>CAUJGY010000179.1:0-600000 GCA_963170745.1 Phymatocera aterrima
GATCATCTCTTTTTCGTACCATGCGGAATAACTTCTTTCCAGGTGTATTTTCGTGTACCAAAGGTTGGATTTTTGGATTCAGCGGGTCAAAATACACCTATGAACCCACCCATCAAAGTTCGATGTCGATTCTGGAGAAAGATATTTCCGATCATCTCTTTTTCGTACCATGCGGAATAACTTTTTTCCAAGCATATTTTTGGTCATCAAAGTTTAGATTTTCGGATTCAGCGGGTCGGAATACACCTAGAAACTCACCCATTAAAGTCCGATTTTGATTCTGAAGAAAAATATTTTCGATAATCTCTTTTTCTGACCATGCGAAGTAACTTCTTTCCAGGTATAGTTTCGTGTAACAAAGGTTGGATTTTTGGATCCAGCGGGTCAAAATACACCTATGAACCCACCCATCAAAGTTCGATTTCGATTCTGGATAAAGATATTTCCGATCATCTCTTTTTCGTACCATGCGAAATAACTATTTTACAAGCATATTTTTGGTCGTCAAAGCTTGGATTCTCGGATTCAGCGGGTCAAAATACACCTATAAACCCACCCATCAAAGTTCGATTTCGATTCTGGAGACAGATATTTTCGATCATCCCTTTATCGTACCATGCGAAATAACTTTTTTCCAAGCATATTTCTGGTCATCAAAGTTTGGATTTCCGGATTCAGCGGGTCGGAATACACCTAGAAACTCACTAATTAAAGTCCGATTTTGATTCTGAAAAAAAATATTTTCGATCATCTCTTTCTCGGACCATGCGAAATAACTTCATTCCAGGTGTATTTTTGTGTAACAAAGGTTGGATTTTTGGATCCAGCGGGTCAAAATACACCCATAAACCCACCCATCAAAGTTCGATTTCGATTCTGGAGACAGATATTTTCGATCATCTCTTTTTCGTACCATGCGAAATAACTTTTTTCCAAGCATATTTTTGGTCATCAAAGTTTGGATTTTCGGATTCAGCGGGTCGAATTACACCTAGAAACTCACCCATTAAAGTCCGATTTTGATTCTGAAAAAAAATATTTTCGATCATCTCTTTTTCGTACCATGCGGAATAACTTTTTTCCAAGCATATTTTTGGTCATCAGAGGTTGGATTTTCGGATTCAGCGGGTCGAAATACACCTAGAAACTCACCCATCAAAGTCCGATTTCGATTCTGAAAAAAAATATTTTCGATCAACTCTTTTTCGTACCATGCGGAATAACTTCTTTCCAGGTGTATTTTCGTGTAACAACGGTTGGATTTTTGGATTCAGCGGGTCAAAATACACCTATGAACCCACCCACCAAAGTTCGATTCCGATTCTGGAGACAGATATTTTCGATCATCTCTTTTTCGTACCATGCGGAATAACTTTTTTCCAAGCATATTTTTGGTCATCAAAGCTTGGATTTTCGGATTCAGCGGGTCGTAATACACCTAGAAACTCACCCATCAAAGTCCGATTTTGATTCTGAAAAAAAATATTTTCGATCATCTCTTTTTCGTACCATGCGGAATAACTTTTTTCCAAGCATATTTTTGGTCATCAGAGGTTGGATTTTCGGATTCAGCGGGTCGAAATACACCTAGAAACCCACCCATCAAAGTTCGATTTCGATTCTGGAGACAGATATTTTCGATCATCTCTTTTTCGTACCATGCGAAATAACTTTTTTCCAAGCATATTTTTGGTCATCAAAGTTTGGATTTTCGGATTCAGCGGGTCGAAATACACCTAGAAACTCACCCATTGAAGTCCGATTTTGATTCTGAAAAAAAATATTTTCGATCATCTCTTTTTCGTACCATGCGGAATAACTTTTCTCCAAGCATATTTTTGGTCATCAGAGGTTGGATTTTCGGATTCAGCGTGTCGAAATACACCTAGAAACTCACCCATCAAAGTCCGATTTCGATTCTGAAAAAAAATATTTTCGATCAACTCTTTTTCGTACCATGCGGAATAACTTCTTTCCAGGTGTATTTTCGTGTAACAACGGTTGGATTTTCGGATTCAGCGGGTCAAAATACACCTATGAACCCACCCACCAAAGTTCGATTCCGATTCTGGAGACAGATATTTTCGATCATCTCTTTTTCGTACCATGCGGAATAACTTTTTTCCAAGCGTATTTTTGGTCATCAAAGCTTGGATTTTCGGATTCAGCGGGTCGGAATACACCTAGAAACTCACCCATTAAAGTCCGATTTTGATTCTGAAAAAAAATATTTTCGATCATCTCTTTTTCGTACCATGCGGAATAACTTTTTTCCAAGCATATTTTTGGTCATCAGAGGTTGGATTTTCGGATTCAGCGGGTCGAAATACACCTAGAAACTCACCCATCAAAGTCCGAATTCGATTCTGAAAAAAAATATTTTCGATCATCTCTTTTTCGTACCATGCGGAATAACTTCTTTCCAGGTGTATTTTCGTGTAACAACGGTTGGATTTTTGGATTCAGCGGGTCAAAATACACCTATGAACCCACCCACCAAAGTTCGATTCCGATTCTGGAGACAGATATTTTCGATCATCTCTTTTTCGTACCATGCGGAATAACTTTTTTCCAAGCATATTTTTGGTCATCAAAGCTTGGATTTTCGGATTCAGCGGGTCGGAATACACCTAGAAACTCAACCATTAAAGTCCGATTTTGATTCTGAAAAAAAATATTTTCGATCATCTCTTTTTCGTACCATGCGGAATAACTTTTTTCCAAGCATATTTTTGGTCATCAGAGGTTGGATTTACGGATTCAGCGGGTCGAAATACACCTAGAAACTCACCCATCAAAGTCCGATTTCGATTCTGAACAAAAATATTTTCGATCAACTCTTTTTCGTACCATGCGGATTAACTTCTTTCCAGGTGTATTTTCGTGTAACAAAGGTTGGATTTTTGGATTCAGCGGGTCAAAATACACCTATGAACCCACCCATCAAAGTTCGATTCCGATTCTGGAGACAGATATTTTCGATCATCTCTTTTTCGTACCATGCGGAATAACTTTTTTCCAAGCATATTTTTGGTGATCAAAGCTTGGATTTTCGGATTCAGCGGGTCGGAATACACCTAGAAACTCACCCATTAAAGTCCGATTTTGATTCTGAAAAAAAATATTTTTGATCATCTCTTTTTCGGACCATGCGAAATAACTTCATTCCAGGTGTATTTTCGTGTAACAAACGTTGGATTTTTGGATCCAGCGGGTCAAAATACACCTATGAACCCACCCATCAAAGTTCGATTTCGATTCTGGAGACAGATATTTTCGATCATCTCTTTTTCGTACCATGCGAAATAACTTTTTTCCAAGCATATTTTTGGTCATCAAAGTTTGGATTTTCGGATTCAGCGGGTCGGAATACACCTAGAAACTCACCCATCAAAGTCCGATTTCGATTCTGAAAAAAAATATTTTCGATCATCTCTTTTTCGTACCATGCGGAATAACTTTTTTCCAAGCATATTTTTGGTCATCAGAGGTTGGATTTTCGGATTCAGCGGGTCGAAATACACCTAGAAACTCACCCATCAAAGTCCGATTTCGATTCTGAAAAAAAATATTTTCGATAATCTCTTTTTCTGACCATGCGAAGTAACTTCTTTCCGGGGATAGTTTCGTGTAACAAACGTTGGATTTTTGGATCCAGCGGGTCAAAATACACCTATGAACCCACCCATCAAAGTTCGATTTCGATTCTGGAGACAGATATTTTCGATCATCTCTTTTTCGTACCATGCGAAATAACTTTTTTCCAAGCATATTTTTGGTCATCAAAGTTTGGATTTTCGGATCCAGCGGGTCGGAATACACCTAGAAACTCACCCATCAAAGTCCGATTTCGATTCTGAAAAAAAATATTTTCGATCATCTCTTTTTCGTACCATGCGGAATAACTTTTTTCCAAGCATATTTTTGGTCATCAGAGGTTGGATTTTCGGATTCAGCGGGTCGAAATACACCTAGAAACTCACCCATCAAAGTCCGATTTCGATTCTGAAAAAAAATATTTTCGATCAACTCTTTTTCATACCATGCGGAATAACTTCTTTCCAGGTGTATTTTCGTGTAACAACGGTTGGATTTTTGGATTCAGCGGGTCAAAATACACCTATGAACCCACCCACCAAAGTTCGATTCCGATTCTGGAGACAGATATTTTCGATCATCTCTTTTTCGTACCATGCGGAATAACTTTTTTCCAAGCATATTTTTGGTCATCAAAGCTTGGATTTTCGGATTCAGCGGGTCGTAATACACCTAGAAACTCACCCATCAAAGTCCGATTTTGATTCTGAAAAAAAATATTTTCGATCATCTCTTTTTCGTACCATGCGGAATAACTTTTTTCCAAGCATATTTTTGGTCATCAGAGGTTGGATTTTCGGATTCAGCGGGTCGAAATACACCTAGAAACCCACCCATCAAAGTTCGATTTCGATTCTGGAGACAGATATTTTCGATCATCTCTTTTTCGTACCATGCGAAATAACTTTTTTCCAAGCATATTTTTGGTCATCAAAGTTTGGATTTTCGGATTCAGCGGGTCGAAATACACCTAGAAACTCACCCATTGAAGTCCGATTTTGATTCTGATAAAAAATATTTTCGATCATCTCTTTTTCGTACCATGCGGAATAACTTTTCTCCAAGCATATTTTTGGTCATCAGAGGTTGGATTTTCGGATTCAGCGGGTCGAAATACACCTAGAAACTCACCCATCAAAGTCCGATTTCGATTCTGAAAAAAAATATTTTCGATCAACTCTTTTTCGTACCATGCGGAATAACTTCTTTCCAGGTGTATTTTCGTGTAACAACGGTTGGATTTTTGGATTCAGCGGGTCAAAATACACCTATGAACCCACCCACCAAAGTTCGATTCCGATTCTGGAGACAGATATTTTCGATCATCTCTTTTTCGTACCATGCGGAATAACTTTTTTCCAAGCGTATTTTTGGTCATCAAAGCTTGGATTTTCGGATTCAGCGGGTCGGAATACACCTAGAAACTCACCCATTAAAGTCCGATTTTGATTCTGAAAAAAAATATTTTCGATCATCTCTTTTTCGTACCATGCGGAATAACTTTTTTCCAAGCATATTTTTGGTCATCAGAGGTTGGATTTTCGGATTCAGCGGGTCGAAATACACCTAGAAACTCACCCATCAAAGTCCGAATTCGATTCTGAAAAAAAATATTTTCGATCATCTCTTTTTCGTACCATGCGGAATAACTTTTTTCCAAGCATATTTTTGGTGATCAAAGCTTGGATTTTCGGATTCAGCGGGTCGGAATACACCTAGAAACTCACCCATTAAAGTCCGATTTTGATTCTGAAAAAAAATATTTTTGATCATCTCTTTTTCGGACCATGCGAAATAACTTCATTCCAGGTGTATTTTCGTGTAACAAACGTTGGATTTTTGGATGCAGCGGGTCAAAATACACCTATGAACCCACCCATCAAAGTTCGATTTCGATTCTGGAGACAGATATTTTCGATCATCTCTTTTTCGTACCATGCGAAATAACTTTTTTCCAAGCATATTTTTGGTCATCAAAGTTTGGATTTTCGGATTCAGCGGGTCGGAATACACCTAGAAACTCACCCATCAAAGTCCGATTTCGATTCTGAAAAAAAATATTTTCGATCATCTCTTTTTCGTACCATGCGGAATAACTTTTTTCCAAGCATATTTTTGGTCATCAGAGGTTGGATTTTCGGATTCAGCGGGTCGAAATACACCTAGAAACTCACCCATCAAAGTCCGATTTCGATTCTGAAAAAAAATATTTTCGATAATCTCTTTTTCTGACCATGCGAAGTAACTTCTTTCCAGGTATAGTTTCGTGTAACAAAGGTTGGATTTTTGGATCCAGCGGGTCAAAATACACCTATGAACCCACCCATCAAAGTTCGATTTCGATTCTGGATAAAGATATTTCCGATCATCTCTTTTTCGTACCATGCGAAATAACTATTTTACAAGCATATTTTTGGTCGTCAAAGCTTGGATTCTCGGATTCAGCGGGTCAAAATACACCTATAAACCCACCCATCAAAGTTCGATTTCGATTCTGGAGACAGATATTTTCGATCATCCCTTTATCGTACCATGCGAAATAACTTTCTTCCAAGCATATTTCTGGTCATCAAAGTTTGGATTTTCGGATTCAGCGGGTCGGAATACACCTAGAAACTCACCAATTAAAGTCCGATTTTGATTCTGAAAAAAAATATTTTCGATCATCTCTTTCTCGGACCATGCGAAATAACTTCATTCCAGGTGTATTTTCGTGTAACAAAGGTTGGATTTTTGGATCCAGCGGGTCAAAATACACCCATAAACCCACCCATCAAAGTTCGATTTCGATTCTGGAGACAGATATTTTCGATCATCTCTTTTTCGTACCATGCGAAATAACTTTTTTCCAAGCATATTTTTGGTCATCAAAGTTTGGATTTTCGGATTCAGCGGGTCGAAATACACCTAGAAACTCACCCATTAAAGTCCGATTTTGATTCTGAAAAAAAATATTTTCGATCATCTCTTTTTCGTACCATGCGGAATAACTTTTTTCCAAGCATATTTTTGGTCATCAGAGGTTGGATTTTCGGATTCAGCGGGTCGAAATACACCTAGAAACTCACCCATCAAAGTCCGATTTCGATTCTGAAAAAAAATATTTTCGATCATCTCTTTTTCGTACCATGCGGAATAACTTCTTTCCAGGTGTATTTTCGTGTACCAAAGGTTGGATTTTTGGATTCAGCGGGTCAAAATACACCTATGAACCCACCCATCAAAGTTCGATGTCGATTCTGGAGAAAGATATTTCCGATCATCTCTTTTTCGTACCATGCGGAATAACTTTTTTCCAAGCATATTTTTGGTCATCAAAGTTTAGATTTTCGGATTCAGCGGGTCGGAATACACCTAGAAACTCACCCATTAAAGTCCGATTTTGATTCTGAAGAAAAATATTTTCGATAATCTCTTTTTCTGACCATGCGAAGTAACTTCTTTCCAGGTATAGTTTCGTGTAACAAAGGTTGGATTTTTGGATCCAGCGGGTCAAAATACACCTATGAACCCACCCATCAAAGTTCGATTTCGATTCTGGATAAAGATATTTCCGATCATCTCTTTTTCGTACCATGCGAAATAACTATTTTACAAGCATATTTTTGGTCGTCAAAGCTTGGATTCTCGGATTCAGCGGGTCAAAATACACCTATAAACCCACCCATCAAAGTTCGATTTCGATTCTGGAGACAGATATTTTCGATCATCCCTTTATCGTACCATGCGAAATAACTTTTTTCCAAGCATATTTCTGGTCATCAAAGTTTGGATTTCCGGATTCAGCGGGTCGGAATACACCTAGAAACTCACCAATTAAAGTCCGATTTTGATTCTGAAAAAAAATATTTTCGATCATCTCTTTCTCGGACCATGCGAAATAACTTCATTCCAGGTGTATTTTTGTGTAACAAAGGTTGGATTTTTGGATCCAGCGGGTCAAAATACACCCATAAACCCACCCATCAAAGTTCGATTTCGATTCTGGAGACAGATATTTTCGATCATCTCTTTTTCGTACCATGCGAAATAACTTTTTTCCAAGCATATTTTTGGTCATCAAAGTTTGGATTTTCGGATTCAGCGGGTCGAAATACACCTAGAAACTCACCCATTAAAGTCCGATTTTGATTCTGAAAAAAAATATTTTCGATCATCTCTTTTTCGTACCATGCGGAATAACTTTTTTCCAAGCATATTTTTGGTCATCAGAGGTTGGATTTTCGGATTCAGCGGGTCGAAATACACCTAGAAACTCACCCATCAAAGTCCGATTTCGATTCTGAAAAAAAATAATTTCGATCATCTCTTTTTCGTACCATGCGGAATAACTTCTTTCCAGGTGTATTTTCGTGTACCAAAGGTTGGATTTTTGGATTCAGCGGGTCAAAATACACCTATGAACCCACCCATCAAAGTTCGATGTCGATTCTGGAGAAAGATATTTCCGATCATCTCTTTTTCGTACCATGCGGAATAACTTTTTTCCAAGCATATTTTTGGTCATCAAAGTTTAGATTTTCGGATTCAGCGGGTCGGAATACACCTAGAAACTCACCCATTAAAGTCCGATTTTGATTCTGAAGAAAAATATTTTCGATAATCTCTTTTTCTGACCATGCGAAGTAACTTCTTTCCAGGTATAGTTTCGTGTAACAAAGGTTGGATTTTTGGATCCAGCGGGTCAAAATACACCTATGAACCCACCCATCAAAGTTCGATTTCGATTCTGGATAAAGATATTTCCGATCATCTCTTTTTCGTACCATGCGAAATAACTATTTTACAAGCATATTTTTGGTCGTCAAAGCTTGGATTCTCGGATTCAGCGGGTCAAAATACACCTATAAACCCACCCATCAAAGTTCGATTTCGATTCTGGAGACAGATATTTTCGATCATCCCTTTATCGTACCATGCGAAATAACTTTTTTCCAAGCATATTTCTGGTCATCAAAGTTTGGATTTCCGGATTCAGCGGGTCGGAATACACCTAGAAACTCACCAATTAAAGTCCGATTTTGATTCTGAAAAAAAATATTTTCGATCATCTCTTTCTCGGACCATGCGAAATAACTTCATTCCAGGTGTATTTTTGTGTAACAAAGGTTGGATTTTTGGATCCAGCGGGTCAAAATACACCCATAAACCCACCCATCAAAGTTCGATTTCGATTCTGGAGACAGATATTTTCGATCATCTCTTTTTCGTACCATGCGAAATAACTTTTTTCCAAGCATATTTTTGGTCATCAAAGTTTGGATTTTCGGATTCACCGGGTCGAATTACACCTAGAAACTCACCCATTAAAGTCCGATTTCGATTCTGAAAAAAAATATTTTCGATCATCTCTTTTTCGTACCATGCGGAATAACTTTTTTCCAAGCATATTTTTGGTCATCAGAGGTTGGATTTTCGGATTCAGCGGGTCGAAATACACCTAGAAACTCACCCATCAAAGTCCGATTTCGATTCTGAAAAAAAATATTTTCGATCAACTCTTTTTCGTACCATGCGGAATAACTTCTTTCCAGGTGTATTTTCGTGTAACAACGGTTGGATTTTTGGATTCAGCGGGTCAAAATACACCTATCAACCCACCCACCAAAGTTCGATTCCGATTCTGGAGACAGATATTTTCGATCATCTCTTTTTCGTACCATGCGGAATAACTTTTTTCCAAGCATATTTTTGGTCATCAAAGCTTGGATTTTCGGATTCAGCGGGTCGTAATACACCTAGAAACTCACCCATCAAAGTCCGATTTTGATTCTGAAAAAAAATATTTTCGATCATCTCTTTTTCGTACCATGCGGAATAACTTTTTTCCAAGCATATTTTTGGTCATCAGAGGTTGGATTTTCGGATTCAGCGGGTCGAAATACACCTAGAAACCCACCCATCAAAGTTCGATTTCGATTCTGGAGACAGATATTTTCGATCATCTCTTTTTCGTACCATGCGAAATAACTTTTTTCCAAGCATATTTTTGGTCATCAAAATTTGGATTTTCGGATTCAGCGGGTCGAAATACACCTAGAAACTCACCCATTGAAGTCCGATTTTGATTCTGAAAAAAAATATTTTCGATCATCTCTTTTTCGTACCATGCGGAATAACTTTTCTCCAAGCATATTTTTGGTCATCAGAGGTTGGATTTTCGGATTCAGCGGGTCGAAATACACCTAGAAACTCACCCATCAAAGTCCGATTTCGATTCTGAAAAAAAATATTTTCGATCAACTCTTTTTCGTACCATGCGGAATAACTTCTTTCCAGGTGTATTTTCGTGTAACAACGGTTGGATTTTTGGATTCAGCGGGTCAAAATACACCTATGAACCCACCCACCAAAGTTCGATTCCGATTCTGGAGACAGATATTTTCGATCATCTCTTTTTCGTACCATGCGGAATAACTTTTTTCCAAGCGTATTTTTGGTCATCAAAGCTTGGATTTTCGGATTCAGCGGGTCGGAATACACCTAGAAACTCACCCATTAAAGTCCGATTTTGATTCTGAAAAAAAATATTTTCGATCATCTCTTTTTCGTACCATGCGGAATAACTTTTTTCCAAGCATATTTTTGGTCATCAGAGGTTGGATTTTCGGATTCAGCGGGTCGAAATACACCTAGAAACTCACCCATCAAAGTCCGAATTCGATTCTGAAAAAAAATATTTTCGATCATCTCTTTTTCGTACCATGCGGAATAACTTCTTTCCAGGTGTATTTTCGTGTAACAACGGTTGGATTTTTGGATTCAGCGGGTCAAAATACACCTATGAACCCACCCACCAAAGTTCGATTCCGATTCTGGAGACAGATATTTTCGATCATCTCTTTTTCGTACCATGCGGAATAACTTTTTTCCAAGCATATTTTTGGTCATCAAAGCTTGGATTTTCGGATTCAGCGGGTCGGAATACACCTAGAAACTCAACCATTAAAGTCCGATTTTGATTCTGAAAAAAAATATTTTCGATCATCTCTTTTTCGTACCATGCGGAATAACTTTTTTCCAAGCATATTTTTGGTCATCAGAGGTTGGATTTACGGATTCAGCGGGTCGAAATACACCTAGAAACTCACCCATCAAAGTCCGATTTCGATTCTGAAAAAAAATATTTTCGATCAACTCTTTTTCGTACCATGCGGATTAACTTCTTTCCAGGTGTATTTTCGTGTAACAAAGGTTGGATTTTTGGATTCAGCGGGTCAAAATACACCTATGAACCCACCCATCAAAGTTCGATTCCGATTCTGGAGACAGATATTTTCGATCATCTCTTTTTCGTACCATGCGGAATAACTTTTTTCCAAGCATATTTTTGGTGATCAAAGCTTGGATTTTCGGATTCAGCGGGTCGGAATACACCTAGAAACTCACCCATTAAAGTCCGATTTTGATTCTGAAAAAAAATATTTTTGATCATCTCTTTTTCGGACCATGCGAAATAACTTCATTCCAGGTGTATTTTCGTGTAACAAACGTTGGATTTTTGGATCCAGCGGGTCAAAATACACCTATGAACCCACCCATCAAAGTTCGATTTCGATTCTGGAGACAGATATTTTCGATCATCTCTTTTTCGTACCATGCGAAATAACTTTTTTCCAAGCATATTTTTGGTCATCAAAGTTTGGATTTTCGGATTCAGCGGGTCGAAATACACCTAGAAACTCACCCATCAAAGTCCGATTTCGATTCTGAAAAAAAATATTTTCGATCATCTTTTTTTCGTACCATGCGGAATAACTTTTTTCCAAGCATATTTTTGGTCATCAGAGGTTGGATTTTCGGATTCAGCGGGTCGAAATACACCTAGAAACTCACCCATCAAAGTCCGATTTCGATTCTGAAAAAAAATATTTTCGATAATCTCTTTTTCTGACCATGCGAAGTAACTTCTTTCCAGGTATAGTTTCGTGTAACAAAGGTTGGATTTTTGGATCCAGCGGGTCAAAATACACCTATGAACCCACCCATCAAAGTTCGATTTCGATTCTGGATAAAGATATTTCCGATCATCTCTTTTTCGTACCATGCGAAATAACTATTTTACAAGCATATTTTTGGTCGTCAAAGCTTGGATTCTCGGATTCAGCGGGTCAAAATACACCTATAAACCCACCCATCAAAGTTCGATTTCGATTCTGGAGACAGATATTTTCGATCATCCCTTTATCGTACCATGCGAAATAACTTTTTTCCAAGCATATTTCTGGTCATCAAAGTTTGGATTTTCGGATTCAGCGGGTCGGAATACACCTAGAAACTCACCAATTAAAGTCCGATTTTGATTCTGAAAAAAAATATTTTCGATCATCTCTTTCTCGGACCATGCGAAATAACTTCATTCCAGGTGTATTTTCGTGTAACAAAGGTTGGATTTTTGGATCCAGCGGGTCAAAATACACCCATAAACCCACCCATCAAAGTTCGATTTCGATTCTGGAGACAGATATTTTCGATCATCTCTTTTTCGTACCATGCGAAATAACTTTTTTCCAAGCATATTTTTGGTCATCAAAGTTTGGATTTTCGGATTCAGCGGGTCGAAATACACCTAGAAACTCACCCATTAAAGTCCGATTTTGATTCTGAAAAAAAATATTTTCGATCATCTCTTTTTCGTACCATGCGGAATAACTTTTTTCCAAGCATATTTTTGGTCATCAGAGGTTGGATTTTTGGATTCAGCGGGTCGAAATACACCTAGAAACTCACCCATCAAAGTCCGATTTCGATTCTGAAAAAAAATATTTTCGATCAACTCTTTTTCGTACCATGCGGAATAACTTCTTTCCAGGTGTATTTTCGTGTAACAACGGTTGGATTTTTGGATTCAGCGGGTCAAAATACACCTATGAACCCACCCACCAAAGTTCGATTCCGATTCTGGAGACAGATATTTTCGATCATCTCTTTTTCGTACCATGCGGAATAACTTTTTTCCAAGCATATTTTTGGTCATCAAAGCTTGGATTTTCGGATTCAGCGGGTCGTAATACACCTAGAAACTCACCCATTAAAGTCCGATTTTGATTCTGAAAAAAAATATTTTCGATCATCTCTTTTTCGTACCATGCGGAATAACTTTTTTCCAAGCATATTTTTGGTCATCAGAGGTTGGATTTTCGGATTCAGCGGGTCGAAATACACCTAGAAACTCACCCATCAAAGTCCGATTTCGATTCTGAAAAAAAATATTTTCGATCGTCTCTTTTTCGTACCATGCGGAATAACTTCTTTCCAGGTGTATTTTCGTGTAACAACGGTTGGATTTTTGGATTCAGCGGGTCAAAATACACCTATGAACCCACCCACCAAAGTTCGATTCCGATTCTGGAGACAGATATTTTCGATCATCTCTTTTTCGTACCATGCGGAATAACTTTTTTCCAAGCATATTTTTGGTCATCAAAGCTTGGATTTTCGGATTCAGCGGGTCGGAATACACCTAGAAACTCACCCATTAAAGTCCGATTTTGATTCTGAAAAAAAATATTTTCGATCATCTCTTTTTCGTACCATGCGGAATAACTTTTTTCCAAGCATATTTTTGGTCATCAGAGGTTGGATTTTCGGATTCAGCGGGTCGAAATACACCTAGAAACTCACCCATCAAAGTCCGATTTCGATTCTGAAAAAAAATATTTTCGATCATCTCTTTTTCGTACCATGCGGAATAACTTCTTTCCAGGTGTATTTTCGTGTAACAACGGTTGGATTTTTGGATTCAGCGGGTCAAAATACACCTATGAACCCACCCACCAAAGTTCGATTTCGATTCTGGATAAAGATATTTCCGATCATCTCTTTTTCGTACCATGCGAAATAACTATTTTACAAGCATATTTTTGGTCGTCAAAGCTTGGATTCTCGGATTCAGCGGGTCAAAATACACCTATAAACCCACCCATCAAAGTTCGATTTCGATTCTGGAGACAGATATTTTCGATCATCCCTTTTTCGTACCATGCGGAATAACTTTTTTCCAAGCATATTTTTGGTCATCAGAGGTTGGATTTTCGGATTCAGCGGGTCGAAATACACCTAGAAACTCACCCATCAAAGTCCGATTTCGATTCTGAAAAAAAATATTTTCGATCATCTCTTTTTCGTACCATGCGGAATAACTTCTTTCCAGGTGTATTTTCGTGTACCAAAGGTTGGATTTTTGGATTCAGCGGGTCAAAATACACCTATGAACCCACCCATCAAAGTTCGATGTCGATTCTGGAGAAAGATATTTCCGATCATCTCTTTTTCGTACCATGCGGAATAACTTTTTTCCAAGCATATTTTTGGTCATCAAAGTTTAGATTTTCGGATTCAGCGGGTCGGAATACACCTAGAAACTCACCCATTAAAGTCCGATTTTGATTCTGAAGAAAAATATTTTCGATAATCTCTTTTTCTGACCATGCGAAGTAACTTCTTTCCAGGTATAGTTTCGTGTAACAAAGGTTGGATTTTTGGATCCAGCGGGTCAAAATACACCTATGAACCCACCCATCAAAGTTCGATTTCGATTCTGGATAAAGATATTTCCGATCATCTCTTTTTCGTACCATGCGAAATAACTATTTTACAAGCATATTTTTGGTCGTCAAAGCTTGGATTCTCGGATTCAGCGGGTCAAAATACACCTATAAACCCACCCATCAAAGTTCGATTTCGATTCTGGAGACAGATATTTTCGATCATCCCTTTATCGTACCATGCGAAATAACTTTTTTCCAAGCATATTTCTGGTCATCAAAGTTTGGATTTCCGGATTCAGCGGGTCGGAATACACCTAGAAACTCACCAATTAAAGTCCGATTTTGATTCTGAAAAAAAATATTTTCGATCATCTCTTTCTCGGACCATGCGAAATAACTTCATTCCAGGTGTATTTTTGTGTAACAAAGGTTGGATTTTTGGATCCAGCGGGTCAAAATACACCCATAAACCCACCCATCAAAGTTCGATTTCGATTCTGGAGACAGATATTTTCGATCATCTCTTTTTCGTACCATGCGAAATAACTTTTTTCCAAGCATATTTTTGGTCATCAAAGTTTGGATTTTCGGATTCAGCGGGTCGAATTACACCTAGAAACTCACCCATTAAAGTCCGATTTTGATTCTGAAAAAAAATATTTTCGATCATCTCTTTTTCGTACCATGCGGAATAACTTTTTTCCAAGCATATTTTTGGTCATCAGAGGTTGGATTTTCGGATTCAGCGGGTCGAAATACACCTAGAAACTCACCCATCAAAGTCCGATTTCGATTCTGAAAAAAAATATTTTCGATCAACTCTTTTTCGTACCATGCGGAATAACTTCTTTCCAGGTGTATTTTCGTGTAACAACGGTTGGATTTTTGGATTCAGCGGGTCAAAATACACCTATCAACCCACCCACCAAAGTTCGATTCCGATTCTGGAGACAGATATTTTCGATCATCTCTTTTTCGTACCATGCGGAATAACTTTTTTCCAAGCATATTTTTGGTCATCAAAGCTTGGATTTTCGGATTCAGCGGGTCGTAATACACCTAGAAACTCACCCATCAAAGTCCGATTTTGATTCTGAAAAAAAATATTTTCGATCATCTCTTTTTCGTACCATGCGGAATAACTTTTTTCCAAGCATATTTTTGGTCATCAGAGGTTGGATTTTCGGATTCAGCGGGTCGGAATACACCTAGAAACCCACCCATCAAAGTTCGATTTCGATTCTGGAGACAGATATTTTCGATCATCTCTTTTTCGTACCATGCGAAATAACTTTTTTCCAAGCATATTTTTGGTCATCAAAATTTGGATTTTCGGATTCAGCGGGTCGAAATACACCTAGAAACTCACCCATTGAAGTCCGATTTTGATTCTGAAAAAAAATATTTTCGATCATCTCTTTTTCGTACCATGCGGAATAACTTTTCTCCAAGCATATTTTTGGTCATCAGAGGTTGGATTTTCGGATTCAGCGGGTCGAAATACACCTAGAAACTCACCCATCAAAGTCCGATTTCGATTCTGAAAAAAAATATTTTCGATCAACTCTTTTTCGTACCATGCGGAATAACTTCTTTCCAGGTGTATTTTCGTGTAACAACGGTTGGATTTTTGGATTCAGCGGGTCAAAATACACCTATGAACCCACCCACCAAAGTTCGATTCCGATTCTGGAGACAGATATTTTCGATCATCTCTTTTTCGTACCATGCGGAATAACTTTTTTCCAAGCGTATTTTTGGTCATCAAAGCTTGGATTTTCGGATTCAGCGGGTCGGAATACACCTAGAAACTCACCCATTAAAGTCCGATTTTGATTCTGAAAAAAAATATTTTCGATCATCTCTTTTTCGTACCATGCGGAATAACTTTTTTCCAAGCATATTTTTGGTCATCAGAGGTTGGATTTTCGGATTCAGCGGGTCGAAATACACCTAGAAACTCACCCATCAAAGTCCGAATTCGATTCTGAAAAAAAATATTTTCGATCATCTCTTTTTCGTACCATGCGGAATAACTTCTTTCCAGGTGTATTTTCGTGTAACAACGGTTGGATTTTTCGATTCAGCGGGTCAAAATACACCTATGAACCCACCCACCAAAGTTCGATTCCGATTCTGGAGACAGATATTTTCGATCATCTCTTTTTCGTACCATGCGGAATAACTTTTTTCCAAGCATATTTTTGGTCATCAAAGCTTGGATTTTCGGATTCAGCGGGTCGGAATACACCTAGAAACTCAACCATTAAAGTCCGATTTTGATTCTGAAAAAAAATATTTTCGATCATCTCTTTTTCGTACCATGCGGAATAACTTTTTTCCAAGCATATTTTTGGTCATCAGAGGTTGGATTTACGGATTCAGCGGGTCGAAATACACCTAGAAACTCACCCATCAAAGTCCGATTTCGATTCTGAAAAAAAATATTTTCGATCAACTCTTTTTCGTACCATGCGGATTAACTTCTTTCCAGGTGTATTTTCGTGTAACAAAGGTTGGATTTTTGGATTCAGCGGGTCAAAATACACCTATGAACCCACCCATCAAAGTTCGATTCCGATTCTGGAGACAGATATTTTCGATCATCTCTTTTTCGTACCATGCGGAATAACTTTTTTCCAAGCATATTTTTGGTGATCAAAGCTTGGATTTTCGGATTCAGCGGGTCGGAATACACCTAGAAACTCACCCATTAAAGTCCGATTTTGATTCTGAAAAAAAATATTTTTGATCATCTCTTTTTCGGACCATGCGAAATAACTTCATTCCAGGTGTATTTTCGTGTAACAAACGTTGGATTTTTGGATCCAGCGGGTCAAAATACACCTATGAACCCACCCATCAAAGTTCGATTTCGATTCTGGAGACAGATATTTTCGATCATCTCTTTTTCGTACCATGCGAAATAACTTTTTTCCAAGCATATTTTTGGTCATCAAAGTTTGGATTTTCGGATTCAGCGGGTCGAAATACACCTAGAAACTCACCCATCAAAGTCCGATTTCGATTCTGAAAAAAAATATTTTCGATCATCTTTTTTTCGTACCATGCGGAATAACTTTTTTCCAAGCATATTTTTGGTCATCAGAGGTTGGATTTTCGGATTCAGCGGGTCGAAATACACCTAGAAACTCACCCATCAAAGTCCGATTTCGATTCTGAAAAAAAATATTTTCGATAATCTCTTTTTCTGACCATGCGAAGTAACTTCTTTCCAGGTATAGTTTCGTGTAACAAAGGTTGGATTTTTGGATCCAGCGGGTCAAAATACACCTATGAACCCACCCATCAAAGTTCGATTTCGATTCTGGATAAAGATATTTCCGATCATCTCTTTTTCGTACCATGCGAAATAACTATTTTACAAGCATATTTTTGGTCGTCAAAGCTTGGATTCTCGGATTCAGCGGGTCAAAATACACCTATAAACCCACCCATCAAAGTTCGATTTCGATTCTGGAGACAGATATTTTCGATCATCCCTTTATCGTACCATGCGAAATAACTTTTTTCCAAGCATATTTCTGGTCATCAAAGTTTGGATTTTCGGATTCAGCGGGTCGGAATACACCTAGAAACTCACCAATTAAAGTCCGATTTTGATTCTGAAAAAAAATATTTTCGATCATCTCTTTCTCGGACCATGCGAAATAACTTCATTCCAGGTGTATTTTCGTGTAACAAAGGTTGGATTTTTGGATCCAGCGGGTCAAAATACACCCATAAACCCACCCATCAAAGTTCGATTTCGATTCTGGAGACAGATATTTTCGATCATCTCTTTTTCGTACCATGCGAAATAACTTTTTTCCAAGCATATTTTTGGTCATCAAAGTTTGGATTTTCGGATTCAGCGGGTCGAAATACACCTAGAAACTCACCCATTAAAGTCCGATTTTGATTCTGAAAAAAAATATTTTCGATCATCTCTTTTTCGTACCATGCGGAATAACTTTTTTCCAAGCATATTTTTGGTCATCAGAGGTTGGATTTTTGGATTCAGCGGGTCGAAATACACCTAGAAACTCACCCATCAAAGTCCGATTTCGATTCTGAAAAAAAATATTTTCGATCAACTCTTTTTCGTACCATGCGGAATAACTTCTTTCCAGGTGTATTTTCGTGTAACAACGGTTGGATTTTTGGATTCAGCGGGTCAAAATACACCTATGAACCCACCCACCAAAGTTCGATTCCGATTCTGGAGACAGATATTTTCGATCATCTCTTTTTCGTACCATGCGGAATAACTTTTTTCCAAGCATATTTTTGGTCATCAAAGCTTGGATTTTCGGATTCAGCGGGTCGTAATACACCTAGAAACTCACCCATTAAAGTCCGATTTTGATTCTGAAAAAAAATATTTTCGATCATCTCTTTTTCGTACCATGCGGAATAACTTTTTTCCAAGCATATTTTTGGTCATCAGAGGTTGGATTTTCGGATTCAGCGGGTCGGAATACACCTAGAAACCCACCCATCAAAGTTCGATTTCGATTCTGGAGACAGATATTTTCGATCATCTCTTTTTCGTACCATGCGAAATAACTTTTTTCCAAGCATATTTTTGGTCATCAAAATTTGGATTTTCGGATTCAGCGGGTCGAAATACACCTAGAAACTCACCCATTGAAGTCCGATTTTGATTCTGAAAAAAAATATTTTCGATCATCTCTTTTTCGTACCATGCGGAATAACTTTTCTCCAAGCATATTTTTGGTCATCAGAGGTTGGATTTTCGGATTCAGCGGGTCGAAATACACCTAGAAACTCACCCATCAAAGTCCGATTTCGATTCTGAAAAAAAATATTTTCGATCAACTCTTTTTCGTACCATGCGGAATAACTTCTTTCCAGGTGTATTTTCGTGTAACAACGGTTGGATTTTTGGATTCAGCGGGTCAAAATACACCTATGAACCCACCCACCAAAGTTCGATTCCGATTCTGGAGACAGATATTTTCGATCATCTCTTTTTCGTACCATGCGGAATAACTTTTTTCCAAGCGTATTTTTGGTCATCAAAGCTTGGATTTTCGGATTCAGCGGGTCGGAATACACCTAGAAACTCACCCATTAAAGTCCGATTTTGATTCTGAAAAAAAATATTTTCGATCATCTCTTTTTCGTACCATGCGGAATAACTTTTTTCCAAGCATATTTTTGGTCATCAGAGGTTGGATTTTCGGATTCAGCGGGTCGAAATACACCTAGAAACTCACCCATCAAAGTCCGAATTCGATTCTGAAAAAAAATATTTTCGATCATCTCTTTTTCGTACCATGCGGAATAACTTCTTTCCAGGTGTATTTTCGTGTAACAACGGTTGGATTTTTCGATTCAGCGGGTCAAAATACACCTATGAACCCACCCACCAAAGTTCGATTCCGATTCTGGAGACAGATATTTTCGATCATCTCTTTTTCGTACCATGCGGAATAACTTTTTTCCAAGCATATTTTTGGTCATCAAAGCTTGGATTTTCGGATTCAGCGGGTCGGAATACACCTAGAAACTCAACCATTAAAGTCCGATTTTGATTCTGAAAAAAAATATTTTCGATCATCTCTTTTTCGTACCATGCGGAATAACTTTTTTCCAAGCATATTTTTGGTCATCAGAGGTTGGATTTACGGATTCAGCGGGTCGAAATACACCTAGAAACTCACCCATCAAAGTCCGATTTCGATTCTGAAAAAAAATATTTTCGATCAACTCTTTTTCGTACCATGCGGATTAACTTCTTTCCAGGTGTATTTTCGTGTAACAAAGGTTGGATTTTTGGATTCAGCGGGTCAAAATACACCTATGAACCCACCCATCAAAGTTCGATTCCGATTCTGGAGACAGATATTTTCGATCATCTCTTTTTCGTACCATGCGGAATAACTTTTTTCCAAGCATATTTTTGGTGATCAAAGCTTGGATTTTCGGATTCAGCGGGTCGGAATACACCTAGAAACTCACCCATTAAAGTCCGATTTTGATTCTGAAAAAAAATATTTTTGATCATCTCTTTTTCGGACCATGCGAAATAACTTCATTCCAGGTGTATTTTCGTGTAACAAACGTTGGATTTTTGGATCCAGCGGGTCAAAATACACCTATGAACCCACCCATCAAAGTTCGATTTCGATTCTGGAGACAGATATTTTCGATCATCTCTTTTTCGTACCATGCGAAATAACTTTTTTCCAAGCATATTTTTGGTCATCAAAGTTTGGATTTTCGGATTCAGCGGGTCGAAATACACCTAGAAACTCACCCATCAAAGTCCGATTTCGATTCTGAAAAAAAATATTTTCGATCATCTTTTTTTCGTACCATGCGGAATAACTTTTTTCCAAGCATATTTTTGGTCATCAGAGGTTGGATTTTCGGATTCAGCGGGTCGAAATACACCTAGAAACTCACCCATCAAAGTCCGATTTCGATTCTGAAAAAAAATATTTTCGATAATCTCTTTTTCTGACCATGCGAAGTAACTTCTTTCCAGGTATAGTTTCGTGTAACAAAGGTTGGATTTTTGGATCCAGCGGGTCAAAATACACCTATGAACCCACCCATCAAAGTTCGATTTCGATTCTGGATAAAGATATTTCCGATCATCTCTTTTTCGTACCATGCGAAATAACTATTTTACAAGCATATTTTTGGTCGTCAAAGCTTGGATTCTCGGATTCAGCGGGTCAAAATACACCTATAAACCCACCCATCAAAGTTCGATTTCGATTCTGGAGACAGATATTTTCGATCATCCCTTTATCGTACCATGCGAAATAACTTTTTTCCAAGCATATTTCTGGTCATCAAAGTTTGGATTTTCGGATTCAGCGGGTCGGAATACACCTAGAAACTCACCAATTAAAGTCCGATTTTGATTCTGAAAAAAAATATTTTCGATCATCTCTTTCTCGGACCATGCGAAATAACTTCATTCCAGGTGTATTTTCGTGTAACAAAGGTTGGATTTTTGGATCCAGCGGGTCAAAATACACCCATAAACCCACCCATCAAAGTTCGATTTCGATTCTGGAGACAGATATTTTCGATCATCTCTTTTTCGTACCATGCGAAATAACTTTTTTCCAAGCATATTTTTGGTCATCAAAGTTTGGATTTTCGGATTCAGCGGGTCGAAATACACCTAGAAACTCACTCATTAAAGTCCGATTTTGATTCTGAAAAAAAATATTTTCGATCATCTCTTTTTCGTACCATGCGGAATAACTTTTTTCCAAGCATATTTTTGGTCATCAGAGGTTGGATTTTTGGATTCAGCGGGTCGAAATACACCTAGAAACTCACCCATCAAAGTCCGATTTCGATTCTGAAAAAAAATATTTTCGATCAACTCTTTTTCGTACCATGCGGAATAACTTCTTTCCAGGTGTATTTTCGTGTAACAACGGTTGGATTTTTGGATTCAGCGGGTCAAAATACACCTATGAACCCACCCACCAAAGTTCGATTCCGATTCTGGAGACAGATATTTTCGATCATCTCTTTTTCGTACCATGCGGAATAACTTTTTTCCAAGCATATTTTTGGTCATCAAAGCTTGGATTTTCGGATTCAGCGGGTCGTAATACACCTAGAAACTCACCCATTAAAGTCCGATTTTGATTCTGAAAAAAAATATTTTCGATCATCTCTTTTTCGTACCATGCGGAATAACTTTTTTCCAAGCATATTTTTGGTCATCAGAGGTTGGATTTTCGGATTCAGCGGGTCGAAATACACCTAGAAACTCACCCATCAAGTCCGATTTCGATTCTGAAAAAAAATATTTTCGATCGTCTCTTTTTCGTACCATGCGGAATAACTTCTTTCCAGGTGTATTTTCGTGTAACAACGGTTGGATTTTTGGATTCAGCGGGTCAAAATACACCTATGAACCCACCCACCAAAGTTCGATTCCGATTCTGGAGACAGATATTTTCGATCATCTCTTTTTCGTACCATGCGGAATAACTTTTTTCCAAGCATATTTTTGGTCATCAAAGCTTGGATTTTCGGATTCAGCGGGTCGGAATACACCTAGAAACTCACCCATTAAAGTCCGATTTTGATTCTGAAAAAAAATATTTTCGATCATCTCTTTTTCGTACCATGCGGAATAACTTTTTTCCAAGCATATTTTTGGTCATCAGAGGTTGGATTTTTGGATTCAGCGGGTCGAAATACACCTAGAAACTCACCCATCAAAGTCCGATTTCGATTCTGAAAAAAAATATTTTCGATCATCTCTTTTTCGTACCATGCGGAATAACTTCTTTCCAGGTGTATTTTCGTGTAACAACGGTTGGATTTTTGGATTCAGCGGGTCAAAATACACCTATGAACCCACCCACCAAAGTTCGATTTCGATTCTGGATAAAGATATTTCCGATCATCTCTTTTTCGTACCATGCGAAATAACTATTTTACAAGCATATTTTTGGTCGTCAAAGCTTGGATTCTCGGATTCAGCGGGTCAAAATACACCTATAAACCCACCCATCAAAGTTCGATTTCGATTCTGGAGACAGATATTTTCGATCATCCCTTTTTCGTACCATGCGGAATAACTTTTTTCCAAGCATATTTTTGGTCATCAGAGGTTGGATTTTCGGATTCAGCGGGTCGAAATACACCTAGAAACTCACCCATCAAAGTCCGATTTCGATTCTGAAAAAAAATATTTTCGATCATCTCTTTTTCGTACCATGCGGAATAACTTCTTTCCAGGTGTATTTTCGTGTAACAACGGTTGGATTTTTGGATTCAGCGGGTCAAAATACACCTATGAACCCACCCACCAAAGTTCGATTCCGATTCTGGAGACAGATATTTTCGATCATCTCTTTTTCGTACCATGCGGAATAACTTTTTTCCAAGCATATTTTTGGTCATCAAAGCTTGGATTTTCGGATTCAGCGGGTCGGAATACACCTAGAAACTCACCCATTAAAGTCCGATTTTGATTCTGAAAAAAAATATTTTCGATCATCTCTTTTTCGTACCATGCGGAATAACTTTTTTCCAAGCATATTTTTGGTCATCAGAGGTTGGATTTTCGGATTCAGCGAGTCGAAATACACCTAGAAACTCACCCATCAAAGTCCGATTTCGATTCTGAAAAAAAATATTCTCGATCAACTCTTTTTCGTACCATGCGGAATAACTTCTTTCCACGTGTATTTTCGTGTAACAAAGGTTGGATTTTTGGATTCAGCGGGTCAAAATACACCTATGAACCCACCCATCAAAGTTCGATTCCGATTCTGGAGACAGATATTTTCGATCATCTCTTTTTCGTACCATGCGGAATAACTTTTTTCCAAGCATATTTTTGGTCATCAAAGCTTGGATTTTCGGATTCAGCGGGTCGGAATACACCTAGAAACTCACCCATTAAAGTCCGATTTTGATTCTGAAAAAAAATATTTTCGATCATCTCTTTTTCGGACCATGCGAAATAACTTCATTCCAGGTGTATTTTCGTGTAACAAACGTTTGATTTTTGGATCCAGCGGGTCAAAATACACCTATGAACCCACCCATCAAAGTTCGATTTCGATTCTGGAGACAGATATTTTCGATCATCTCTTTTTCGTACCATGCGAAATAACTATTTTACAAGCATATTTTTGGTCGTCAAAGCTTGGATTCTCGGATTCAGCGGGTCAAAATACACCTATAAACCCACCCATCAAAGTTCGATTTCGATTCTGGAGACAGATATTTTCGATCATCCCTTTATCGTACCATGCGAAATAACTTTTTTCCAAGCATATTTCTGGTCATCAAAGTTTGGATTTTCGGATTCAGCGGGTCGGAATACACCTAGAAACTCACCAATTAAAGTCCGATTTTGATTCTGAAAAAAAATATTTTCGATCATCTCTTTCTCGGACCATGCGAAATAACTTCATTCCAGGTGTATTTTCGTGTAACAAAGGTTGGATTTTTGGATCCAGCGGGTCAAAATACACCCATAAACCCACCCATCAAAGTTCGATTTCGATTCTGGAGACAGATATTTTCGATCATCTCTTTTTCGTACCATGCGAAATAACTTTTTTCCAAGCATATTTTTGGTCATCAAAGTTTGGATTTTCGGATTCAGCGGGTCGAAATACACCTAGAAACTCACCCATTAAAGTCCGATTTTGATTCTGAAAAAAAATATTTTCGATCATCTCTTTTTCGTACCATGCGGAATAACTTTTTTCCAAGCATATTTTTGGTCATCAGAGGTTGGATTTTCGGATTCAGCGGGTCGAAATACACCTAGAAACTCACCCATCAAAGTCCGATTTCGATTCTGAAAAAAAATATTTTCGATCAACTCTTTTTCGTACCATGCGGAATAACTTCTTTCCAGGTGTATTTTCGTGTAACAACGGTTGGATTTTTGGATTCAGCGGGTCAAAATACACCTATGAACCCACCCACCAAAGTTCGATTCCGATTCTGGAGACAGATATTTTCGATCATCTCTTTTTCGTACCATGCGGAATAACTTTTTTCCAAGCATATTTTTGGTCATCAAAGCTTGGATTTTCGGATTCAGCGGGTCGTAATACACCTAGAAACTCACCCATTAAAGTCCGATTTTGATTCTGAAAAAAAATATTTTCGATCATCTCTTTTTCGTACCATGCGGAATAACTTTTTTCCAAGCATATTTTTGGTCATCAGAGGTTGGATTTTCGGATTCAGCGGGTCGAAATACACCTAGAAACTCACCCATCAAAGTCCGATTTCGATTCTGAAAAAGAATATTTTCGATCATCTCTTTTTCGTACCATGCGGAATAACTACTTTCCAGGTGTATTTTCGTGTAACAACGGTTGGATTTTTGGATTCAGCGGGTCAAAATACACCTATGAACCCACCCACCAAAGTTCGATTCCGATTCTGGAGACAGATATTTTCGATCATCTCTTTTTCGTACCATGCGGAATAACTTTTTTCCAAGCATATTTTTGGTCATCAAAGCTTGGATTTTCGGATTCAGCGGGTCGGAATACACCTAGAAACTCACCCATTAAAGTCCGATTTTGATTCTGAAAAAAAATATTTTCGATCATCTCTTTTTCGTACCATGCGGAATAACTTTTTTCCAAGCATATTTTTGGTCATCAGAGGTTGGATTTTCGGATTCAGCGGGTCAAAATACACCTAGAAACTCACCCATCAAAGTCCGATTTCGATTCTGAAAAAAAATATTTTCGATCATCTCTTTTTCGTACCATGCGGAATAACTTCTTTCCAGGTGTATTTTCGTGTAACAACGGTTGGATTTTTGGATTCAGCGGGTCAAAATACACCTAAGAACCCACCCACCAAAGTTCGATTCCGATTCTGGAGACAGATATTTTCGATCATCTCTTTTTCGTACCATGCGGAATAACTTTTTTCCAAGCATATTTTTGGTCATCAAAGCTTGGATTTTCGGATTCAGCGGGTCGGAATACACCTAGAAACTCACCCATTAAAGTCCGATTTTGATTCTGAAAAAAAATATTTTCGATCATCTCTTTTTCGTACCATGCGGAATAACTTTTTTCCAAGCATATTTTTGGTCATCAGAGGTTGGATTTTCGGATTCAGCGAGTCGAAATACACCTAGAAACTCACCCATCAAAGTCCGATTTCGATTCTGAAAAAAAATATTCTCGATCAACTCTTTTTCGTACCATGCGGAATAACTTCTTTCCACGTGTATTTTCGTGTAACAAAGGTTGGATTTTTGGATTCAGCGGGTCAAATTACACCTATGAACCCACCCATCAAAGTTCGATTCCGATTCTGGAGACAGATATTTTCGATCATCTCTTTTTCGTACCATGCGGAATAACTTTTTTCCAAGCATATTTTTGGTCATCAGAGGTTGGATTTTCGGATTCAGCGGGTCGAAATACACCTAGAAACTCACCCATCAAAGTCCGATTTCGATTCTGAAAAAAAATATTTTCGATCATCTCTTTTTCGTACCATGCGGAATAACTACTTTCCAGGTGTATTTTCGTGTAACAACGGTTGGATTTTTGGATTCAGCGGGTCAAAATACACCTATGAACCCACCCACCAAAGTTCGATTCCGATTCTGGAGACAGATATTTTCGATCATCTCTTTTTCGTACCATGCGGAATAACTTTTTTCCAAGCATATTTTTGGTCATCAAAGCTTGGATTTTCGGATTCAGCGGGTCGGAATACACCTAGAAACTCACCCATTAAAGTCCGATTTTGATTCTGAAAAAAAATATTTTCGATCATCTCTTTTTCGTACCATGCGGAATAACTTTTTTCCAAGCATATTTTTGGTCATCAGAGGTTGGATTTTCGGATTCAGCGGGTCAAAATACACCTAGAAACTCACCCATCAAAGTCCGATTTCGATTCTGAAAAAAAATATTTTCGATCATCTCTCTTTCGTACCATGCGGAATAACTTCTTTCCAGGTGTATTTTCGTGTAACAACGGTTGGATTTTTGGATTCAGCGGGTCAAAATACACCTAAGAACCCACCCACCAAAGTTCGATTCCGATTCTGGAGACAGATATTTTCGATCATCTCTTTTTCGTACCATGCGGAATAACTTTTTTCCAAGCATATTTTTGGTCATCAAAGCTTGGATTTTCGGATTCAGCGGGTCGGAATACACCTAGAAACTCACCCATTAAAGTCCGATTTTGATTCTGAAAAAAAATATTTTCGATCATCTCTTTTTCGTACCATGCGGAATAACTTTTTTCCAAGCATATTTTTGGTCATCAGAGGTTGGATTTTCGGATTCAGCGAGTCGAAATACACCTAGAAACTCACCCATCAAAGTCCGATTTCGATTCTGAAAAAAAATATTCTCGATCAACTCTTTTTCGTACCATGCGGAATAACTTCTTTCCACGTGTATTTTCGTGTAACAAAGGTTGGATTTTTGGATTCAGCGGGTCAAATTACACCTATGAACCCACCCATCAAAGTTCGATTCCGATTCTGGAGACAGATATTTTCGATCATCTCTTTTTCGTACCATGCGGAATAACTTTTTTCCAAGCATATTTTTGGTCATCAAAGCTTGGATTTTCGGATTCAGCGGGTCGGAATACACCTAGAAACTCACCCATTAAAGTACGATTTTGATTCTGAAAAAAAATATTTTCGATCATCTCTTTTTCGGACCATGCGAAATAACTTCATTCCAGGTGTATTTTCGTGTAACAAACGTTTGATTTTTGGATCCAGCGGGTCAAAATACACCTATGAACCCACCCATCAAAGTTCGATTTCGATTCTGGAGACAGATATTTTCGATCATCTCTTTTTCGTACCATGCGAAATAACTTTTTTCCAAGCATATTTTTGGTCATCAAAGTTTGGATTTTCGGATTCAGCGGGTCGGAATACACCTAGAAACTCACCCATCAAAGTCCGATTTCGATTCTGAAAAAAAATATTTTCGATCATCTCTTTTTCGTACCATGCGGAATAACTTTTTTCCAAGCATATTTTTGGTCATCAGAGGTTGGATTTTTGGATTCAGCGGGTCGAAATACACCTAGAAACTCACCCATCAAAGTCCGTTTTCGATTCTGAAAAAAAATATTTTCGATCATCTCTTTTTCGTACCATGCGGAATAACTTCTTTCCAGGTGTATTTTCGTGTAACAACGGTTGGATTTTTGGATTCAGCGGGTCAAAATACACCTATGAACCCACCCACCAAAGTTCGATTCCGATTCTGGAGACAGATATTTTCGATCATCTCTTTTTCGTACCATGCGGAATAACTTTTTTCCAAGCATATTTTTGGTCATCAAAGCTTGGATTTTCGGATTCAGCGGGTCGGAATACACCTAGAAACTCACCCATTAAAGTCCGATTTTGATTCTGAAAAAAAATATTTTCGATCATCTCTTTTTCGTACCATGCGGAATAACTTTTTTCCAAGCATATTTTTGGTCATCAGAGGTTGGATTTTCGGATTCAGCGAGTCGAAATACACCTAGAAACTCACCCATCAAAGTCCGATTTCGATTCTGAAAAAAAATATTCTCGATCAACTCTTTTTCGTACCATGCGGAATAACTTCTTTCCACGTGTATTTTCGTGTAACAAAGGTTGGATTTTTGGATTCAGCGGGTCAAAATACACCTATGAACCCACCCATCAAAGTTCGATTCCGATTCTGGAGACAGATATTTTCGATCATCTCTTTTTCGTACCATGCGGAATAACTTTTTTCCAAGCATATTTTTGGTCATCAAAGCTTGGATTTTCGGATTCAGCGGGTCGGAATACACCTAGAAACTCACCCATTAAAGTCCGATTTTGATTCTGAAAAAAAATATTTTCGATCATCTCTTTTTCGGACCATGCGAAATAACTTCATTCCAGGTGTATTTTCGTGTAACAAACGTTTGATTTTTGGATCCAGCGGGTCAAAATACACCTATGAACCCACCCATCAAAGTTCGATTTCGATTCTGGAGACAGATATTTTCGATCATCTCTTTTTCGTACCATGCGAAATAACTATTTTACAAGCATCTTTTTGGTCGTCAAAGCTTGGATTCTCGGATTCAGCGGGTCAAAATACACCTATAAACCCACCCATCAAAGTTCGATTTCGATTCTGGAGACAGATATTTTCGATCATCCCTTTATCGTACCATGCGAAATAACTTTTTTCCAAGCATATTTCTGGTCATCAAAGTTTGGATTTTCGGATTCAGCGGGTCGGAATACACCTAGAAACTCACCAATTAAAGTCCGATTTTGATTCTGAAAAAAAATATTTTCGATCATCTCTTTCTCGGACCATGCGAAATAACTTCATTCCAGGTGTATTTTCGTGTAACAAAGGTTGGATTTTTGGATCCAGCGGGTCAAAATACACCCATAAACCCACCCATCAAAGTTCGATTTCGATTCTGGAGACAGATATTTTCGATCATCTCTTTTTCGTACCATGCGAAATAACTTTTTTCCAAGCATATTTTTGGTCATCAAAGTTTGGATTTTCGGATTCAGCGGGTCGAAATACACCTAGAAACTCACCCATTAAAGTCCGATTTTGATTCTGAAAAAAAATATTTTCGATCATCTCTTTTTCGTACCATGCGGAATAACTTTTTTCCAAGCATATTTTTGGTCATCAGAGGTTGGATTTTCGGATTCAGCGGGTCGAAATACACCTAGAAACTCACCCATCAAAGTCCGATTTCGATTCTGAAAAAAAATATTTTCGATCAACTCTTTTTCGTACCATGCGGAATAACTTCTTTCCAGGTGTATTTTCGTGTAACAACGGTTGGATTTTTGGATTCAGCGGGTCAAAATACACCTATGAACCCACCCACCAAAGTTCGATTCCGATTCTGGAGACAGATATTTTCGATCATCTCTTTTTCGTACCATGCGGAATAACTTTTTTCCAAGCATATTTTTGGTCATCAAAGCTTGGATTTTCGGATTCAGCGGGTCGTAATACACCTAGAAACTCACCCATTAAAGTCCGATTTTGATTCTGAAAAAAAATATTTTCGATCATCTCTTTTTCGTACCATGCGGAATAACTTTTTTCCAAGCATATTTTTGGTCATCAGAGGTTGGATTTTCGGATTCAGCGGGTCGAAATACACCTAGAAACTCACCCATCAAAGTCCGATTTCGATTCTGAAAAAAAATATTTTCGATCATCTCTTTTTCGTACCATGCGGAATAACTACTTTCCAGGTGTATTTTCGTGTAACAACGGTTGGATTTTTGGATTCAGCGGGTCAAAATACACCTATGAACCCACCCACCAAAGTTCGATTCCGATTCTGGAGACAGATATTTTCGATCATCTCTTTTTCGTACCATGCGGAATAACTTTTTTCCAAGCATATTTTTGGTCATCAAAGCTTGGATTTTCGGATTCAGCGGGTCGGAATACACCTAGAAACTCACCCATTAAAGTCCGATTTTGATTCTGAAAAAAAATATTTTCGATCATCTCTTTTTCGTACCATGCGGAATAACTTTTTTCCAAGCATATTTTTGGTCATCAGAGGTTGGATTTTCGGATTCAGCGGGTCAAAATACACCTAGAAACTCACCCATCAAAGTCCGATTTCGATTCTGAAAAAAAATATTTTCGATCATCTCTTTTTCGTACCATGCGGAATAACTTCTTTCCAGGTGTATTTTCGTGTAACAACGGTTGGATTTTTGGATTCAGCGGGTCAAAATACACCTAAGAACCCACCCACCAAAGTTCGATTCCGATTCTGGAGACAGATATTTTCGATCATCTCTTTTTCGTACCATGCGGAATAACTTTTTTCCAAGCATATTTTTGGTCATCAAAGCTTGGATTTTCGGATTCAGCGGGTCGGAATACACCTAGAAACTCACCCATTAAAGTCCGATTTTGATTCTGAAAAAAAATATTTTCGATCATCTCTTTTTCGTACCATGCGGAATAACTTTTTTCCAAGCATATTTTTGGTCATCAGAGGTTGGATTTTCGGATTCAGCGAGTCGAAATACACCTAGAAACTCACCCATCAAAGTCCGATTTCGATTCTGAAAAAAAATATTCTCGATCAACTCTTTTTCGTACCATGCGGAATAACTTCTTTCCACGTGTATTTTCGTGTAACAAAGGTTGGATTTTTGGATTCAGCGGGTCAAATTACACCTATGAACCCACCCATCAAAGTTCGATTCCGATTCTGGAGACAGATATTTTCGATCATCTCTTTTTCGTACCATGCGGAATAACTTTTTTCCAAGCATATTTTTGGTCATCAAAGCTTGGATTTTCGGATTCAGCGGGTCGGAATACACCTAGAAACTCACCCATTAAAGTCCGATTTTGATTCTGAAAAAAAATATTTTCGATCATCTCTTTTTCGGACCATGCGAAATAACTTCATTCCAGGTGTATTTTCGTGTAACAAACGTTTGATTTTTGGATCCAGCGGGTCAAAATACACCTATGAACCCACCCATCAAAGTTCGATTTCGATTCTGGAGACAGATATTTTCGATCATCTCTTTTTCGTACCATGCGAAATAACTTTTTTCCAAGCATATTTTTGGTCATCAAAGTTTGGATTTTCGGATTCAGCGGGTCGGAATACACCTAGAAACTCACCCATCAAAGTCCGATTTCGATTCTGAAAAAAAATATTTTCGATCATCTCTTTTTCGTACCATGCGGAATAACTTTTTTCCAAGCATATTTTTGGTCATCAGAGGTTGGATTTTTGGATTCAGCGGGTCGAAATACACCTAGAAACTCACCCATCAAAGTCCGTTTTCGATTCTGAAAAAAAATATTTTCGATCATCTCTTTTTCGTACCATGCGGAATAACTTCTTTCCAGGTGTATTTTCGTGTAACAAAGGTTGGATTTTTGGATTCAGCGGGTCAAAATACACCTATGAACCCACCCATCAAAGTTCGATGTCGATTCTGGCGAAAGATATTTCCGATCATCTCTTTTTCGTACCATGCGGAATAACTTTTTTCCAAGCATATTTTTGGTCATCAAAGTTTAGATTTTCGGATTCAGCGGGTCGGAATACACCTAGAAACTCACCCATTAAAGTCCGATTTTGATTCTGAAAAAAAATATTTTCGATAATCTCTTTTTCTGACCATGCGAAGTAACTTCTTTCCAGGTATAGTTTCGTGTAACAAAGGTTGGATTTTTGGATCCAGCGGGTCAAAATACACCTATGAACCCACCCATCAAAGTTCGATTTCGATTCTGGATAAAGATATTTCCGATCATCTCTTTTTCGTACCATGCGAAATAACTATTTTACAAGCATATTTTTGGTCGTCAAAGCTTGGATTCTCGGATTCAGCGGGTCAAAATACACCTATAAACCCACCCATCAAAGTTCGATTTCGATTCTGGAGACAGATATTTTCGATCATCCCTTTATCGTACCATGCGAAATAACTTTTTTCCAAGCATATTTCTGGTCATCAAAGTTTGGATTTTCGGATTCAGCGGGTCGGAATACACCTAGAAACTCACCAATTAAAGTCCGATTTTGATTCTGAAAAAAAATATTTTCGATCATCTCTTTCTCGGACCATGCGAAATAACTTCATTCCAGGTGTATTTTCGTGTAACAAAGGTTGGATTTTTGGATCCAGCGGGTCAAAATACACCCATAAACCCACCCATCAAAGTTCGATTTCGATTCTGGAGACAGATATTTTCGATCATCTCTTTTTCGTACCATGCGAAATAACTTTTTTCCAAGCATATTTTTGGTCATCAAAGTTTGGATTTTCGGATTCAGCGGGTCGAAATACACCTAGAAACTCACCCATTAAAGTCCGATTTTGATTCTGAAAAAAAATATTTTCGATCATCTCTTTTTCGTACCATGCGGAATAACTTTTTTCCAAGCATATTTTTGGTCATCAGAGGTTGGATTTTCGGATTCAGCGGGTCGAAATACACCTAGAAACTCACCCATCAAAGTCCGATTTCGATTCTGAAAAAAAATATTTTCGATCAACTCTTTTTCGTACCATGCGGAATAACTTCTTTCCAGGTGTTTTTCGTGTAACAACGGTTGGATTTTTGGATTCAGCGGGTCAAAATACACCTATGAACCCACCCACCAAAGTTCGATTCCGATTCTGGAGACAGATATTTTCGATCATCTCTTTTTCGTACCATGCGGAATAACTTTTTTCCAAGCATATTTTTGGTCATCAAAGCTTGGATTTTCGGATTCAGCGGATCGTAATACACCTAGAAACTCACCCATTAAAGTCCGATTTTGATTCTGAAAAAAAATATTTTCGATCATCTCTTTTTCGTACCATGCGGAATAACTTTTTTCCAAGCATATTTTTGGTCATCAGAGGTTGGATTTTCGGATTCAGCGGGTCGGAATACACCTAGAAACTCACCCATCAAAGTCCGATTTCGATTCTGAAAAAAAATATTTTCGATCAACTCTTTTTCGTACCATGCGGAATAACTTCTTTCCAGGTGTATTTTCGTGTACCAAAGGTTGGATTTTTGGATTCAGCGGGTCAAAATACACCTATTAACCCACCCATCAAAGTTCGATTCCGATTCTGGAGACAGATATTTTCGATCATCTCTTTTTCGTACCATGCGGAATAACTTTCTTCCAAGCATATTTTTGGTCATCAAAGCTTGGATTTTCGGATTCAGCGGGTCGAAATACACCTAGAAACTCACCCATTAAAGTCCGATTTTGATTCTGAAAAAAAATATTTTCGATCATCTCTTTTTCGGACCATGCGAAATAACTTCATTCCAGGTGTATTTTCGTGTAACAAAGGTTGGATTTTTTGATCCAGCGGGTCAAAATACACCCATAAACCCACCCATCAAAGTTCGATTTCGATTCTGGAGACAGATATTTTCGATCATCTCTTTTTCGTACCATGCGAAATAACTTTTTTCCAAGCATATTTTTGGTCATCAAAGCTTGAATTTTCGGATTCAGCGGGTCGGAATACACCTAGAAACTCACCCATTGAAGTCCGATTTTGATTCTGAAAAAAAATATTTTCGATCATCTCTTTTCCGTACCATGCGGAATAACTTTTTTCCAAGCATATTTTTGGTCATCAGAGGTTGGATTTTCGGATTCAGCGGGTCGAAATACACCTAGAAACTCACCCATCAAAGTCCGATTTCGATTCTGAAAAAAAATATTTTCGATCATCTCTTTTTCGTACCATGCGGAATAACTTCTTTCCAGGTGTATTTTCGTGTAACAAAGGTTGGATTTTTGGATTCAGCGGGTCAAAATACACCTATGAACCCACCCATCAAAGTTCGATGTCGATTCTGGAGAAAGATATTTCCGATCATCTCTTTTTCGTACCATGCGGAATAACTTTTTTCCAAGCATATTTTTGGTCATCAAAGTTTAGATTTTCGGATTCAGCGGGTCGGAATACACCTAGAAACTCACCCATTAAAGTCCGATTTTGATTCTGAAGAAAAATATTTTCGATAATCTCTTTTTCTGACCATGCGAAGTAACTTCTTTCCAGGTATAGTTTCGTGTAACAAAGGTTGGATTTTTGGATCCAGAGGGTCAAAATACACCTATGAACCCACCCATCAAAGTTCGATTTCGATTCTGGATAAAGATATTTCCGATCATCTCTTTTTCGTACCATGCGAAATAACTATTTTACAAGCATATTTTTGGTCGTCAAAGCTTGGATTCTCGGATTCAGCGGGTCAAAATACACCTATAAACCCACCCATCAAAGTTCGATTTCGATTCTGGAGACAGATATTTTCGATCATCCCTTTATCGTACCATGCGAAATAACTTTTTTCCAAGCATATTTCTGGTCATCAAAGTTTGGATTTTCGGATTCAGCGGGTCGGAATACACCTAGAAACTCACCAATTAAAGTCCGATTTTGATTCTGAAAAAAAATATTTTCGATCATCTCTTTCTCGGACCATGCGAAATAACTTCATTCCAGGTGTATTTTCGTGTAACAAAGGTTGAATTTTTGGATCCAGCGGGTCAAAATACACCCATAAACCCACCCATCAAAGTTCGATTTCAATTCTGGAGACAGATATTTTCGATCATCTCTTTTTCGTACCATGCGAAATAACTTTTTTCCAAGCATATTTTTGGTCATCAAAGTTTGGATTTTCGGATTCAGCGGGTCGAAATACACCTAGAAACTCACCCATTAAAGTCCGATTTTAATTCTGAAAAAAAATATTTTCGATCATCTCTTTTTCGTACCATGCGGAATAACTTTTTTCCAAGCATATTTTTGGTCATCAGAGGTTGGATTTTCGGATTCAGCGGGTCGAAATACACCTAGAAACTCACCCATCAAAGTCCGATTTCGATTCTGAAAAAAAATATTTTCGATCAACTCTTTTTCGTACCATGCGGAATAACTTCTTTCCAGGTGTATTTTCGTGTAACAACGGTTGGATTTTTGGATTCAGCGGGTCAAAATACACCTATGAACCCACCCACCAAAGTTCGATTCCGATTCTGGAGACAGATATTTTCGATCATCTATTTTTCGTACCATGCGGAATAACTTTTTTCCAAGCATATTTTTGGTCATCAAAGCTTGGATTTTCGGATTCAGCGGGTCGTAATACACCTAGAAACTCACCCATTGAAGTCCGATTTTGATTCTGAAAAAAAATATTTTCGATCATCTCTTTTCCGTACCATGCGGAATAACTTTTTTCCAAGCATATTTTTGGTCATCAGAGGTTGGATTTTCGGATTCAGCGGGTCGAAATACACCTAGAAACTCACCCATCAAAGTCCGATTTCGATTCTGAAAAAAAATATTTTCGATCATCTCTTTTTCGTACCATGCGGAATAACTTCTTTCCAGGTGTATTTTCGTGTAACAAAGGTTGGATTTTTGGATTCAGCGGGTCAAAATACACCTATGAACCCACCCATCAAAGTTCGATGTCGATTCTGGAGAAAGATATTTCCGATCATCTCTTTTTCGTACCATGCGGAATAACTTTTTTCCAAGCATATTTTTGGTCATCAAAGTTTAGATTTTCGGATTCAGCGGGTCGGAATACACCTAGAAACTCACCCATTAAAGTCCGATTTTGATTCTGAAGAAAAATATTTTCGATAATCTCTTTTTCTGACCATGCGAAGTAACTTCTTTCCAGGTATAGTTTCGTGTAACAAAGGTTGGATTTTTGGATCCAGAGGGTCAAAATACACCTATGAACCCACCCATCAAAGTTCGATTTCGATTCTGGATAAAGATATTTCCGATCATCTCTTTTTCGTACCATGCGAAATAACTATTTTACAAGCATATTTTTGGTCGTCAAAGCTTGGATTCTCGGATTCAGCGGGTCAAAATACACCTATAAACCCACCCATCAAAGTTCGATTTCGATTCTGGAGACAGATATTTTCGATCATCCCTTTATCGTACCATGCGAAATAACTTTTTTCCAAGCATATTTCTGGTCATCAAAGTTTGGATTTTCGGATTCAGCGGGTCGGAATACACCTAGAAACTCACCAATTAAAGTCCGATTTTGATTCTGAAAAAAAATATTTTCGATCATCTCTTTCTCGGACCATGCGAAATAACTTCATTCCAGGTGTATTTTCGTGTAACAAAGGTTGAATTTTTGGATCCAGCGGGTCAAAATACACCCATAAACCCACCCATCAAAGTTCGATTTCAATTCTGGAGACAGATATTTTCGATCATCTCTTTTTCGTACCATGCGAAATAACTTTTTTCCAAGCATATTTTTGGTCATCAAAGTTTGGATTTTCGGATTCAGCGGGTCGAAATACACCTAGAAACTCACCCATTAAAGTCCGATTTTAATTCTGAAAAAAAATATTTTCGATCATCTCTTTTTCGTACCATGCGGAATAACTTTTTTCCAAGCATATTTTTGGTCATCAGAGGTTGGATTTTCGGATTCAGCGGGTCGAAATACACCTAGAAACTCACCCATCAAAGTCCGATTTCGATTCTGAAAAAAAATATTTTCGATCAACTCTTTTTCGTACCATGCGGAATAACTTCTTTCCAGGTGTATTTTCGTGTAACAACGGTTGGATTTTTGGATTCAGCGGGTCAAAATACACCTATGAACCCACCCACCAAAGTTCGATTCCGATTCTGGAGACAGATATTTTCGATCATCTATTTTTCGTACCATGCGGAATAACTTTTTTCCAAGCATATTTTTGGTCATCAAAGCTTGGATTTTCGGATTCAGCGGGTCGTAATACACCTAGAAACTCACCCATGAAAGTCCGATTTTGATTCTGAAAAAAAATATTTTCGATCATCTCTTTTTCGTACCATGCGGAATAACTTTTTTCCAAGCATATTTTTGGTCATCAGAGGTTGGATTTTCGGATTCAGCGGGTCGAAATACACCTAGAAACTCACCCATCAAAGTCCGATTTCGATTCTGAAAAAAAATATTTTCGATCATCTCTTTTTCGTACCATGCGGAATAACTTCTTTCCAGGTGTATTTTCGTGTAACAACGGTTGGATTTTTGGATTCAGCGGGTCAAAATACACCTATGAACCCACCCACCAAAGTTCGATTCCGATTCTGGAGACAGATATTTTCGATCATCTCTTTTTCGTACCATGCGGAATAACTTTTTTCCAAGCATATTTTTGGTCATCAAAGCTTGGATTTCCGGATTCAGCGGGTCGGAATACACCTAGAAACTCACCCATTAAAGTACGATTTCGATTCTGAAAAAAAATATTTTCGATCATCTCTTTTTCGTACCATGCGGAATAACTTTTTTCCAAGCATATTTTTGGTCATCAGAGGTTGGATTTTCGGATTCAGCGGGTCGAAATACACCTAGAAACTCACCCATCAAAGTCCGATTTCGATTCTGAAAAAAAATATTTTCGATCATCTCTTTTTCGTACCATGCGGAATAACTTCTTTCCAGGTGTATTTTCGTGTAACAAAGGTTGGATTTTTGGATTCAGCGGGTCAAAATACACCTATGAACCCACCCATCAAAGTTCGATGTCGATTCTGGAGAAAGATATTTCCGATCATCTCTTTTTCGTACCATGCGGAATAACTTTTTTCCAAGCATATTTTTGGTCATCAAAGTTTAGATTTTCGGATTCAGCGGGTCGGAATACACCTAGAAACTCACCCATTAAAGTCCGATTTTGATTCTGAAGAAAAATATTTTCGATAATCTCTTTTTCTGACCATGCGAAGTAACTTCTTTCCAGGTATAGTTTCGTGTAACAAAGGTTGGATTTTTGGATCCAGAGGGTCAAAATACACCTATGAACCCACCCATCAAAGTTCGATTTCGATTCTGGATAAAGATATTTCCGATCATCTCTTTTTCGTACCATGCGAAATAACTATTTTACAAGCATATTTTTGGTCGTCAAAGCTTGGATTCTCGGATTCAGCGGGTCAAAATACACCTATAAACCCACCCATCAAAGTTCGATTTCGATTCTGGAGACAGATATTTTCGATCATCCCTTTATCGTACCATGCGAAATAACTTTTTTCCAAGCATATTTCTGGTCATCAAAGTTTGGATTTTCGGATTCAGCGGGTCGGAATACACCTAGAAACTCACCAATTAAAGTCCGATTTTGATTCTGAAAAAAAATATTTTCGATCATCTCTTTCTCGGACCATGCGAAATAACTTCATTCCAGGTGTATTTTCGTGTAACAAAGGTTGAATTTTTGGATCCAGCGGGTCAAAATACACCCATAAACCCACCCATCAAAGTTCGATTTCAATTCTGGAGACAGATATTTTCGATCATCTCTTTTTCGTACCATGCGAAATAACTTTTTTCCAAGCATATTTTTGGTCATCAAAGTTTGGATTTTCGGATTCAGCGGGTCGAAATACACCTAGAAACTCACCCATTAAAGTCCGATTTTAATTCTGAAAAAAAATATTTTCGATCATCTCTTTTTCGTACCATGCGGAATAACTTTTTTCCAAGCATATTTTTGGTCATCAGAGGTTGGATTTTCGGATTCAGCGGGTCGAAATACACCTAGAAACTCACCCATCAAAGTCCGATTTCGATTCTGAAAAAAAATATTTTCGATCAACTCTTTTTCGTACCATGCGGAATAACTTCTTTCCAGGTGTATTTTCGTGTAACAACGGTTGGATTTTTGGATTCAGCGGGTCAAAATACACCTATGAACCCACCCACCAAAGTTCGATTCCGATTCTGGAGACAGATATTTTCGATCATCTATTTTTCGTACCATGCGGAATAACTTTTTTCCAAGCATATTTTTGGTCATCAAAGCTTGGATTTTCGGATTCAGCGGGTCGTAATACACCTAGAAACTCACCCATGAAAGTCCGATTTTGATTCTGAAAAAAAATATTTTCGATCATCTCTTTTTCGTACCATGCGGAATAACTTTTTTCCAAGCATATTTTTGGTCATCAGAGGTTGGATTTTCGGATTCAGCGGGTCGAAATACACCTAGAAACTCACCCATCAAAGTCCGATTTCGATTCTGAAAAAAAATATTTTCGATCATCTCTTTTTCGTACCATGCGGAATAACTTCTTTCCAGGTGTATTTTCGTGTAACAACGGTTGGATTTTTGGATTCAGCGGGTCAAAATACACCTATGAACCCACCCACCAAAGTTCGATTCCGATTCTGGAGACAGATATTTTCGATCATCTCTTTTTCGTACCATGCGGAATAACTTTTTTCCAAGCATATTTTTGGTCATCAAAGCTTGGATTTCCGGATTCAGCGGGTCGGAATACACCTAGAAACTCACCCATTAAAGTACGATTTCGATTCTGAAAAAAAATATTTTCGATCATCTCTTTTTCGTACCATGCGGAATAACTTTTTTCCAAGCATATTTTTGGTCATCAGAGGTTGGATTTTCGGATTCAGCGGGTCGAAATACACCTAGAAACTCACCCATCAAAGTCCGATTTCGATTCTGAAAAAAAATATTTTCGATCATCTCTTTTTCGTACCATGCGGAATAACTTCTTTCCAGGTGTATTTTCGTGTAACAACGGTTGGATTTTTGGATTCAGCGGGTCAAAATACACCTATGAACCCACCCACCAAAGTTCGATTCCGATTCTGGAGACAGATATTTTCGATCATCTCTTTTTCGTACCATGCGGAATAACTTTTTTCCAAGCATATTTTTGGTCATCAAAGCTTGGATTTTCGGATTCAGCGGGTCGGAATACACCTAGAAACTCACCCATTAAAGTCCGATTTTGATTCTGAAAAAAAATATTTTCGATCATCTCTTTTTCGTACCATGCGGAATAACTTTTTTCCAAGCATATTTTTGGTCATCAGAGGTTGGATTTTCGGATTCAGCGAGTCGAAATACACCTAGAAACTCACCCATCAAAGTCCGATTTCGATTCTGAAAAAAAATATTCTCGATCAACTCTTTTTCGTACCATGCGGAATAACTTCTTTCCACGTGTATTTTCGTGTAACAAAGGTTGGATTTTTGGATTCAGCGGGTCAAAATACACCTATGAACCCACCCATCAAAGTTCGATTCCGATTCTGGAGACAGATATTTTCGATCATCTCTTTTTCGTACCATGCGGAATAACTTTTTTCCAAGCATATTTTTGGTCATCAAAGCTTGGATTTTCGGATTCAGCGGGTCGGAATACACCTAGAAACTCACCCATTAAAGTCCGATTTTGATTCTGAAAAAAAATATTTTCGATCATCTCTTCTTCGGACCATGCGAAATAACTTCATTCCAGGTGTATTTTCGTGTAACAAACGTTTGATTTTTGGATCCAGCGGGTCAAAATACACCTATGAACCCACCCATCAAAGTTCGATTTCGATTCTGGAGACAGATATTTTCGATCATCTCTTTTTCGTACCATGCGAAATAACTATTTTACAAGCATATTTTTGGTCGTCAAAGCTTGGATTCTCGGATTCAGCGGGTCAAAATACACCTATAAACCCACCCATCAAAGTTCGATTTCGATTCTGGAGACAGATATTTTCGATCATCCCTTTATCGTACCATGCGAAATAACTTTATTCCAAGCATATTTCTGGTCATCAAAGTTTGGATTTTCGGATTCAGCGGGTCGGAATACACCTAGAAACTCACCAATTAAAGTCCGATTTTGATTCTGAAAAAAAATATTTTCGATCATCTCTTTCTCGGACCATGCGAAATAACTTCATTCCAGGTGTATTTTCGTGTAACAAAGGTTGGATTTTTGGATCCAGCGGGTCAAAATACACCCATAAACCCACCCATCAAAGTTCGATTTCGATTCTGGAGACAGATATTTTCGATCATCTCTTTTTCGTACCATGCGAAATAACTTTTTTCCAAGCATATTTTTGGTCATCAAAGTTTGGATTTTCGGATTCAGCGGGTCGAAATACACCTAGAAACTCACCCATAAAAGTCCGATTTTGATTCTGAAAAAAAATATTTTCGATCATCTCTTTTTCGTACCATGCGGAATAACTTTTTTCCAAGCATATTTTTGGTCATCAGAGGTTGGATTTTCGGATTCAGCGGGTCGAAATACACCTAGAAACTCACCCATCAAAGTCCGATTTCGATTCTGAAAAAAAATATTTTCGATCAACTCTTTTTCGTACCATGTGGAATAACTTCTTTCCAGGTGTATTTTCGTGTAACAACGGTTGGATTTTTGGATTCAGCGGGTCAAAATACACCTATGAACCCACCCACCAAAGTTCGATTCCGATTCTGGAGACAGATATTTTCGATCATCTCTTTTTCGTACCATGCGGAATAACTTTTTTCCAAGCATATTTTTGGTCATCAAAGCTTGGATTTTCGGATTCAGCGGGTCGTAATACACCTAGAAACTCACCCATTAAAGTCCGATTTTGATTCTGAAAAAAAATATTTTCGATCATCTCTTTTTCGTACCATGCGGAATAACTTTTTTCCAAGCATATTTTTGGTCATCAGAGGTTGGATTTTCGGATTCAGCGGGTCGAAATACACCTAGAAACTCACCCATCAAAGTCCGATTTCGATTCTGAAAAAAAATATTTTCGATCATCTCTTTTTCGTACCATGCGGAATAACTTCTTTCCAGGTGTATTTTCGTGTAACAACGGTTGGATTTTTGGATTCAGCGGGTCAAAATACACCTATGAACCCACCCACCAAAGTTCGATTCCGATTCTGGAGACAGATATTTTCGATCATCTCTTTTTCGTACCATGCGGAATAACTTTTTTCCAAGCATATTTTTGGTCATCAAAGCTTGGATTTTCGGATTCAGCGGGTCGGAATACACCTAGAAACTCACCCATTAAAGTACGATTTCGATTCTGAAAAAAAATATTTTCGATCATCTCTTTTTCGTACCATGCGGAATAACTTTTTTCCAAGCATATTGTTGGTCATCAGAGGTTGGATTTTCGGATTCAGCGGGTCGAAATACACCTAGAAACTCACCCATCAAAGTCCGATTTCGATTCTGAAAAAAAATATTTTCGATCATCTCTTTTTCGTACCATGCGGAATAACTTCTTTCCAGGTGTATTTTCGTGTAACAACGGTTGGATTTTTGGATTCAGCGGGTCAAAATACACCTATGAACCCACCCACCAAAGTTCGATTCCGATTCTGGAGACAGATATTTTCGATCATCTCTTTTTCGTACCATGCGGAATAACTTTTTTCCAAGCATATTTTTGGTCATCAAAGCTTGGATTTTCGGATTCAGCGGGTCGGAATACACCTAGAAACTCACCCATTAAAGTCCGATTTTGATTCTGAAAAAAAATATTTTCGATCATCTCTTTTTCGTACCATGCGGAATAACTTTTTTCCAAGCATATTTTTGGTCATCAGAGGTTGGATTTTCGGATTCAGCGAGTCGAAATACACCTAGAAACTCACCCATCAAAGTCCGATTTCGATTCTGAAAAAAAATATTCTCGATCAACTCTTTTTCGTACCATGCGGAATAACTTCTTTCCACGTGTATTTTCGTGTAACAAAGGTTGGATTTTTGGATTCAGCGGGTCAAAATACACCTATGAACCCACCCATCAAAGTTCGATTCCGATTCTGGAGACAGATATTTTCGATCATCTCTTTTTCGTACCATGCGGAATAACTTTTTTCCAAGCATATTTTTGGTCATCAAAGCTTGGATTTTCGGATTCAGCGGGTCGGAATACACCTAGAAACTCACCCATTAAAGTCCGATTTTGATTCTGAAAAAAAATATTTTCGATCATCTCTTCTTCGGACCATGCGAAATAACTTCATTCCAGGTGTATTTTCGTGTAACAAACGTTTGATTTTTGGATCCAGCGGGTCAAAATACACCTATGAACCCACCCATCAAAGTTCGATTTCGATTCTGGAGACAGATATTTTCGATCATCTCTTTTTCGTACCATGCGAAATAACTATTTTACAAGCATATTTTTGGTCGTCAAAGCTTGGATTCTCGGATTCAGCGGGTTAAAATACACCTATAAACCCACCCATCAAAGTTCGATTTCGATTCTGGAGACAGATATTTTCGATCATCCCTTTATCGTACCATGCGAAATAACTTTATTCCAAGCATATTTCTGGTCATCAAAGTTTGGATTTTCGGATTCAGCGGGTCGGAATACACCTAGAAACTCACCAATTAAAGTCCGATTTTGATTCTGAAAAAAAATATTTTCGATCATCTCTTTCTCGGACCATGCGAAATAACTTCATTCCAGGTGTATTTTCGTGTAACAAAGGTTGGATTTTTGGATCCAGCGGGTCAAAATACACCCATAAACCCACCCATCAAAGTTCGATTTCGATTCTGGAGACAGATATTTTCGATCATCTCTTTTTCGTACCATGCGAAATAACTTTTTTCCAAGCATATTTTTGGTCATCAAAGTTTGGATTTTCGGATTCAGCGGGTCGAAATACACCTAGAAACTCACCCATAAAAGTCCGATTTTGATTCTGAAAAAAAATATTTTCGATCATCTCTTTTTCGTACCATGCGGAATAACTTTTTTCCAAGCATATTTTTGGTCATCAGAGGTTGGATTTTCGGATTCAGCGGGTCGAAATACACCTAGAAACTCACCCATCAAAGTCCGATTTCGATTCTGAAAAAAAATATTTTCGATCAACTCTTTTTCGTACCATGTGGAATAACTTCTTTCCAGGTGTATTTTCGTGTAACAACGGTTGGATTTTTGGATTCAGCGGGTCAAAATACACCTATGAACCCACCCACCAAAGTTCGATTCCGATTCTGGAGACAGATATTTTCGATCATCTCTTTTTCGTACCATGCGGAATAACTTTTTTCCAAGCATATTTTTGGTCATCAAAGCTTGGATTTTCGGATTCAGCGGGTCGTAATACACCTAGAAACTCACCCATTAAAGTCCGATTTTGATTCTGAAAAAAAATATTTTCGATCATCTCTTTTTCGTACCATGCGGAATAACTTTTTTCCAAGCATATTTTTGGTCATCAGAGGTTGGATTTTCGGATTCAGCGGGTCGAAATACACCTAGAAACTCACCCATCAAAGTCCGATTTCGATTCTGAAAAAAAATATTTTCGATCATCTCTTTTTCGTACCATGCGGAATAACTTCTTTCCAGGTGTATTTTCGTGTAACAACGGTTGGATTTTTGGATTCAGCGGGTCAAAATACACCTATGAACCCACCCACCAAAGTTCGATTCCGATTCTGGAGACAGATATTTTCGATCATCTCTTTTTCGTACCATGCGGAATAACTTTTTTCCAAGCATATTTTTGGTCATCAAAGCTTGGATTTTCGGATTCAGCGGGTCGGAATACACCTAGAAACTCACCCATTAAAGTACGATTTCGATTCTGAAAAAAAATATTTTCGATCATCTCTTTTTCGTACCATGCGGAATAACTTTTTTCCAAGCATATTGTTGGTCATCAGAGGTTGGATTTTCGGATTCAGCGGGTCGAAATACACCTAGAAACTCACCCATCAAAGTCCGATTTCGATTCTGAAAAAAAATATTTTCGATCATCTCTTTTTCGTACCATGCGGAATAACTTCTTTCCAGGTGTATTTTCGTGTAACAACGGTTGGATTTTTGGATTCAGCGGGTCAAAATACACCTATGAACCCACCCACCAAAGTTCGATTCCGATTCTGGAGACAGATATTTTCGATCATCTCTTTTTCGTACCATGCGGAATAACTTTTTTCCAAGCATATTTTTGGTCATCAAAGCTTGGATTTTCGGATTCAGCGGGTCGGAATACACCTAGAAACTCACCCATTAAAGTCCGATTTTGATTCTGAAAAAAAATATTTTCGATCATCTCTTTTTCGTACCATGCGGAATAACTTTTTTCCAAGCATATTTTTGGTCATCAGAGGTTGGATTTTCGGATTCAGCGAGTCGAAATACACCTAGAAACTCACCCATCAAAGTCCGATTTCGATTCTGAAAAAAAATATTCTCGATCAACTCTTTTTCGTACCATGCGGAATAACTTCTTTCCACGTGTATTTTCGTGTAACAAAGGTATGGATTTTTGGATTCAGCGGGTCAAAATACACCTATGAACCCACCCATCAAAGTTCGATTCCGATTCTGGAGACAGATATTTTCGATCATCTCTTTTTCGTACCATGCGGAATAACTTTTTTCCAAGCATATTTTTGGTCATCAAAGCTTGGATTTTCGGATTCAGCGGGTCGGAATACACCTAGAAACTCACCCATTAAAGTCCGATTTTGATTCTGAAAAAAAATATTTTCGATCATCTCTTCTTCGGACCATGCGAAATAACTTCATTCCAGGTGTATTTTCGTGTAACAAACGTTTGATTTTTGGATCCAGCGGGTCAAAATACACCTATGAACCCACCCATCAAAGTTCGATTTCGATTCTGGAGACAGATATTTTCGATCATCTCTTTTTCGTACCATGCGAAATAACTATTTTACAAGCATATTTTTGGTCGTCAAAGCTTGGATTCTCGGATTCAGCGGGTCAAAATACACCTATAAACCCACCCATCAAAGTTCGATTTCGATTCTGGAGACAGATATTTTCGATCATCCCTTTATCGTACCATGCGAAATAACTTTATTCCAAGCATATTTCTGGTCATCAAAGTTTGGATTTTCGGATTCAGCGGGTCGGAATACACCTAGAAACTCACCAATTAAAGTCCGATTTTGATTCTGAAAAAAAATATTTTCGATCATCTCTTTCTCGGACCATGCGAAATAACTTCATTCCAGGTGTATTTTCGTGTAACAAAGGTTGGATTTTTGGATCCAGCGGGTCAAAATACACCCATAAACCCACCCATCAAAGTTCGATTTCGATTCTGGAGACAGATATTTTCGATCATCTCTTTTTCGTACCATGCGAAATAACTTTTTTCCAAGCATATTTTCGGTCATCAAAGTTTGGATTTTCGGATTCAGCGGGTCGAAATACACCTAGAAACTCACCCATAAAAGTCCGATTTTGATTCTGAAAAAAAATATTTACGATCATCTCTTTTTCGTACCATGCGGAATAACTTTTTTCCAAGCATATTTTTGGTCATCAGAGGTTGGATTTTCGGATTCAGCGGGTCGAAATACACCTAGAAACTCACCCATCAAAGTCCGATTTCGATTCTGAAAAAAAATATTTTCGATCATCTCTTTTTCGTACCATGCGGAATAACTTCTTTCCAGGTGTATTTTCGTGTAACAACGGTTGGATTTTTGGATTCAGCGGGTCAAAATACACCTATGAACCCACCCACCAAAGTTCGATTCCGATTCTGGAGACAGATATTTTCGATCATCTCTTTTTCGTACCATGCGGAATAACTTTTTTCCAAGCATATTTTTGGTCATCAACGCTTGGATTTTCGGATTCAGCGGGTCGGAATACACCTAGAAACTCACCCATTAAAGTACGATTTCGATTCTGAAAAAAAATATTTTCGATCATCTCTTTTTCGTACCATGCGGAATAACTTTTTTCCAAGCATATTGTTGGTCATCAGAGGTTGGATTTTCGGATTCAGCGGGTCGAAATACACCTAGAAACTCACCCATCAAAGTCCGATTTCGATTCTGAAAAAAAATATTTTCGATCATCTCTTTTTCGTACCATGCGGAATAACTTCTTTCCAGGTGTATTTTCGTGTAACAACGGTTGGATTTTTGGATTCAGCGGGTCAAAATACACCTATGAACCCACCCACCAAAGTTCGATTCCGATTCTGGAGACAGATATTTTCGATCATCTCTTTTTCGTACCATGCGGAATAACTTTTTTCCAAGCATATTTTTGGTCATCAAAGCTTGGATTTTCGGATTCAGCGGGTCGGAATACACCTAGAAACTCACCCATTAAAGTCCGATTTTGATTCTGAAAAAAAATATTTTCGATCATCTCTTTTTCGTACCATGCGGAATAACTTTTTTCCAAGCATATTTTTGGTCATCAGAGGTTGGATTTTCGGATTCAGCGAGTCGAAATACACCTAGAAACTCACCCATCAAAGTCCGATTTCGATTCTGAAAAAAAATATTCTCGATCAACTCTTTTTCGTACCATGCGGAATAACTTCTTTCCACGTGTATTTTCGTGTAACAAAGGTATGGATTTTTGGATTCAGCGGGTCAAAATACACCTATGAACCCACCCATCAAAGTTCGATTCCGATTCTGGAGACAGATATTTTCGATCATCTCTTTTTCGTACCATGCGGAATAACTTTTTTCCAAGCATATTTTTGGTCATCAAAGCTTGGATTTTCGGATTCAGCGGGTCGGAATACACCTAGAAACTCACCCATTAAAGTCCGATTTTGATTCTGAAAAAAAATATTTTCGATCATCTCTTCTTCGGACCATGCGAAATAACTTCATTCCAGGTGTATTTTCGTGTAACAAACGTTTGATTTTTGGATCCAGCGGGTCAAAATACACCTATGAACCCACCCATCAAAGTTCGATTTCGATTCTGGAGACAGATATTTTCGATCATCTCTTTTTCGTACCATGCGAAATAACTATTTTACAAGCATATTTTTGGTCGTCAAAGCTTGGATTCTCGGATTCAGCGGGTCAAAATACACCTATAAACCCACCCATCAAAGTTCGATTTCGATTCTGGAGACAGATATTTTCGATCATCCCTTTATCGTACCATGCGAAATAACTTTATTCCAAGCATATTTCTGGTCATCAAAGTTTGGATTTTCGGATTCAGCGGGTCGGAATACACCTAGAAACTCACCAATTAAAGTCCGATTTTGATTCTGAAAAAAAATATTTTCGATCATCTCTTTCTCGGACCATGCGAAATAACTTCATTCCAGGTGTATTTTCGTGTAACAAAGGTTGGATTTTTGGATCCAGCGGGTCAAAATACACCCATAAACCCACCCATCAAAGTTCGATTTCGATTCTGGAGACAGATATTTTCGATCATCTCTTTTTCGTACCATGCGAAATAACTTTTTTCCAAGCATATTTTCGGTCATCAAAGTTTGGATTTTCGGATTCAGCGGGTCGAAATACACCTAGAAACTCACCCATAAAAGTCCGATTTTGATTCTGAAAAAAAATATTTTCGATCATCTCTTTTTCGTACCATGCGGAATAACTTTTTTCCAAGCATATTTTTGGTCATCAGAGGTTGGATCTTCGGATTCAGCGGGTCGAAATACACCTAGAAACTCACCCATCAAAGTCCGATTTCGATTCTGAAAAAAAATATTTTCGATCAACTCTTTTTCGTACCATGTGGAATAACTTCTTTCCAGGTGTATTTTCGTGTAACAACGGTTGGATTTTTGGATTCAGCGGGTCAAAATACACCTATGAACCCACCCACCAAAGTTCGATTCCGATTCTGGAGACAGATATTTTCGATCATCTCTTTTTCGTACCATGCGGAATAACTTTTTTCCAAGCATATTTTTGGTCATCAAAGCTTGGATTTTCGGATTCAGCGGGTCGTAATACACCTAGAAACTCACCCATTAAAGTCCGATTTTGATTCTGAAAAAAAATATTTTCGATCATCTCTTTTTCGTACCATGCGGAATAACTTTTTTCCAAGCATATTGTTGGTCATCAGAGGTTGGATTTTCGGATTCAGCGGGTCGAAATACACCTAGAAACTCACCCATCAAAGTCCGATTTCGATTCTGAAAAAAAATATTTTCGATCATCTCTTTTTCGTACCATGCGGAATAACTTCTTTCCAGGTGTATTTTCGTGTAACAACGGTTGGATTTTTGGATTCAGCGGGTCAAAATACACCTATGAACCCACCCACCAAAGTTCGATTCCGATTCTGGAGACAGATATTTTCGATCATCTCTTTTTCGTACCATGCGGAATAACTTTTTTCCAAGCATATTTTTGGTCATCAAAGCTTGGATTTTCGGATTCAGCGGGTCGGAATACACCTAGAAACTCACCCATTAAAGTCCGATTTTGATTCTGAAAAAAAATATTTTCGATCATCTCTTTTTCGTACCATGCGGAATAACTTTTTTCCAAGCATATTTTTGGTCATCAGAGGTTGGATTTTCGGATTCAGCGAGTCGAAATACACCTAGAAACTCACCCATCAAAGTCCGATTTCGATTCTGAAAAAAAATATTCTCGATCAACTCTTTTTCGTACCATGCGGAATAACTTCTTTCCACGTGTATTTTCGTGTAACAAAGGTTGGATTTTTGGATTCAGCGGGTCAAAATACACCTATGAACCCACCCATCAAAGTTCGATTCCGATTCTGGAGACAGATATTTTCGATCATCTCTTTTTCGTACCATGCGGAATAACTTTTTTCCAAGCATATTTTTGGTCATCAAAGCTTGGATTTTCGGATTCAGCGGGTCGGAATACACCTAGAAACTCACCCATTAAAGTCCGATTTTGATTCTGAAAAAAAATATTTTCGATCATCTCTTCTTCGGACCATGCGAAATAACTTCATTCCAGGTGTATTTTCGTGTAACAAACGTTTGATTTTTGGATCCAGCGGGTCAAAATACACCTATGAACCCACCCATCAAAGTTCGATTTCGATTCTGGAGACAGATATTTTCGATCATCTCTTTTTCGTACCATGCGAAATAACTATTTTACAAGCATATTTTTGGTCGTCAAAGCTTGGATTCTCGGATTCAGCGGGTCAAAATACACCTATAAACCCACCCATCAAAGTTCGATTTCGATTCTGGAGACAGATATTTTCGATCATCCCTTTATCGTACCATGCGAAATAACTTTATTCCAAGCATATTTCTGGTCATCAAAGTTTGGATTTTCGGATTCAGCGGGTCGGAATACACCTAGAAACTCACCCATAAAAGTCCGATTTTGATTCTGAAAAAAAATATTTTCGATCATCTCTTTTTCGTACCATGCGGAATAACTTTTTTCCAAGCATATTTTTGGTCATCAGAGGTTGGATCTTCGGATTCAGCGGGTCGAAATACACCTAGAAACTCACCCATCAAAGTCCGATTTCGATTCTGCAAAAAAATATTTTCGATCAACTCTTTTTCGTACCATGTGGAATAACTTCTTTCCAGGTGTATTTTCGTGTAACAACGGTTGGATTTTTGGATTCAGCGGGTCAAAATACACCTATGAACCCACCCACCAAAGTTCGATTCCGATTCTGGAGACAGATATTTTCGATCATCTCTTTTTCGTACCATGCGGAATAACTTTTTTCCAAGCATATTTTTGGTCATCAAAGCTTGGATTTTCGGATTCAGCGGGTCGTAATACACCTAGAAACTCACCCATTAAAGTCCGATTTTGATTCTGAAAAAAAATATTTGCGATCATCTCTTTTTCGTACCATGCGGAATAACTTTTTTCCAAGCATATTTTTGGTCATCAGAGGTTGGATTTTCGGATTCAGCGGGTCGAAATACACCTAGAAACTCACCCATCAAAGTCCGATTTCGATTCTGAATAAAAATATTTTCGATCATCTCTTTTTCGTACCATGCGGAATAACTTCTTTCCAGGTGTATTTTCGTGTAACAACGGTTGGATTTTTGGATTCAGCGGGTCAAAATACACCTATGAACCCACCCACCAAAGTTCGATTCCGATTCTGGAGACAGATATTTTCGATCATCTCTTTTTCGTACCATGCGGAATAACTTTTTTCCAAGCATATTTTTGGTCATCAAAGCTTGGATTTTCGGATTCAGCGGGTCGGAATACACCTAGAAACTCACCCATTAAAGTCCGATTTTGATTCTGAAAAAAAATATTTTCGATCATCTCTTTTTCGTACCATGCGGAATAACTTTTTTCCAAGCATATTTTTGGTCATCAGAGGTTGGATTTTCGGATTCAGCGAGTCGAAATACACCTAGAAACTCACCCATCAAAGTCCGATTTCGATTCTGAAAAAAAATATTCTCGATCAACTCTTTTTCGTACCATGCGGAATAACTTCTTTCCACGTGTATTTTCGTGTAACAAAGGTTGGATTTTTGGATTCAGCGGGTCAAAATACACCTATGAACCCACCCATCAAAGTTCGATTCCGATTCTGGAGACAGATATTTTCGATCATCTCTTTTTCGTACCATGCGGAATAACTTTTTTCCAAGCATATTTTTGGTCATCAAAGCTTGGATTTTCGGATTCAGCGGGTCGGAATACACCTAGAAACTCACCCATTAAAGTCCGATTTTGATTCTGAAAAAAAATATTTTCGATCATCTCTTCTTCGGACCATGCGAAATAACTTCATTCCAGGTGTATTTTCGTGTAACAAACGTTTGATTTTTGGATCCAGCGGGTCAAAATACACCTATGAACCCACCCATCAAAGTTCGATTTCGATTCTGGAGACAGATATTTTCGATCATCTCTTTTTCGTACCATGCGAAATAACTATTTTACAAGCATATTTTTGGTCGTCAAAGCTTGGATTCTCGGATTCAGCGGGTCAAAATACACCTATAAACCCACCCATCAAAGTTCGATTTCGATTCTGGAGACAGATATTTTCGATCATCCCTTTATCGTACCATGCGAAATAACTTTATTCCAAGCATATTTCTGGTCATCAAAGTTTGGATTTTCGGATTCAGCGGGTCGGAATACACCTAGAAACTCACCAATTAAAGTCCGATTTTGATTCTGAAAAAAAATATTTTCGATCATCTCTTTCTCGGACCATGCGAAATAACTTCATTCCAGGTGTATTTTCGTGTAACAAAGGTTGGATTTTTGGATCCAGCGGGTCAAAATACACCCATAAACCCACCCATCAAAGTTCGATTTCGATTCTGGAGACAGATATTTTCGATCATCTCTTTTTCGTACCATGCGAAATAACTTTTTTCCAAGCATATTTTCGGTCATCAAAGTTTGGATTTTCGGATTCAGCGGGTCGAAATACACCTAGAAACTAACCCATAAAAGTCCGATTTTGATTCTGAAAAAAAATATTTTCGATCATCTCTTTTTCGTACCATGCGGAATAACTTTTTTCCAAGCATATTTTTGGTCATCAGAGGTTGGATCTTCGGATTCAGCGGGTCGAAATACACCTAGAAACTCACCCATCAAAGTCCGATTTCGATTCTGAAAAAAAATATTTTCGATCAACTCTTTTTCGTACCATGTGGAATAACTTCTTTCCAGGTGTATTTTCGTGTAACAACGGTTGGATTTTTGGATTCAGCGGGTCAAAATACACCTATGAACCCACCCACCAAAGTTCGATTCCGATTCTGGAGACAGATATTTTCGATCATCTCTTTTTCGTACCATGCGGAATAACTTTTTTCCAAGCATATTTTTGGTCATCAAAGCTTGGATTTTCGGATTCAGCGGGTCGTAATACACCTAGAAACTCACCCATTAAAGTCCGATTTTGATTCTGAAAAAAAATATTTTCGATCATCTCTTTTTCGTACCATGCGGAATAACTTTTTTCCAAGCATATTGTTGGTCATCAGAGGTTGGATTTTCGGATTCAGCGGGTCGAAATACACCTAGAAACTCACCCATCAAAGTCCGATTTCGATTCTGAAAAAAAATATTTTCGATCATCTCTTTTTCGTACCATGCGGAATAACTTCTTTCCAGGTGTATTTTCGTGTAACAACGGTTGGATTTTTGGATTCAGCGGGTCAAAATACACCTATGAACCCACCCACCAAAGTTCGATTCCGATTCTGGAGACAGATATTTTCGATCATCTCTTTTTCGTACCATGCGGAATAACTTTTTTCCAAGCATATTTTTGGTCATCAAAGCTTGGATTTTCGGATTCAGCGGGTCGGAATACACCTAGAAACTCACCCATTAAAGTCCGATTTTGATTCTGAAAAAAAATATTTTCGATCATCTCTTTTTCGTACCATGCGGAATAACTTTTTTCCAAGCATATTTTTGGTCATCAGAGGTTGGATTTTCGGATTCAGCGAGTCGAAATACACCTAGAAACTCACCCATCAAAGTCCGATTTCGATTCTGAAAAAAAATATTCTCGATCAACTCTTTTTCGTACCATGCGGAATAACTTCTTTCCACGTGTATTTTCGTGTAACAAAGGTTGGATTTTTGGATTCAGCGGGTCAAAATACACCTATGAACCCACCCATCAAAGTTCGATTCCGATTCTGGAGACAGATATTTTCGATCATCTCTTTTTCGTACCATGCGGAATAACTTTTTTCCAAGCATATTTTTGGTCATCAAAGCTTGGATTTTCGGATTCAGCGGGTCGGAATACACCTAGAAACTCACCCATTAAAGTCCGATTTTGATTCTGAAAAAAAATATTTTCGATCATCTCTTCTTCGGACCATGCGAAATAACTTCATTCCAGGTGTATTTTCGTGTAACAAACGTTTGATTTTTGGATCCAGCGGGTCAAAATACACCTATGAACCCACCCATCAAAGTTCGATTTCGATTCTGGAGACAGATATTTTCGATCATCTCTTTTTCGTACCATGCGAAATAACTATTTTACAAGCATATTTTTGGTCGTCAAAGCTTGGATTCTCGGATTCAGCGGGTCAAAATACACCTATAAACCCACCCATCAAAGTTCGATTTCGATTCTGGAGACAGATATTTTCGATCATCCCTTTATCGTACCATGCGAAATAACTTTATTCCAAGCATATTTCTGGTCATCAAAGTTTGGATTTTCGGATTCAGCGGGTCGGAATACACCTAGAAACTCACCAATTAAAGTCCGATTTTGATTCTGAAAAAAAATATTTTCGATCATCTCTTTCTCGGACCATGCGGAATAACTTCATTCCAGGTGTATTTTCGTGTAACAAAGGTTGGATTTTTGGATCCAGCGGGTCAAAATACACCCATAAACCCACCCATCAAAGTTCGATTTCGATTCTGGAGACAGATATTTTCGATCATCTCTTTTTCGTACCATGCGAAATAACTTTTTTCCAAGCATATTTTTGGTCATCAAAGTTTGGATTTTCGGATTCAGCGGGTCGAAATACACCTAGAAACTCACCCATAAAAGTCCGATTTTGATTCTGAAAAAAAATATTTTCGATCATCTCTTTTTCGTACCATGCGGAATAACTTTTTTCCAAGCATATTTTTGGTCATCAGAGGTTGGATCTTCGGATTCAGCGGGTCGAAATACACCTAGAAACTCACCCATCAAAGTCCGATTTCGATTCTGCAAAAAAATATTTTCGATCAACTCTTTTTCGTACCATGTGGAATAACTTCTTTCCAGGTGTATTTTCGTGTAACAACGGTTGGATTTTTGGATTCAGCGGGTCAAAATACACCTATGAACCCACCCACCAAAGTTCGATTCCGATTCTGGAGACAGATATTTTCGATCATCTCTTTTTCGTACCATGCGGAATAACTTTTTTCCAAGCATATTTTTGGTCATCAAAGCTTGGATTTTCGGATTCAGCGGGTCGTAATACACCTAGAAACTCACCCATTAAAGTCCGATTTTGATTCTGAAAAAAAATATTTTCGATCATCTCTTTTTCGTACCATGCGGAATAACTTTTTTCCAAGCATATTTTTGGTCATCAGAGGTTGGATTTTCGGATTCAGCGGGTCGAAATACACCTAGAAACTCACCCATCAAAGTCCGATTTCGATTCTGAAAAAAAATATTTTCGATCATCTCTTTTTCGTACCATGCGGAATAACTTCTTTCCAGGTGTATTTTCGTGTAACAACGGTTGGATTTTTGGATTCAGCGGGTCAAAATACACCTATGAACCCACCCACCAAAGTTCGATTCCGATTCTGGAGACAGATATTTTCGATCATCTCTTTTTCGTACCATGCGGAATAACTTTTTTCCAAGCATATTTTTGGTCATCAAAGCTTGGATTTTCGGATTCAGCGGGTCGGAATACACCTAGAAACTCACCCATTAAAGTCCGATTTTGATTCTGAAAAAAAATATTTTCGATCATCTCTTTTTCGTACCATGCGGAATAAGTTTTTTCCAAGCATATTTTTGGTCATCAGAGGTTGGATTTTCGGATTCAGCGGGTCAAAATACACCTTGAAACTCACCCATCAAAGTCCGATTTCGATTCTGAAAAAAAATATTTTCGATCATCTCTTTTTCGTACCATGCGGAATAACTTCTTTCCAGGTGTATTTTCGTGTAACAACGTTCGGATTTTTGGATTCAGCGGGCCAAAATACACCTATGAACCCACCCACCAAAGTTCGATTCCGATTCTGGAGACAGATATTTTCGATCATCTCTTTTTCGTACCATGCGGAATAACTTTTTTCCAAGCATATTTTTGGTCATCAAAGCTTGGATTTTCGGATTCAGCGGGTCGGAATACACCTAGAAACTCACCCATTAAAGTCCGATTTTGATTCTGAAAAAAAATATTTTCGATCATCTCTTTTTCGTACCATGCGGAATAACTTTTTTCCAAGCATATTTTTGGTCATCAGAGGTTGGATTTTCGGATTCAGCGAGTCGAAATACACCTAGAAACTCACCCATCAAAGTCCGATTTCGATTCTGAAAAAAAATATTCTCGATCAACTCTTTTTCGTACCATGCGGAATAACTTCTTTCCACGTGTATTTTCGTGTAACAAAGGTTGGATTTTTGGATTCAGCGGGTCAAAATACACCTATGAACCCACCCATCAAAGTTCGATTCCGATTCTGGAGACAGATATTTTCGATCATCTCTTTTTCGTACCATGCGGAATAACTTTTTTCCAAGCATATTTTTGGGCATCAAAGCTTGGATTTTCGGATTCAGTGGGTCGGAATACACCTAGAAACTCACCCATTAAAGTCCGATTTTGATTCTGAAAAAAAATATTTTCGATCATCTCTTCTTCGGACCATGCGAAATAACTTCATTCCAGGTGTATTTTCGTGTAACAAACGTTTGATTTTTGGATCCAGCGGGTCAAAATACACCTATGAACCCACCCATCAAAGTTCGATTTCGATTCTGGAGACAGATATTTTCGATCATCTCTTTTTCGTACCATGCGAAATAACTATTTTACAAGCATATTTTTGGTCGTCAAAGCTTGGATTCTCGGATTCAGCGGGTCAAAATACACCTATAAACCCACCCATCAAAGTTCGATTTCGATTCTGGAGACAGATATTTTCGATCATCCCTTTATCGTACCATGCGAAATAACTTTATTCCAAGCATATTTCTGGTCATCAAAGTTTGGATTTTCGGATTCAGCGGGTCGGAATACACCTAGAAACTCACCAATTAAAGTCCGATTTTGATTCTGAAAAAAAATATTTTCGATCATCTCTTTCTCGGACCATGCGAAATAACTTCATTCCAGGTGTATTTTCGTGTAACAAAGGTTGGATTTTTGGATCCAGCGGGTCAAAATACACCCATAAACCCACCCATCAAAGTTCGATTTCGATTCTGGAGACAGATATTTTCGATCATCTCTTTTTCGTACCATGCGAAATAACTTTTTTCCAAGCATATTTTTGGTCATCAAAGTTTGGATTTTCGGATTCAGCGGGTCGAAATACACCTAGAAACTCACCCATAAAAGTCCGATTTTGATTCTGAAAAAAAATATTTTCGATCATCTCTTTTTCGTACCATGCGGAATAACTTTTTTCCAAGCATATTTTTGGTCATCAGAGGTTGGATCTTCGGATTCAGCGGGTCAAAATACACCTAGAAACTCACCCATCAAAGTCCGATTTCGATTCTGAAAAAAAATATTTTCGATCAACTCTTTTTCGTACCATGTGGAATAACTTCTTTCCAGGTGTATTTTCGTGTAACAACGGTTGGATTTTTGGATTCAGCGGGTCAAAATACACCTATGAACCCACCCACCAAAGTTCGATTCCGATTCTGGAGACAGATATTTTCGATCATCTCTTTTTCGTACCATGCGGAATAACTTTTTTCCAAGCATATTTTTGGTCATCAAAGCTTGGATTTTCGGATTCAGCGGGTCGTAATACACCTCGAAACTCACCCATTAAAGTCCGATTTTGATTCTGAAAAAAAATATTTTCGATCATCTCTTTTTCGTACCATGCGGAATAACTTTTTTCCAAGCATATTTTTGGTCATCAGAGGTTGGATTTTCGGATTCAGCGGGTCGAAATACACCTAGAAACTCACCCATCAAAGTCCGATTTCGATTCTGAAAAAAAATATTTTCGATCATCTCTTTTTCGTACCATGCGGAATAACTTCTTTCCAGGTGTATTTTCGTGTAACAACGGTTGGATTTTTGGATTCAGCGGGTCAAAATACACCTATGAACCCACCCACCAAAGTTCGATTCCGATTCTGGAGACAGATATTTTCGATCATCTCTTTTTCGTACCATGCGGAATAACTTTTTTCCAAGCATATTTTTGGTCATCAAAGCTTGGATTTTCGGATTCAGCGGGTCGGAATACACCTAGAAACTCACCCATTAAAGTCCGATTTTGATTCTGAAAAAAAATATTTTCGATCATCTCTTTTTCGTACCATGCGGAATAACTTTTTTCCAAGCATATTTTTGGTCATCAGAGGTTGGATTTTCGGATTCAGCGGGTCAAAATACACCTAGAAACTCACCCATCAAAGTCCGATTTCGATTCTGAAAAAAAATATTTTCGATCATCTCTTTTTCGTACCATGCGGAATAACTTCTTTCCAGGTGTATTTTCGTGTAACAACGTTCGGATTTTTGGATTCAGCGGGTCAAAATACACCTATGAACCCACCCACCAAAGTTCGATTCCGATTCTGGAGACAGATATTTTCGATCATCTCTTTTTCGTACCATGCGGAATAACTTTTTTCCAAGCATATTTTTGGTCATCAAAGCTTGGATTTTCGGATTCAGCGGGTCGGAATACACCTAGAAACTCACCCATTAAAGTCCGATTTTGATTCTGAAAAAAAATATTTTCGATCATCTCTTTTTCGTACCATGCGGAATAACTTGTTTCCAAGCATATTTTTGGTCATCAGAGGTTGGATTTTCGGATTCAGCGAGTCGAAATACACCTAGAAACTCACCCATCAAAGTCCGATTTCGATTCTGAAAAAAAATATTCTCGATCAACTCTTTTTCGTACCATGCGGAATAACTTCTTTCCACGTGTATTTTCGTGTAACAAAGGTTGGATTTTTGGATTCAGCGGGTCAAAATACACCTATGAACCCACCCATCAAAGTTCGATTCCGATTCTGGAGACAGATATTTTCGATCATCTCTTTTTCGTACCATGCGGAATAACTTTTTTCCAAGCATATTTTTGGTCATCAAAGCTTGGATTTTCGGATTCAGCGGGTCGGAATACACCTAGAAACTCAGCCATTAAAGTCCGATTTTGATTCTGAAAAAAAATATTTTCGATCATCTCTTCTTCGGACCATGCGAAAGAACTTCATTCCAGGTGTATTTTCGTGTAACAAACGTTTGATTTTTGGATCCAGCGGGTCAAAATACACCTATGAACCCACCCATCAAAGTTCGATTTCGATTCTGGAGACAGATATTTTCGATCATCTCTTTTTCGTACCATGCGAAATAACTATTTTACAAGCATATTTTTGGTCGTCAAAGCTTGGATTCTCGGATTCAGCGGGTCAAAATACACCTATAAACCCACCCATCAAAGTTCGATTTCGATTCTGGAGACAGATATTTTCGATCATCCCTTTATCGTACCATGCGAAATAACTTTATTCCAAGCATATTTCTGGTCATCAAAGTTTGGATTTTCGGATTCAGCGGGTCGGAATACACCTAGAAACTCACCAATTAAAGTCCGATTTTGATTCTGAAAAAAAATATTTTCGATCATCTCTTTCTCGGACCATGCGAAATAACTTCATTCCAGGTGTATTTTCGTGTAACAAAGGTTGGATTTTTGGATCCAGCGGGTCAAAATACACCCATAAACCCACCCATCAAAGTTCGATTTCGATTCTGGAGACAGATATTTTCGATCATCTCTTTTTCGTACCATGCGGAATAACTTTTTTCCAAGCATATTTTTGGTCATCAGAGGTTGGATTTTCGGATTCAGCGGGTCGAAATACACCTAGAAACTCACCCATCAAAGTCCGATTTCGATTCTGAAAAAAAATATTTTCGATCAACTCTTTTTCGTACCATGTGGAATAACTTCTTTCCAGGTGTATTTTCGTGTAACAACGGTTGGATTTTTGGATTCAGCGGGTCAAAATACACCTATGAACCCACCCACCAAAGTTCGATTCCGATTCTGGAGACAGATATTTTCGATCATCTCTTTTTCGTACCATGCGGAATAACTTTTTTCCAAGCATATTTTTGGTCATCAAAGCTTGGATTTTCGGATTCAGCGGGTCGTAATACACCTAGAAACTCACCCATTAAAGTCCGATTTTGATTCTGAAAAAAAATATTTTCGATCATCTCTTTTTCGTACCATGCGGAATAACTTTTTTCCAAGCATATTTTTGGTCATCAGAGGTTGGATTTTCGGATTTAGCGGGTCGAAATACACCTAGAAACTCACCCATCAAAGTCCGATTTCGATTCTGAAAAAAAATATTTTCGATCATCTCTTTTTCGTACCATGCGGAATAACTTTTTTCCAAGCATATTTTTGGTCATCAAAGCTTGGATTTTCGGATTCAGCGGGTCGGAATACACCTAGAAACTCACCCATTAAAGTCCGATTTTGATTCTGAAAAAAAATATTTTCGATCATCTCTTTTTCGTACCATGCGGAATAACTTTTTTCCAAGCATATTTTTGGTCATCAGAGGTTGGATTTTCGGATTCAGCGGGTCAAAATACACCTAGAAACTCACCCATCAAAGTCCGATTTCGATTCTGAAAAAAAATATTTTCGATCATCTCTTTTTCGTACCATGCGGAATAACTTCTTTCCAGGTGTATTTTCGTGTAACAACGTTCGGATTTTTGGATTCAGCGGGTCAAAATACACCTATGAACCCACCCACCAAAGTTCGATTCCGATTCTGGAGACAGATATTTTCGATCATCTCTTTTTCGTACCATGCGGAATAACTTTTTTCCAAGCATATTTTTGGTCATCAAAGCTTGGATTTTCGGATTCAGCGGGTCGGAATACACCTAGAAACTCACCCATTAAAGTCCGATTTTGATTCTGAAAAAAAATATTTTCGATCATCTCTTTTTCGTACCATGCGGAATAACTTTTTTCCAAGCATATTTTTGGTCATCAGAGGTTGGATTTTCGGATTCAGCGAGTCGAAATACACCTAGAAACTCACCCATCAAAGTCCGATTTCGATTCTGAAAAAAAATATTCTCGATCAACTCTTTTTCGTACCATGCGGAATAACTTCTTTCCACGTGTATTTTCGTGTAACAAAGGTTGGATTTTTGGATTCAGCGGGTCAAAATACACCTATGAACCCACCCATCAAAGTTCGATTCCGATTCTGGAGACAGATATTTTCGATCATCTCTTTTTCGTACCATGCGGAATAACTTTTTTCCAAGCATATTTTTGGTCATCAAAGCTTGGATTTTCGGATTCAGCGGGTCGGAATACACCTAGAAACTCACCCATTAAAGTCCGATTTTGATTCTGAAAAAAAATATTTTCGATCATCTCTTTTTCGGACCATGCGAAATAACTTCATTCCAGGTGTATTTTCGTGAAACAAACGTTTGATTTTTGGATCCAGCGGGTCAAAATACACCTATGAACCCACCCATCAAAGTTCGATTTCGATTCTGGAGACAGATATTTTCGATCATCTCTTTTTCGTACCATGCGAAATAACTTTTTTCCAAGCATATTTTTGGTCATCAAAGTTTGGATTTTCGGATTCAGCGGGTCGGAATACACCTAGAAACTCACCCATCAAAGTCCGATTTCGATTCTGAAAAAAAATATTTTCGATCATCTCTTTTTCGTACCATGCGGAATAACTTTTTTCCAAGCATATTTTTGGTCATCAGAGGTTGGATTTTTGGATTCAGCGGGTCGAAATACACCTAGAAACTCACCCATCAAAGTCCGATTTCGATTCTGAAAAAAAATATTTTCGATCATCTCTTTTTCGTACCATGCGGAATAACTTCTTTCCAGGTGTATTTTCGTGTAACAAAGGTTGGATTTTTGGATTCAGCGGGTCAAAATACACCTATGAACCCACCCATCAAAGTTCGATGTCGATTCTGGAGAAAGATATTTCCGATCATCTCTTTTTCGTACCATGCGGAATAACTTTTTTCCAAGCATATTTTTGGTCATCAAAGTTTAGATTTTCGGATTCAGCGGGTCGGAATACACCTAGAAACTCACCCATTAAAGTCCGATTTTGATTCTGAAAAAAAATATTTTCGATCATCTCTTTTTCGTACCATGCGGAATAACTTTTTTCCAAGCATATTTTTGGTCATCAGAGGTTGGATTTTCGGATTCAGCGGGTCGAAATACACCTAGAAACTCACCCATCAAAGTCCGATTTCGATTCTGAAAAAAAATATTTTCGATCATCTCTTTTTCGTACCATGCGGAATAACTTCTTTCCAGGTGTATTTTCGTGTAACAACGGTTGGATTTTTGGATTCAGCGGGTCAAAATACACCTATGAACCCACCCACCAAAGTTCGATTCCGATTCTGGAGACAGATATTTTCGATCATCTCTTTTTCGTACCATGCGGAATAACTTTTTTCCAAGCATATTTTTGGTCATCAAAGCTTGGATTTTCGGATTCAGCGGGTCGGAATACACCTAGAAACTCACCCATTAAAGTCCGATTTTGATTCTGAAAAAAAATATTTTCGATCATCTCTTTTTCGTACCATGCGGAATAACTTTTTTCCAAGCATATTTTTGGTCATCAGAGGTTGGATTTTCGGATTCAGCGGGTCAAAATACACCTAGAAACTCACCCATCAAAGTCCGATTTCGATTCTGAAAAAAAATATTTTCGATCATCTCTTTTTCGTACCATGCGGAATAACTTCTTTCCAGGTGTATTTTCGTGTAACAACGTTCGGATTTTTGGATTCAGCGGGTCAAAATACACCTATGAACCCACCCACCAAAGTTCGATTCCGATTCTGGAGACAGATATTTTCGATCATCTCTTTTTCGTACCATGCGGAATAACTTTTTTCCAAGCATATTTTTGGTCATCAAAGCTTGGATTTTCGGATTCAGCGGGTCGGAATACACCTAGAAACTCACCCATTAAAGTCCGATTTTGATTCTGAAAAAAAATATTTTCGATCATCTCTTTTTCGTACCATGCGGAATAACTTTTTTCCAAGCATATTTTTGGTCATCAGAGGTTGGATTTCCGGATTCAGCGAGTCGAAATACACCTAGAAACTCACCCATCAAAGTCCGATTTCGATTCTGAAAAAAAATATTCTCGATCAACTCTTTTTCGTACCATGCGGAATAACTTCTTTCCACGTGTATTTTCGTGTAACAAAGGTTGGATTTTTGGATTCAGCGGGTCAAAATACACCTATGAACCCACCCATCAAAGTTCGATTCCGATTCTGGAGACAGATATTTTCGATCATCTCTTTTTCGTACCATGCGGAATAACTTTTTTCCAAGCATATTTTTGGTCATCAAAGCTTGGATTTTCGGATTCAGCGGGTCGGAATACACCTAGAAACTCACCCATTAAAGTCCGATTTTGATTCTGAAAAAAAATATTTTCGATCATCTCTTTTTCGGACCATGCGAAATAACTTCATTCCAGGTGTATTTTCGTGTAACAAACGTTTGATTTTTGGATCCAGCGGGTCAAAATACACCTATGAACCCACCCATCAAAGTTCGATTTCGATTCTGGAGACAGATATTTTCGATCATCTCTTTTTCGTACCATGCGAAATAACTTTTTTCCAAGCATATTTTTGGTCATCAAAGTTTGGATTTTCGGATTCAGCGGGTCGGAATACACCTAGAAACTCACCCATCAAAGTCCGATTTCGATTCTGAAAAAAAATATTTTCGATCATCTCTTTTTCGTACCATGCGGAATAACTTTTTTCCAAGCATATTTTTGGTCATCAGAGGTTGGATTTTTGGATTCAGCGGGTCGAAATACACCTAGAAACTCACCCATCAAAGTCCGATTTCGATTCTGAAAAAAAATATTTTCGATCATCTCTTTTTCGTACCATGCGGAATAACTTCTTTCCAGGTGTATTTTCGTGTAACAAAGGTTGGATTTTTGGATTCAGCGGGTCAAAATACACCTATGAACCCACCCATCAAAGTTCGATGTCGATTCTGGAGAAAGATATTTCCGATCATCTCTTTTTCGTACCATGCGGAATAACTTTTTTCCAAGCATATTTTTGGTCATCAAAGTTTAGATTTTCGGATTCAGCGGGTCGGAATACACCTAGAAACTCACCCATTAAAGTCCGATTTTGATTCTGAAAAAAAATATTTTCGATCATCTCTTTTTCGTACCATGCGGAATAACTTTTTTCCAAGCATATTTTTGGTCATCAGAGGTTGGATTTTCGGATTCAGCGGGTCGAAATACACCTAGAAACTCACCCATCAAAGTCCGATTTCGATTCTGAAAAAAAATATTTTCGATCATCTCTTTTTCGTACCATGCGGAATAACTTCTTTCCAGGTGTATTTTCGTGTAACAACGGTTGGATTTTTGGATCCAGCGGGTCAAAATACACCTATGAACCCACCCACCAAAGTTCGATTCCGATTCTGGAGACAGATATTTTCGATCATCTCTTTTTCGTACCATGCGGAATAACTTTTTTCCAAGCATATTTTTGGTCATCAAAGCTTGGATTTTCGGATTCAGCGGGTCGGAATACACCTAGAAACTCACCCATTAAAGTCCGATTTTGATTCTGAAAAAAAATATTTTCGATCATCTCTTTTTCGTACCATGCGGAATAACTTTTTTCCAAGCATATTTTTGGTCATCAGAGGTTGGATTTTCGGATTCAGCGGGTCAAAATACACCTAGAAACTCACCCATCAAAGTCCGATTTCGATTCTGAAAAAAAATATTTTCGATCATCTCTTTTTCGTACCATGCGGAATAACTTCTTTCCAGGTGTATTTTCGTGTAACAACGTTCGGATTTTTGGATTCAGCGGGTCAAAATACACCTATGAACCCACCCACCAAAGTTCGATTCCGATTCTGGAGACAGATATTTTCGATCATCTCTTTTTCGTACCATGCGGAATAACTTTTTTCCAAGCATATTTTTGGTCATCAAAGCTTGGATTTTCGGATTCAGCGGGTCGGAATACACCTAGAAACTCACCCATTAAAGTCCGATTTTGATTCTGAAAAAAAATATTTTCGATCATCTCTTTTTCGTACCATGCGGAATAACTTTTTTCCAAGCATATTTTTGGTCATCAGAGGTTGGATTTCCGGATTCAGCGAGTCGAAATACACCTAGAAACTCACCCATCAAAGTCCGATTTCGATTCTGAAAAAAAATATTCTCGATCAACTCTTTTTCGTACCATGCGGAATAACTTCTTTCCACGTGTATTTTCGTGTAACAAAGGTTGGATTTTTGGATTCAGCGGGTCAAAATACACCTATGAACCCACCCATCAAAGTTCGATTCCGATTCTGGAGACAGATATTTTCGATCATCTCTTTTTCGTACCATGCGGAATAACTTTTTTCCAAGCATATTTTTGGTCATCAAAGCTTGGATTTTCGGATTCAGCGGGTCGGAATACACCTAGAAACTCACCCATTAAAGTCCGATTTTGATTCTGAAAAAAAATATTTTCGATCATCTCTTTTTCGGACCATGCGAAATAACTTCATTCCAGGTGTATTTTCGTGTAACAAACGTTTGATTTTTGGATCCAGCGGGTCAAAATACACCTATTAACCCACCCATCAAAGTTCGATTTCGATTCTGGAGACAGATATTTTCGATCATCTCTTTTTCGTACCATGCGAAATAACTTTTTTCCAAGCATATTTTTGGTCATCAAAGTTTGGATTTTCGGATTCAGCGGGTCGGAATACACCTAGAAACTCACCCATCAAAGTCCGATTTCGATTCTGAAAAAAAATATTTTCGATCATCTCTTTTTCGTACCATGCGGAATAACTTTTTTCCAAGCATATTTTTGGTCATCAGAGGTTGGATTTTTGGATTCAGCGGGTCGAAATACACCTAGAAACTCACCCATCAAAGTCCGATTTCGATTCTGAAAAAAAATATTTTCGATCATCTCTTTTTCGTACCATGCGGAATAACTTCTTTCCAGGTGTATTTTCGTGTAACAAAGGTTGGATTTTTGGATTCAGCGGGTCAAAATACACCTATGAACCCACCCATCAAAGTTCGATGTCGATTCTGGAGAAAGATATTTCCGATCATCTCTTTTTCGTACCATGCGGAATAACTTTTTTCCAAGCATATTTTTGGTCATCAAAGTTTAGATTTTCGGATTCAGCGGGTCGGAATACACCTAGAAACTCACCCATTAAAGTCCGATTTTGATTCTGAAAAAAAATATTTTCGATAATCTCTTTTTCTGACCATGCGAAGTAACTTCTTTCCAGGTATAGTTTCGTGTAACAAAGGTTGGATTTTTGGATCCAGCGGGTCAAAATACACCTATGAACCCACCCATCAAAGTTCGATTTCGATTCTGGATAAAGATATTTCCGATCATCTCTTTTTCGTACCATGCGAAATAACTATTTTACAAGCATATTTTTGGTCGTCAAAGCTTGGATTCTCGGATTCAGCGGGTCAAAATACACCTATAAACCCACCCATCAAAGTTCGATTTCGATTCTGGAGACAAATATTTTCGATCATCCCTTTATCGTACCATGCGAAATAACTTTTTTCCAAGCATATTTCTGGTCATCAAAGTTTGGATTTTCGGATTCAGCGGGTCGGAATACACCTAGAAACTCACCAATTAAAGTCCGATTTTGATTCTGAAAAAAAATATTTTCGATCATCTCTTTCTCGGAACATGCGAAATAACTTCATTCCAGGTGTATTTTCGTGTAACAAAGGTTGGATTTTTGGATCCAGCGGGTCAAAATACACCCATAAACCCACCCATCAAAGTTCGATTTCGATTCTGGAGACAGATATTTTCGATCATCTCTTTTTCGTACCATGCGAAATAACTTTTTTCCAAGCATATTTTTGGTCATTAAAGTTTGGATTTTCGGATTCAGCGGGTCGAAATACACCTAGAAACTCACCCATTAAAGTCCGATTTTGATTCTGAAAAAAAATATTTTCGATCATCTCTTTTTCGTACCATGCGGAATAACTTTTTTCCAAGCATATTTTTGGTCATCAGAGGTTGGATTTTCGGATTCAGCGGGTCGAAATACACCTAGAAACTCACCCATCAAAGTCCGATTTCGATTCTGAAAAAAAATATTTTCGATCAACTCTATTTCGTACCATGCGGAATAACTTCTTTCCAGGTGTATTTTCGTGTAACAACGGTTGGATTTTTGGATTCAGCGGGTCAAAATACACCTATGAACCCACCCACCAAAGTTCGATTCCGATTCTGGAGACAGATATTTTCGATCATCTCTTTTTCGTACCATGCGGAATAACTTTTTTCCAAGCATATTTTTGGTCATCAAAGCTTGGATTTTCGGATTCAGCGGGTCGTAATACACCTAGAAACTCACCCATTAAAGTCCGATTTTGATTCTGAAAAAAAATATTTACGATCATCTCTTTTTCGTACCATGCGGAATAACTTTTTTCCAAGAATATTTTTGGTCATCAGAGGTTGGATTTTCGGATTCAGCGGGTCGGAATACACCTAGAAACTCACCCATCAAAGTCCGATTTCGATTCTGAAAAAAAATATTTTCGATCAACTCTTTTTCGTACCATGCGGAATAACTTCTTTCCAGGTGTATTTTCGTGTAACAAAGGTTGGATTTTTGGATTCAGCGGGTCAAAATACACCTATGAACCCACCCATCAAAGTTCGATTCCGATTCTGGAGACAGATATTTTCGATCATCTCTTTTTCGTACCATGCGGAATAACTTTTTTCCAAGCATATTTTTGGTCATCAAAGCTTGGATTTTCGGATTCAGCGGGTCGGAATACACCTAGAAACTCACCCATTAAAGTCCGATTTTGATTCTGAAAAAAAATATTTTCGATCATCTCTTTTTCGGACCATGCGAAATAACTTCATTCCAGGTGTATTTTCGTGTAACAAAGGTTGGATTTTTGGATCCAGCGGGTCAAAATACACCCATAAACCCACCCATCAAAGTTCGATTTCGATTCTGGAGACAGATATTTTCGATCATCTCTTTTTCGTACCATGCGAAATAACTTTTTTCCAAGCATATTTTTGGTCATCAAAGCTTGAATTTTCGGATTCAGCGGGTCGGAATACACCTAGGAACTCACCCATTGAAGTCCGGGTTTGATTCTGAAACAAAATATTTTCGATCATCTCTTTTCCGTACCATGCGGAATAACTTTTTTCCAAGCATATTTTTGGTCATCAGAGGTTGGATTTTCGGATTCAGCGGGTCGAAATACACCTAGAAACTCACCCATCAAAGTCCGATTTCGATTCTGAAAAAAAATATTTTCGATCATCTCTTTTTCGTACCATGTGGAATAACTTCTTTCCAGGTGTATTTTCGTGTGACAAAGACTGGATTTTTGGATTCAGCGGGTCAAAATACACCTATGAACCCACCCATCAAAGTTCGATGTCGTCTCTGGAGAAAGATATTTCCGATCATCTCTTTTTCGTACCATGCGCAATAACTTTTTTCGAAGCATATTTTTGGTCATCAAAGTTTAGATTTTCGGATTCAGCGGGTCGGAATACACCTAGAAACTCACCCATTAAAGTCCGATTTTGATTCTGAAAAAAAATATTTTCGATAATCTCTTTTTCTGACCATGCGAAGTAACTTCTTTCCAGGTATAGTTTCGTGTAACAAAGGTTGGATTTTTGGATCCAGCGGGTCAAAATACACCTATGAACCCACCCATCAAAGTTCGATTTCGATTCTGGATAAAGATATTTCCGATCATCTCTTTTTCGTACCATGCGAAATAACTATTTTACAAGCATATTTTTGGTCGTCAAAGCTTGGATTCTCGGATTCAGCGGGTCAAAATACACCTATAAACCCACCCATCAAAGTTCGATTTCGATTCTGGAGACAGATATTTTCGATCATCCCTTTATCGTACCATGCGAAATAACTTTTTTCCAAGCATATTTCTGGTCATCAAAGTTTGGATTTTCGGATTCAGCGGGTCGGAATACACCTAGAAACTCACCAATTAAAGTCCGATTTTGATTCTGAAAAAAAATATTTTCGATCATCTCTTTCTCGGACCATGCGAAATAACTTCATTCCAGGTGTATTTTCGTGTAACAAAGGTTGGATTTTTGGATCCAGCGGGTCAAAATACACCCATAAACCCACCCATCAAAGTTCGATTTCGATTCTGGAGACAGATATTTTCGATCATCTCTTTTTCGTACCATGCGAAATAACTTTTTTCCAAGCATATTTTTGGTCATCAAAGTTTGGATTTTCGGATTCAGCGGGTCGAAATACACCTAGAAACTCACCCATTAAAGTCCGATTTTGATTCTGAAAAAAAATATTTTCGATCATCTCTTTTTCGTACCATGCGGAATAACTTTTTTCCAAGCATATTTTTGGTCATCAGAGGTTGGATTTTCGGATTCAGCGGGTCGAAATACACCTAGAAACTCACCCATCAAAGTCCGATTTCGATTCTGAAAAAAAATATTTTCGATCAACTCTTTTTCGTACCATGCGGAATAACTTCTTTCCAGGTGTATTTTCGTGTAACAACGGTTGGATTTTTGGATTCAGCGGGTCAAAATACACCTATGAACCCACCCACCAAAGTTCGATTCCGATTCTGGAGACAGATATTTTCGATCATCTCTTTTTCGTACCATGCGGAATAACTTTTTTCCAAGCATATTTTTGGTCATCAAAGCTTGGATTTTCGGATTCAGCGGGTCGTAATACACCTAGAAACTCACCCATTAAAGTCCGATTTTGATTCTGAAAAAAAATATTTACGATCATCTCTTTTTCGTACCATGCGGAATAACTTTTTTCCAAGAATATTTTTGGTCATCAGAGGTTGGATTTTCGGATTCAGCGGGTCGGAATACACCTAGAAACTCACCCATCAAAGTCCGATTTCGATTCTGAAAAAAAATATTTTCGATCAACTCTTTTTCGTACCATGCGGAATAACTTCTTTCCAGGTGTATTTTCGTGTAACAAAGGTTGGATTTTTGGATTCAGCGGGTCAAAATACACCTATGAACCCACCCATCAAAGTTCGATTCCGATTCTGGAGACAGATATTTTCGATCATCTCTTTTTCGTACCATGCGGAATAACTTTTTTCCAAGCATATTTTTGGTCATCAAAGCTTGGATTTTCGGATTCAGCGGGTCGGAATACACCTAGAAACTCACCCATTAAAGTCCGATTTTGATTCTGAAAAAAAATATTTTCGATCATCTCTTTTTCGGACCATGCGAAATAACTTCATTCCAGGTGTATTTTCGTGTAACAAAGGTTGGATTTTTGGATCCAGCGGGTCAAAATACACCCATAAACCCACCCATCAAAGTTCGATTTCGATTCTGGAGACAGATATTTTCGATCATCTCTTTTTCGTACCATGCGAAATAACTTTTTTCCAAGCATATTTTTGGTCATCAAAGTTTGGATTTTCGGATTCAGCGGGTCGAAATACACCTAGAAACTCACCCATTAAAGTCCGATTTTGATTCTGAAAAAAAATATTTTCGATCATCTCTTTTTCGTACCATGCTGAATAACTTTTTTCCAAGCATATTTTTGGTCATCAGAGGTCGGATTTTCGGATCCAGCGGGTCGAAATACACCTAGAAACTCACCCATCAAAGTCCGATTTCGATTCTGAAAAAAAATATTTTCGATCAACTCTTTTTCGTACCATGCGGAATAACTTCTTTCCAGGTGTATTTTCGTGTAACAACGGTTGGATTTTTGGATTCAGCGGGTCAAAATACACCTATGAACCCACCCACTAAAGTTCGATTCCGATTCTGGAGACAGATATTTTCGATCATCTCTTTTTCGTACCATGCGGAATAACTTTTTTCCAAGCATATTTTTGGTCATCAAAGCTTGGATTTTCGGATTCAGCGGGTCGTAATACACCTAGAAACTCACCCATTAAAGTCCGATTTTGATTCTGAAAAAAAATATTTTCGATCATCTCTTTTTCGTACCATGCGGAATAACTTTTTTCCAAGCATATTTTTGGTCATCAGAGGTTGGATTCCCGGATTCAGCGGGTCGAAATACACCTAGAAACTCACCCATCAAAGTCCGATTTCGATTCTGAAAAAAAATATTTTCGATCATCTCTTTTTCGTACCATGTGGAATAACTTCTTTCCAGGTGTATTTTCGTGTGACAAAGACTGGATTTTTGGATTCAGCGGGTCAAAATACACCTATGAACCCACCCATCAAAGTTCGATGTCGTCTCTGGAGAAAGATATTTCCGATCATCTCTTTTTCGTACCATGCGCAATAACTTTTTTCGAAGCATATTTTTGGTCGTCAAAGCTTGGATTCTCGGATTCAGCGGGTCAAAATACACCTATAAACCCACCCATCAAAGTTCGATTTCGATTCTGGAGACAAATATTTTCGATCATCCCTTTATCGTACCATGCGAAATAACTTTTTTCCAAGCATATTTCTGGTCATCAAAGTTTGGATTTTCGGATTCAGCGGGTCGGAATACACCTAGAAACTCACCAATTAAAGTCCGATTTTGATTCTGAAAAAAAATATTTTCGATCATCTCTTTCTCGGACCATGCGAAATAACTTCATTCCAGGTGTATTTTCGTGTAACAAAGGTTGGATTTTTGGATCCAGCGGGTCAAAATACACCCATAAACCCACCCATCAAAGTTCGATTTCGATTCTGGAGACAGATATTTTCGATCATCTCTTTTTCGTACCATGCGAAATAACTTTTTTCCAAGCATATTTTTGGTCATTAAAGTTTGGATTTTCGGATTCAGCGGGTCGAAATACACCTAGAAACTCACCCATTAAAGTCCGATTTTGATTCTGAAAAAAAATATTTTCGATCATCTCTTTTTCGTACCATGCGGAATAACTTTTTTCCAAGCATATTTTTGGTCATCAGAGGTTGGATTTTCGGATTCAGCGGGTCGAAATACACCTAGAAACTCACCCATCAAAGTCCGATTTCGATTCTGAAAAAAAATATTTTCGATCAACTCTTTTTCGTACCATGCGGAATAACTTCTTTCCAGGTGTATTTTCGTGTAACAACGGTTGGATTTTTGGATTCAGCGGGTCAAAATACACCTATGAACCCACCCACCAAAGTTCGATTCCGATTCTGGAGACAGATATTTTCGATCATCTCTTTTTCGTACCATGCGGAATAACTTTTTTCCAAGCATATTTTTGGTCATCAAAGCTTGGATTTTCGGATTCAGCGGGTCGTAATACACCTAGAAACTCACCCATTAAAGTCCGATTTTGATTCTGAAAAAAAATATTTACGATCATCTCTTTTTCGTACCATGCGGAATAACTTTTTTCCAAGAATATTTTTGGTCATCAGAGGTTGGATTTTCGGATTCAGCGGGTCGGAATACACCTAGAAACTCACCCATCAAAGTCCGATTTCGATTCTGAAAAAAAATATTTTCGATCAACTCTTTTTCGTACCATGCGGAATAACTTCTTTCCAGGTGTATTTTCGTGTAACAAAGGTTGGATTTTTGGATTCAGCGGGTCAAAATACACCTATGAACCCACCCATCAAAGTTCGATTCCGATTCTGGAGACAGATATTTTCGATCATCTCTTTTTCGTACCATGCGGAATAACTTTTTTCCAAGCATATTTTTGGTCATCAAAGCTTGGATTTTCGGATTCAGCGGGTCGGAATACACCTAGAAACTCACCCATTAAAGTCCGATTTTGATTCTGAAAAAAAATATTTTCGATCATCTCTTTTTCGTACCATGTGGAATAACTTCTTTCCAGGTGTATTTTCGTGTGACAAAGACTGGATTTTTGGATTCAGCGGGTCAAAATACACCTATGAACCCACCCATCAAAGTTCGATGTCGTCTCTGGAGAAAGATATTTCCGATCATCTCTTTTTCGTACCATGCGCAATAACTTTTTTCGAAGCATATTTTTGGTCATCAAAGTTCAGATTTTCGGATTCAGCGGGTCGGAATACACCTAGAAACTCACCCATTAAAGTCCGATTTTGATTCTGAAAAAAAATATTTTCGATAATCTCTTTTTCTGACCATGCGAAGTAACTTCTTTCCAGGTATAGTTTCGTGTAACAAAGGTTGGATTTTTGGATCCAGCGGGTCAAAATACACCTATGAACCCACCCATCAAAGTTCGATTTCGATTCTGGATAAAGATATTTCCGATCATCTCTTTTTCGTACCATGCGAAATAACTGTTTTACAAGCATATTTTTGGTCGTCAAAGCTTGGATTCTCGGATTCAGCGGGTCAAAATACACCTATAAACCCACCCATCAAAGTTCGATTTCGATTCTGGAGACAGATATTTTCGATCATCCCTTTATCGTACCATGCGAAATAACTTTTTTCCAAGCATATTTCTGGTCATCAAAGTTTGGATTTTCGGATTCAGCGGGTCGGAATACACCTAGAAACTCACCAATTAAAGTCCGATTTTGATTCTGAAAAAAAATATTTTCGATCATCTCTTTCTCGGACCATGCGAAATAACTTCATTCCAGGTGTATTTTCGTGTAACAAAGGTTGGATTTTTGGATCCAGCGGGTCAAAATACACCCATAAACCCACCCATCAAAGTTCGATTTCGATTCTGGAGACAGATATTTTCGATCATCTCTTTTTCGTACAATGCGAAATAACTTTTTTCCAAGCATATTTTTGGTCATCAAAGTTTGGATTTTCGGATTCAGCGGGTCGAAATACACCTAGAAACTCACCCATTAAAGTCCGATTTTGATTCTGAAAAAAAATATTTTCGATCATCTCTTTTTCGTACCATGCGGAATAACTTTTTTCCAAGCATATTTTTGGTCATCAGAGGTTGGATTTTCGGATTCAGCGGGTCGAAATACACCTAGAAACTCACCCATCAAAGTCCGATTTCGATTCTGAAAAAAAATATTTTCGATCAACTCTTTTTCGTACCATGCGGAATAACTTCTTTCCAGGTGTATTTTCGTGTAACAACGGTTGGATTTTTGGATTCAGCGGGTCAAAATACACCTATGAACCCACCCACCAAAGTTCGATTCCGATTCTGGAGACAGATATTTTCGATCATCTCTTTTTCGTACCATGCGGAATAACTTTTTTCCAAGCATATTTTTGGTCGTCAAAGCTTGGATTTTCGGATTCAGCGGGTCGTAATACACCTAGAAACTCACCCATTAAAGTCCGATTTTGATTCTGAAAAAAAATATTTTCGATCATCTCTTTTTCGTACCATGCGGAATAACTTTTTTCCAAGCATATTTTTGGTCATCAGAGGTTGGATTTTCGGATTCAGCGGGTCGAAATACACCTAGAAACTCACCCATCAAAGTCCGATTTCGATTCTGAAAAAAAATATTTTCGATCATCTCTTTTTCGTACCATGTGGAATAACTTCTTTCCAGGTGTATTTTCGTGTGACAAAGACTGGATTTTTGGATTCAGCGGGTCAAAATACACCTATGAACCCACCCATCAAAGTTCGATGTCGTCTCTGGAGAAAGATATTTCCGATCATCTCTTTTTCGTACCATGCGCAATAACTTTTTTCGAAGCATATTTTTGGTCATCAAAGTTTAGATTTTCGGATTCAGCGGGTCGGAATACACCTAGAAACTCACCCATTAAAGTCCGATTTTGATTCTGAAAAATATATTTTCGATAATCTCTTTTTCTGACCATGCGAAGTAACTTCTTTCCAGGTATAGTTTCGTGTAACAAAGGTTGGATTTTTGGATCCAGCGGGTCAAAATACACCTATGAACCCACCCATCAAAGTTCGATTTCGATTCTGGATAAAGATATTTCCGATCATGTCTTTTTCGTACCATGCGAAATAACTATTTTACAAGCATATTTTTGGTCGTCAAAGCTTGGATTCTCGGATTCAGCGGGTCAAAATACACCTATAAACCCACCCATCAAAGTTCGATTTCGATTCTGGAGACAGATATTTTCGATCATCCCTTTATCGTACCATGCGAAATAACTTTTTTCCAAGCATATTTCTGGTCATCAAAGTTTGGATTTTCGGATTCAGCGGGTCGGAATACACCTAGAAACTCACCAATTAAAGTCCGATTTTGATTCTGAAAAAAAATATTTTCGATCATCTCTTTCTCGGACCATGCGAAATAACTTTATTCCAGGTGTATTTTCGTGTATCAAAGGTTGGATTTTTGGATCCAGCGGGTCAAAATACACCCATAAACCCACCCATCAAAGTTCGATTTCGATTCTGGAGACAGATATTTTCGATCATCTCTTTTTCGTACCATGCGAAATAACTTTTTTCCAAGCATATTTTTGGTCATCAAAGTTTGGATTTTCGGATTCAGCGGGTCGAAATACACCTAGAAACTCACCCATTAAAGTCCGATTTCGATTCTGAAAAAAAATATTTTCGATCATCTCTTTTTCGTACCATGCTGAATAACTTTTTTCCAAGCATATTTTTGATCATCAGAGGTTGGATTTTCGGATCCAGCGGGTCGAAATACACCTAGAAACTCACCCATCAAAGTCCGATTTCGATTCTGAAAAAAAATATTTTCGATCAACTCTTTTTCGTACCATGCGGAATAACTTCTTTCCAGGTGTATTTTCGTGTAACAACGGTTGGATTTTTGGATTCAGCGGGTCAAAATACACCTATGAACCCACCCACTAAAGTTCGATTCCGATTCTGGAGACAGATATTTTCGATCATCTCTTTTTCGTACCATGCGGAATAACTTTTTTCCAAGCATATTTTTGGTCATCAAAGCTTGGATTTTCGGATTCAGCGGGTCGTAATACACCTAGAAACTCACCCATTAAAGTCCGATTTTGATTCTGAAAAAAAATATTTTCGATCATCTCTTTTTCGTACCATGCGGAATAACTTTTTTCCAAGCATATTTTTGGTCATCAGAGGTTGGATTTCCGGATTCAGCGGGTCGAAATACACCTAGAAACTCACCCATCAAAGTCCGATTTCGATTCTGAAAAAAAATATTTTCGATCATCTCTTTTTCGTACCATGTGGAATAACTTCTTTCCAGGTGTATTTTCGTGTGACAAAGACTGGATTTTTGGATTCAGCGGGTCAAAATACACCTATGAACCCACCCATCAAAGTTCGATGTCGTCTCTGGAGAAAGATATTTCCGATCATCTCTTTTTCGTACCATGCGCAATAACTTTTTTCGAAGCATATTTTTGGTCGTCAAAGCTTGGATTCTCGGATTCAGCGGGTCAAAATACACCTATAAACCCACCCATCAAAGTTCGATTTCGATTCTGGAGACAAATATTTTCGATCATCCCTTTATCGTACCATGCGAAATAACTTTTTTCCAAGCATATTTCTGGTCATCAAAGTTTGGATTTTCGGATTCAGCGGGTCGGAATACACCTAGAAACTCACCAATTAAAGTCCGATTTTGATTCTGAAAAAAAATATTTTCGATCATCTCTTTCTCGGACCATGCGAAATAACTTCATTCCAGGTGTATTTTCGTGTAACAAAGGTTGGATTTTTGGATCCAGCGGGTCAAAATACACCCATAAACCCACCCATCAAAGTTCGATTTCGATTCTGGAGACAGATATTTTCGATCATCTCTTTTTCGTACCATGCGAAATAACTTTTTTCCAAGCATATTTTTGGTCATTAAAGTTTGGATTTCCGGATTCAGCGGGTCGAAATACACCTAGAAACTCACCCATTAAAGTCCGATTTTGATTCTGAAAAAAAATATTTTCGATCATCTCTTTTTCGTACCATGCGGAATAACTTTTTTCCAAGCATATTTTTGGTCATCAGAGGTTGGATTTTCGGATTCAGCGGGTCGAAATACACCTAGAAACTCACCCATCAAAGTCCGATTTCGATTCTGAAAAAAAATATTTTCGATCAACTCTTTTTCGTACCATGCGGAATAACTTCTTTCCAGGTGTATTTTCGTGTAACAACGGTTGGATTTTTGGATTCAGCGGGTCAAAATACACCTATGAACCCACCCACCAAAGTTCGATTCCGATTCTGGAGACAGATATTTTCGATCATCTCTTTTTCGTACCATGCGGAATAACTTTTTTCCAAGCATATTTTTGGTCATCAAAGCTTGGATTTTCGGATTCAGCGGGTCGTAATACACCTAGAAACTCACCCATTAAAGTCCGATTTTGATTCTGAAAAAAAATATTTACGATCATCTCTTTTTCGTACCATGCGGAATAACTTTTTTCCAAGAATATTTTTGGTCATCAGAGGTTGGATTTTCGGATTCAGCGGGTCGGAATACACCTAGAAACTCACCCATCAAAGTCCGATTTCGATTCTGAAAAAAAATATTTTCGATCAACTCTTTTTCGTACCATGCGGAATAACTTCTTTCCAGGTGTATTTTCGTGTAACAAAGGTTGGATTTTTGGATTCAGCGGGTCAAAATACACCTATGAACCCACCCATCAAAGTTCGATTCCGATTCTGGAGACAGATATTTTCGATCATCTCTTTTTCGTACCATGCGGAATAACTTTTTTCCAAGCATATTTTTGGTCATCAAAGCTTGGATTTTCGGATTCAGCGGGTCGGAATACACCTAGAAACTCACCCATTAAAGTCCGATTTTGATTCTGAAAAAAAATATTTTCGATCATCTCTTTTTCGTACCATGTGGAATAACTTCTTTCCAGGTGTATTTTCGTGTGACAAAGACTGGATTTTTGGATTCAGCGGGTCAAAATACACCTATGAACCCACCCATCAAAGTTCGATGTCGTCTCTGGAGAAAGATATTTCCGATCATCTCTTTATCGTACCATGCGCAATAACTTTTTTCGAAGCATATTTTTGGTCATCAAAGTTTAGATTTTCGGATTCAGCGGGTCGGAATACACCTAGAAACTCACCCATTAAAGTCCGATTTTGATTCTGAAAAAAAATATTTTCGATAATCTCTTTTTCTGACCATGCGAAGTAACTTCTTTCCAGGTATAGTTTCGTGTAACAAAGGTTGGATTTTTGGATCCAGCGGGTCAAAATACACCTATGAACCCACCCATCAAAGTTCGATTTCGATTCTGGATAAAGATATTTCCGATCATCTCTTTTTCGTACCATGCGAAATAACTATTTTACAAGCATATTTTTGGTCGTCAAAGCTTGGATTCTCGGATTCAGCGGGTCAAAATACACCTATAAACCCACCCATCAAAGTTCGATTTCGATTCTGGAGACAGATATTTTCGATCATCCCTTTATCGTACCATGCGAAATAACTTTTTTCCAAGCATATTTCTGGTCATCAAAGTTTGGATTTTCGGATTCAGCGGGTCGGAATACACCTAGAAACTCACCAATTAAAGTCCGATTTTGATTCTGAAAAAAAATATTTTCGATCATCTCTTTCTCGGACCATGCGAAATAACTTCATTCCAGGTGTATTTTCGTGTAACAAAGGTTGGATTTTTGGATCCAGCGGGTCAAAATACACCCATAAACCCACCCATCAAAGTTCGATTTCGATTCTGGAGACAGATATTTTCGATCATCTCTTTTTCGTACAATACGAAATAACTTTTTTCCAAGCATATTTTTGGTCATCAAAGTTTGGATTTTCGGATTCAGCGGGTCGAAATACACCTAGAAACTCACCCATTAAAGTCCGATTTTGATTCTGAAAAAAAATATTTTCGATCATCTCTTTTTCGTACCATGCGGAATAACTTTTTTCCAAGCATATTTTTGGTCATCAGAGGTTGGATTTTCGGATTCAGCGGGTCGAAATACACCTAGAAACTCACCCATCAAAGTCCGATTTCGATTCTGAAAAAAAATATTTTCGATCAACTCTTTTTCGTACCATGCGGAATAACTTCTTTCCAGGTGTATTTTCGTGTAACAACGGTTGGATTTTTGGATTCAGCGGGTCAAAATACACCTATGAACCCACCCACCAAAGTTCGATTCCGATTCTGGAGACAGATATTTTCGATCATCTCTTTTTCGTACCATGCGGAATAACTTTTTTCCAAGCATATTTTTGGTCATCAAAGCTTGGATTTTCGGATTCAGCGGGTCGTAATACACCTAGAAACTCACCCATTAAAGTCCGATTTTGATTCTGAAAAAAAATATTTTCGATCATCTCTTTTTCGTACCATGCGGAATAACTTTTTTCCAAGCATATTTTTGGTCATCAGAGGTTGGATTTTCGGATTCAGCGGGTCGAAATACACCTAGAAACTCACCCATCAAAGTCCGATTTCGATTCTGAAAAAAAATATTTTCGATCATCTCTTTTTCGTACCATGTGGAATAACTTCTTTCCAGGTGTATTTTCGTGTGACAAAGACTGGATTTTTGGATTCAGCGGGTCAAAATACACCTATGAACCCACCCATCAAAGTTCGATGTCGTCTCTGGAGAAAGATATTTCCGATCATCTCTTTTTCGTACCATGCGCAATAACTTTTTTCGAAGCATATTTTTGGTCATCAAAGTTTAGATTTTCGGATTCAGCGGGTCGGAATACACCTAGAAACTCACCCATTAAAGTCCGATTTTGATTCTGAAAAATATATTTTCGATAATCTCTTTTTCTGACCATGCGAAGTAACTTCTTTCCAGGTATAGTTTCGTGTAACAAAGGTTGGATTTTTGGATCCAGCGGGTCAAAATACACCTATGAACCCACCCATCAAAGTTCGATTTCGATTCTGGATAAAGATATTTCCGATCATGTCTTTTTCGTACCATGCGAAATAACTATTTTACACGCATATTTTTGGTCGTCAAAGCTTGGATTCTCGGATTCAGCGGGTCAAAATACACCTATAAACCCACCCATCAAAGTTCGATTTCGATTCTGGAGACAGATATTTTCGATCATCCCTTTATCGTACCATGCGAAATAACTTTTTTCCAAGCATATTTCTGGTCATCAAAGTTTGGATTTTCGGATTCAGCGGGTCGGAATACACCTAGAAACTCACCAATTAAAGTCCGATTTTGATTCTGAAAAAAAATATTTTCGATCATCTCTTTCTCGGACCATGCGAAATAACTTTATTCCAGGTGTATTTTCGTGTATCAAAGGTTGGATTTTTGGATCCAGCGGGTCAAAATACACCCATAAACCCACCCATCAAAGTTCGATTTCGATTCTGGAGACAGATATTTTCGATCATCTCTTTTTCGTACCATGCGAAATAACTTTTTTCCAAGCATATTTTTGGTCATCAAAGTTTGGATTTTCGGATTCAGCGGGTCGAAATACACCTAGAAACTCACCCATTGAAGTCCGATTTTGATTCTGAAAAAAAATATTTTCGATCATCTCTTTTTCGTACCATGCTGAATAACTTTTTTCCAAGCATATTTTTGGTCATCAGAGGTTGGATTTTCGGATCCAGCGGGTCGAAATACACCTAGAAACTCACCCATCAAAGTCCGATTTCGATTCTGAAAAAAAATATTTTCGATCAACTCTTTTTCGTACCATGCGGAATAACTTCTTTCCAGGTGTATTTTCGTGTAACAACGGTTGGATTTTTGGATTCAGCGGGTCAAAATACACCTATGAACCCACCCACTAAAGTTCGATTCCGATTCTGGAGACAGATATTTTCGATCATCTCTTTTTCGTACCATGCGGAATAACTTTTTTCCAAGCATATTTTTGGTCATCAAAGCTTGGATTTTCGGATTCAGCGGGTCGTAATACACCTAGAAACTCACCCATTAAAGTCCGATTTTGATTCTGAAAAAAAATATTTTCGATCATCTCTTTTTCGTACCATGCGGAATAACTTTTTTCCAAGCATATTTTTGGTCATCAGAGGTTGGATTTCCGGATTCAGCGGGTCGAAATACACCTAGAAACTCACCCATCAAAGTCCGATTTCGATTCTGAAAAAAAATATTTTCGATCATCTCTTTTTCGTACCATGTGGAATAACTTCTTTCCAGGTGTATTTTCGTGTGACAAAGACTGGATTTTTGGATTCAGCGGGTCAAAATACACCTATGAACCCACCCATCAAAGTTCGATGTCGTCTCTGGAGAAAGATATTTCCGATCATCTCTTTTTCGTACCATGCGCAATAACTTTTTTCGAAGCATATTTTTGGTCGTCAAAGCTTGGATTCTCGGATTCAGCGGGTCAAAATACACCTATAAACCCATCCATCAAAGTTCGATTTCGATTCTGGAGACAAATATTTTCGATCATCCCTTTATCGTACCATGCGAAATAACTTTTTTCCAAGCATATTTCTGGTCATCAAAGTTTGGATTTTCGGATTCAGCGGGTCGGAATACACCTAGAAACTCACCAATTAAAGTCCGATTTTGATTCTGAAAAAAAATATTTTCGATCATCTCTTTCTCGGACCATGCGAAATAACTTCATTCCAGGTGTATTTTCGTGTAACAAAGGTTGGATTTTTGGATCCAGCGGGTCAAAATACACCCATAAACCCACCCATCAAAGTTCGATTTCGATTCTGGAGACAGATATTTTCGATCATCTCTTTTTCGTACCATGCGAAATAACTTTTTTCCAAGCATATTTTTGGTCATTAAAGTTTGGATTTTCGGATTCAGCGGGTCGAAATACACCTAGAAACTCACCCATTAAAGTCCGATTTTGATTCTGAAAAAGAATATTTTCGATCATCTCTTTTTCGTACCATGCGGAATAACTTTTTTCCAAGCATATTTTTGGTCATCAGAGGTTGGATTTTCGGATTCAGCGGGTCGAAATACACCTAGAAACTCACCCATCAAAGTCCGATTTCGATTCTGAAAAAAAATATTTTCGATCAACTCTTTTTCGTACCATGCGGAATAACTTCTTTCCAGGTGTATTTTCGTGTAACAACGGTTGGATTTTTGGATTCAGCGGGTCAAAATACACCTATGAACCCACCCACCAAAGTTCGATTCCGATTCTGGAGACAGATATTTTCGATCATCTCTTTTTCGTACCATGCGGAATAACTTTTTTCCAAGCATATTTTTGGTCATCAAAGCTTGGATTTTCGGATTCAGCGGGTCGTAATACACCTAGAAACTCACCCATTAAAGTCCGATTTTGATTCTGAAAAAAAATATTTACGATCATCTCTTTTTCGTACCATGCGGAATAACTTTTTTCCAAGAATATTTTTGGTCATCAGAGGTTGGATTTTCGGATTCAGCGGGTCGGAATACACCTAGAAACTCACCCATCAAAGTCCGATTTCGATTCTGAAAAAAAATATTTTCGATCAACTCTTTTTCGTACCATGCGGAATAACTTCTTTCCAGGTGTATTTTCGTGTAACAAAGGTTGGATTTTTGGATTCAGCGGGTCAAAATACACCTATGAACCCACCCATCAAAGTTCGATTCCGATTCTGGAGACAGATATTTTCGATCATCTCTTTTTCGTACCATGCGGAATAACTTTTTTCCAAGCATATTTTTGGTCATCAAAGCTTGGATTTTCGGATTCAGCGGGTCGGAATACACCTAGAAACTCACCCATTAAAGTCCGATTTTGATTCTGAAAAAAAATATTTTCGATCATCTCTTTTTCGGACCATGCGAAATAACTTCATTCCAGGTGTATTTTCGTGTAACAAAGGTTGGATTTTTGGATCCAGCGGGTCAAAATACACCCATAAACCCACCCATCAAAGTTCGATTTCGATTCTGGAGACAGATATTTTCGATCATCTCTTTTTCGTACCATGCGAAATAACTTTTTTCCAAGCATATTTTTGGTCATCAAAGCTTGAATTTTCGGATTCAGCGGGTCGGAATACACCTAGAAACTCACCCATTGAAGTCCGATTTTGATTCTGAAAAAAAATATTTTCGATCATCTCTTTTCCGTACCATGCGGAATAACTTTTTTCCAAGCATATTTTTGGTCATCAGAGGTTGGATTTTCGGATTCAGCGGGTCGAAATACACCTAGAAACTCACCCATCAAAGTCCGATTTCGATTCTGAAAAAAAATATTTTCGATCATCTCTTTTTCGTACCATGTGGAATAACTTCTTTCCAGGTGTATTTTCGTGTGACAAAGACTGGATTTTTGGATTCAGCGGGTCAAAATACACCTATGAACCCACCCATCAAAGTTCGATGTCGTCTCTGGAGAAAGATATTTCCGATCATCTCTTTTTCGTACCATGCGCAATAACTTTTTTCGAAGCATATTTTTGGTCATCAAAGTTTAGATTTTCGGATTCAGCGGGTCGGAATACAACTAGAAACTCACCCATTAAAGTCCGATTTTGATTCTGAAAAAAAATATTTTCGATAATCTCTTTTTCTGACCATGCGAAGTAACTTCTTTCCAGGTATAGTTTCGTGTAACAAAGGTTGGATTTTTGGATCCAGCGGGTCAAAATACACCTATGAACCCACCCATCAAAGTTCGATTTCGATTCTGGATAAAGATATTTCCGATCATCTCTTTCTCGTACCATGCGAAATAACTATTTTACAAGCATATTTTTGGTCGTCAAAGCTTGGATTCTCGGATTCAGCGGGTCAAAATACACCTATAAACCCACCCATCAAAGTTCGATTTCGATTCTGGAGACAGATATTTTCGATCATCCCTTTATCGTACCATGCGAAATAACTTTTTTCCAAGCATATTTCTGGTCATCAAAGTTTGGATTTTCGGATTCAGCGGGTCGAAATACACCTAGAAACTCACCCATTAAAGTCCGATTTTGATTCTGAAAAAAAATATTTTCGATCATCTCTTTTTCGTACCATGCGGAATAACTTTTTTCCAAGCATATTTTTGGTCATCAGAGGTTGGATTTTCGGATTCAGCGGGTCGAAATACACCTAGAAACTCACCCATCAAAGTCCGATTTCGATTCTGAAAAAAAATATTTTCGATCAACTCTTTTTCGTACCATGCGGAATAACTTCTTTCCAGGTGTATTTTCGTGTAACAACGGTTGGATTTTTGGATTCAGCGGGTCAAAATACACCTATGAACCCACCCACCAAAGTTCGATTCCGATTCTGGAGACAGATATTTTCGATCATCTCTTTTTCGTACCATGCGGAATAACTTTTTTCCAAGCATATTTTTGGTCATCAAAGCTTGGATTTTCGGATTCAGCGGGTCGTAATACACCTAGAAACTCACCCATTAAAGTCCGATTTTGATTCTGAAAAAAAATATTTTCGATCATCTCTTTTTCGTACCATGCGGAATAACTTTTTTCCAAGCATATTTTTGGTCATCAGAGGTTGGATTTTCGGATTCAGCGGGTCGAAATACACCTAGAAACTCACCCATCAAAGTCCGATTTCGATTCTGAAAAAAAATATTTTCGATCATCTCTTTTTCGTACCATGTGGAATAACTTCTTTCCAGGTGTATTTTCGTGTGACAAAGACTGGATTTTTGGATTCAGCGGGTCAAAATACACCTATGAACCCACCCATCAAAGTTCGATGTCGTCTCTGGAGAAAGATATTTCCGATCATCTCTTTTTCGTACCATGCGCAATAACTTTTTTCGAAGCATATTTTTGGTCATCAAAGTTTAGATTTTCGGATTCAGCGGGTCGGAATACACCTAGAAACTCACCCATTAAAGTCCGATTTTGATTCTGAAAAATATATTTTCGATAATCTCTTTTTCTGACCATGCGAAGTAACTTCTTTCCAGGTATAGTTTCGTGTAACAAAGGTTGGATTTTTGGATCCAGCGGGTCAAAATACACCTATGAACCCACCCATCAAAGTTCGATTTCGATTCTGGATAAAGATATTTCCGATCATGTCTTTTTCGTACCATGCGAAATAACTATTTTACACGCATATTTTTGGTCGTCAAAGCTTGGATTCTCGGATTCAGCGGGTCAAAATACACCTATAAACCCACCCATCAAAGTTCGATTTCGATTCTGGAGACAGATATTTTCGATCATCCCTTTATCGTACCATGCGAAATAACTTTTTTCCAAGCATATTTCTGGTCATCAAAGTTTGGATTTTCGGATTCAGCGGGTCGGAATACACCTAGAAACTCACCAATTAAAGTCCGATTTTGATTCTGAAAAAAAATATTTTCGATCATCTCTTTCTCGGACCATGCGAAATAACTTTATTCCAGGTGTATTTTCGTGTATCAAAGGTTGGATTTTTGGATCCAGCGGGTCAAAATACACCCATAAACCCACCCATCAAAGTTCGATTTCGATTCTGGAGACAGATATTTTCGATCATCTCTTTTTCGTACCATGCGAAATAACTTTTTTCCAAGCATATTTTTGGTCATCAAAGTTTGGATTTTCGGATTCAGCGGGTCGAAATACACCTAGAAACTCACCCATTAAAGTCCGATTTTGATTCTGAAAAAAAATATTTTCGATCATCTCTTTTTCGTACCATGCGGAATAACTTTTTTCCAAGCATATTTTTGGTCATCAGAGGTTGGATTTTCGGATTCAGCGGGTCGAAATACACCTAGAAACTCACCCATCAAAGTCCGATTTCGATTCTGAAAAAAAATATTTTCGATCAACTCTTTTTCGTACCATGCGGAATAACTTCTTTCCAGGTGTATTTTCGTGTAACAACGGTTGGATTTTTGGATTCAGCGGGTCAAAATACACCTATGAACCCACCCACCAAAGTTCGATTCCGATTCTGGAGACAGATATTTTCGATCATCTCTTTTTCGTACCATGCGGAATAACTTTTTTCCAAGCATATTTTTGGTCATCAAAGCTTGGATTTTCGGATTCAGCGGGTCGTAATACACCTAGAAACTCACCCATTAAAGTCCGATTTTGATTCTGAAAAAAAATATTTACGATCATCTCTTTTTCGTACCATGCGGAATAACTTTTTTCCAAGAATATTTTTGGTCATCAGAGGTTGGATTTTCGGATTCAGCGGGTCGGAATACACCTAGAAACTCACCCATCAAAGTCCGATTTCGATTCTGAAAAAAAATATTTTCGATCAACTCTTTTTCGTACCATGCGGAATAACTTCTTTCCAGGTGTATTTTCGTGTAACAAAGGTTGGATTTTTGGATTCAGCGGGTCAAAATACACCTATGAACCCACCCATCAAAGTTCGATTCCGATTCTGGAGACAGATATTTTCGATCATCTCTTTTTCGTACCATGCGGAATAACTTTTTTCCAAGCATATTTTTGGTCATCAAAGCTTGGATTTTCGGATTCAGCGGGTCGGAATACACCTAGAAACTCACCCATTAAAGTCCGATTTTGATTCTGAAAAAAAATATTTTCGATCATCTCTTTTTCGGACCATGCGAAATAACTTCATTCCAGGTGTATTTTCGTGTAACAAGGGTTGGATTTTTGGATCCAGCGGGTCAAAATACACCCATAAACCCACCCATCAAAGTTCGATTTCGATTCTGGAGACAGATATTTTCGATCATCTCTTTTTCGTACCATGCGAAATAACTTTTTTCCAAGCATATTTTTGGTCATCAAAGCTTGAATTTTCGGATTCAGCGGGTCGGAATACACCTAGAAACTCACCCATTGAAGTCCGATTTTGATTCTGAAAAAAAATATTTTCGATCATCTCTTTTCCGTACCATGCGGAATAACTTTTTTCCAAGCATATTTTTGGTCATCAGAGGTTGGATTTTCGGATTCAGCGGGTCGAAATACACCTAGAAACTCACCCATCAAAGTCCGATTTCGATTCTGAAAAAAAATATTTTCGATCATCTCTTTTTCGTACCATGTGGAATAACTTCTTTCCAGGTGTATTTTCGTGTGACAAAGACTGGATTTTTGGATTCAGCGGGTCAAAATACACCTATGAACCCACCCATCAAAGTTCGATGTCGTCTCTGGAGAAAGATATTTCCGATCATCTCTTTTTCGTACCATGCGCAATAACTTTTTTCGAAGCATATTTTTGGTCATCAAAGTTTAGATTTTCGGATTCAGCGGGTCGGAATACACCTAGAAACTCACCCATTAAAGTCCGATTTTGATTCTGAAAAAAAATATTTTCGATAATCTCTTTTTCTGACCATGCGAAGTAACTTCTTTCCAGGTATAGTTTCGTGTAACAAAGGTTGGATTTTTGGATCCAGCGGGTCAAAATACACCTATGAACCCACCCATCAAAGTTCGATTTCGATTCTGGATAAAGATATTTCCGATCATCTCTTTTTCGTACCATGCGAAATAACTATTTTACAAGCATATTTTTGGTCGTCAAAGCTTGGATTCTCGGATTCAGCGGGTCAAAATACACCTATAAACCCACCCATCAAAGTTCGATTTCGATTCTGGAGACAGATATTTTCGATCATCCCTTTATCGTACCATGCGAAATAACTTTTTTCCAAGCATATTTCTGGTCATCAAAGTTTGGATTTTCGGATTCAGCGGGTCGGAATACACCTAGAAACTCACCAATTAAAGTCCGATTTTGATTCTGAAAAAAAATATTTTCGATCATCTCTTTCTCGGACCATGCGAAATAACTTCATTCCAGGTGTATTTTCGTGTAACAAAGGTTGGATTTTTGGATCCAGCGGGTCAAAATACACCCATAAACCCACCCATCAAAGTTCGATTTCGATTCTGGAGACAGATATTTTCGATCATCTCTTTTTCGTACAATGCGAAATAACTTTTTTCCAAGCATATTTTTGGTCATCAAAGTTTGGATTTTCGGATTCAGCGGGTCGAAATACACCTAGAAACTCACCCATTAAAGTCCGATTTTGATTCTGAAAAAAAATATTTTCGATCATCTCTTTTTCGTACCATGCGGAATAACTTTTTTCCAAGCATATTTTTGGTCATCAGAGGTTGGATTTTCGGATTCAGCGGGTCGAAATACACCTAGAAACTCACCCATCAAAGTCCGATTTCGATTCTGAAAAAAAATATTTTCGATCAACTCTTTTTCGTACCATGCGGAATAACTTCTTTCCAGGTGTATTTTCGTGTAACAACGGTTGGATTTTTGGATTCAGCGGGTCAAAATACACCTATGAACCCACCCACCAAAGTTCGATTCCGATTCTGGAGACAGATATTTTCGATCATCTCTTTTTCGTACCATGCGGAATAACTTTTTTCCAAGCATATTTTTGGTCATCAAAGCTTGGATTTTCGGATTCAGCGGGTCGTAATACACCTAGAAACTCACCCATTAAAGTCCGATTTTGATTCTGAAAAAAAATATTTTCGATCATCTCTTTTTCGTACCATGCGGAATAACTTTTTTCCAAGCATATTTTTGGTCATCAGAGGTTGGATTTTCGGATTCAGCGGGTCGAAATACACCTAGAAACTCACCCATCAAAGTCCGATTTCGATTCTGAAAAAAAATATTTTCGATCATCTCTTTTTCGTACCATGTGGAATAACTTCTTTCCAGGTGTATTTTCGTGTGACAAAGACTGGATTTTTGGATTCAGCGGGTCAAAATACACCTATGAACCCACCCATCAAAGTTCGATGTCGTCTCTGGAGAAAGATATTTCCGATCATCTCTTTTTCGTACCATGCGCAATAACTTTTTTCGAAGCATATTTTTGGTCATCAAAGTTTAGATTTTCGGATTCAGCGGGTCGGAATACACCTAGAAACTCACCCATTAAAGTCCGATTTTGATTCTGAAAAATATATTTTCGATAATCTCTTTTTCTGACCATGCGAAGTAACTTCTTTCCAGGTATAGTTTCGTGTAACAAAGGTTGGATTTTTGGATCCAGCGGGTCAAAATACACCTATGAACCCACCCATCAAAGTTCGATTTCGATTCTGGATAAAGATATTTCCGATCATGTCTTTTTCGTACCATGCGAAATAACTATTTTACAAGCATATTTTTGGTCGTCAAAGCTTGGATTCTCGGATTCAGCGGGTCAAAATACACCTATAAACCCACCCATCAAAGTTCGATTTCGATTCTGGAGACAGATATTTTCGATCATCCCTTTATCGTACCATGCGAAATAACTTTTTTCCAAGCATATTTCTGGTCATCAAAGTTTGGATTTTCGGATTCAGCGGGTCGGAATACACCTAGAAACTCACCAAATAAAGTCCGATTTTGATTCTGAAAAAAAATATTTTCGATCATCTCTTTCTCGGACCATGCGAAATAACTTTATTCCAGGTGTATTTTCGTGTAACAAAGGTTGGATTTTTGGATCCAGCGGGTCAAAATACACTCATAAACCCACCCATCAAAGTTCGATTTCGATTCTGGAGACAGATATTTTCGATCATCTCTTTTTCGTACCATGCGAAATAACTTTTTTCCAAGCATATTTTTGGTCATCAAAGTTTGGATTTTCGGATTCAGCGGGTCGAAATACACCTAGAAACTCACCCATTAAAGTCCGATTTTGATTCTGAAAAAAAATATTTTCGATCATCTCTTTTTCGTACCATGCTGAATAACTTTTTTCCAAGCATATTTTTGGTCATCAGAGGTTGGATTTTCGGATCCAGCGGGTCGAAATACACCTAGAAACTCACCCATCAAAGTCCGATTTCGATTCTGAAAAAAAATATTTTCGATCAACTCTTTTTCGTACCATGCGGAATAACTTCTTTCCAGGTGTATTTTCGTGTAACAACGGTTGGATTTTTGGATTCAGCGGGTCAAAATACACCTATGAACCCACCCACTAAAGTTCGATTCCGATTCTGGAGACAGATATTTTCGATCATCTCTTTTTCGTACCATGCGGAATAACTTTTTTCCAAGCATATTTTTGGTCATCAAAGCTTGGATTTTCGGATTCAGCGGGTCGTAATACACCTAGAAACTCACCCATTAAAGTCCGATTTTGATTCTGAAAAAAAATATTTTCGATCATCTCTTTTTCGTACCATGCGGAATAACTTTTTTCCAAGCATATTTTTGGTCATCAGAGGTTGGATTTCCGGATTCAGCGGGTCGAAATACACCTAGAAACTCACCCATCAAAGTCCGATTTCGATTCTGAAAAAAAATATTTTCGATCATCTCTTTTTCGTACCATGTGGAATAACTTCTTTCCAGGTGTATTTTCGTGTGACAAAGACTGGATTTTTGGATTCAGCGGGTCAAAATACACCTATGAACCCACCCATCAAAGTTCGATGTCGTCTCTGGAGAAAGATATTTCCGATCATCTCTTTTTCGTACCATGCGCAATAACTTTTTTCGAAGCATATTTTTGGTCATCAAAGTTTAGATTTTCGGATTCAGCGGGTCGGAATACACCTAGAAACTCACCCATTAAAGTCCGATTTTGATTCTGAAAAAAATATTTTCGATAATCTCTTTTTCTGACCATGCGAAGTAACTTCTTTCCAGGTATAGTTTCGTGTAACAAAGGTTGGATTTTTGGATCCAGCGGGTCAAAATACACCTATGAACCCACCCATCAAAGTTCGATTTCGATTCTGGATAAAGATATTTCCGATCATCTCTTTTTCGTACCATGCGAAATAACTATTTTACAAGCATATTTTTGGTCGTCAAAGCTTGGATTCTCGGATTCAGCGGGTCAAAATACACCTATAAACCCACCCATCAAAGTTCGATTCCGATTCTGGAGACAGATATTTTCGATCATCCCTTTATCGTACCATGCGAAATAACTTTTTTCCAAGCATATTTCTGGTCATCAAAGTTTGGATTTTCGGATTCAGCGGGTCGGAATACACCTAGAAACTCACCAATTAAAGTCCGATTTTGATTCTGAAAAAAAATATTTTCGATCATCTCTTTCTCGGACCATGCGAAATAACTTCATTCCAGGTGTATTTTCGTGTAACAAAGGTTGGATTTTTGGATCCAGCGGGTCAAAATACACCCATAAACCCACCCATCAAAGTTCGATTTCGATTCTGGAGACAGATATTTTCGATCATCTCTTTTTCGTACAATGCGAAATAACTTTTTTCCAAGCATATTTTTGGTCATCAAAGTTTGGATTTTCGGATTCAGCGGGTCGAAATACACCTAGAAACTCACCCATTAAAGTCCGATTTTGATTCTGAACAAAAATATTTTCGATCATCTCTTTTTCGTACCATGCGGAATAACTTTTTTCCAAGCATATTTTTGGTCATCAGAGGTTGGATTTTCGGATTCAGCGGGTCGAAATACACCTAGAAACTCACCCATCAAAGTCCGATTTCGATTCTGAAAAAAAATATTTTCGATCAACTCTTTTTCGTACCATGCGGAATAACTTCTTTCCAGGTGTATTTTCGTGTAACAACGGTTGGATTTTTGGATTCAGCGGGTCAAAATACACCTATGAACCCACCCACCAAAGTTCGATTCCGATTCTGGAGACAGATATTTTCGATCATCTCTTTTTCGTACCATGCGGAATAACTTTTTTCCAAGCATATTTTTGGTCATCAAAGCTTGGATTTTCGGATTCAGCGGGTCGTAATACACCTAGAAACTCACCCATTAAAGTCCGATTTTGATTCTGAAAAAAAATATTTTCGATCATCTCTTTTTCGTACCATGCGGAATAACTTTTTTCCAAGCATATTTTTGGTCATCAGAGGTTGGATTTTCGGATTCAGCGGGTCGAAATACACCTAGAAACTCACCCATCAAAGTCCGATTTCGATTCTGAAAAAAAATATTTTCGATCATCTCTTTTTCGTACCATGTGGAATAACTTCGTTCCAGGTGTATTTTCGTGTGACAAAGACTGGATTTTTGGATTCAGCGGGTCAAAATACACCTATGAACCCACCCATCAAAGTTCGATGTCGTCTCTGGAGAAAGATATTTCCGATCATCTCTTTTTCGTACCATGCGCAATAACTTTTTTCGAAGCATATTTTTGGTCATCAAAGTTTAGATTTTCGGATTCAGCGGGTCGGAATACACCTAGAAACTCACCCATTAAAGTCCGATTTTGATTCTGAAAAATATATTTTCGATAATCTCTTTTTCTGACCATGCGAAGTAACTTCTTTCCAGGTATAGTTTCGTGTAACAAAGGTTGGATTTTTGGATCCAGCGGGTCAAAATACACCTATGAACCCACCCATCAAAGTTCGATTTCGATTCTGGATAAAGATATTTCCGATCATGTCTTTTTCGTACCATGCGAAATAACTATTTCACAAGCATATTTTTGGTCGTCAAAGCTTGGATTCTCGGATTCAGCGGGTCAAAATACACCTATAAACCCACCCATCAAAGTTCGATTTCGATTCTGGAGACAGATATTTTCGATCATCCCTTTATCGTACCATGCGAAATAACTTTTTTCCAAGCATATTTCTGGTCATCAAAGTTTGGATTTTCGGATTCAGCGGGTCGGAATACACCTAGAAACTCACCCATTAAAGTCCGATTTTGATTCTGAAAAAAAATATTTTCGATCATCTCTTTTTCGTACCATGCGGAATAACTTTTTTCCAAGCATATTTTTGGTCATCAGAGGTTGGATTTTCGGATTCAGCGGGTCGAAATACACCTAGAAACTCACCCATCAAAGTCCGATTTCGATTCTGAAAAAAAATATTTTCGATCAACTCTTTTTCGTACCATGCGGAATAACTTCTTTCCAGGTGTATTTTCGTGTAACAACGGTTGGATTTTTGGATTCAGCGGGTCAAAATACACCTATGAACCCACCCACCAAAGTTCGATTCCGATTCTGGAGACAGATATTTTCGATCATCTCTTTTTCGTACCATGCGGAATAACTTTTTTCCAAGCATATTTTTGGTCATCAAAGCTTGGATTTTCGGATTCAGCGGGTCGTAATACACCTAGAAACTCACCCATTAAAGTCCGATTTTGATTCTGAAAAAAAATATTTACGATCATCTCTTTTTCGTACCATGCAGAATAACTTTTTTCCAAGAATATTTTTGGTCATCAGAGGTTGGATTTTCGGATTCAGCGGGTCGGAATACACCTAGAAACTCACCCATCAAAGTCCGATTTCGATTCTGAAAAAAAATATTTTCGATCAACTCTTTTTCGTACCATGCGGAATAACTTCTTTCCAGGTGTATTTTCGTGTAACAAAGGTTGGATTTTTGGATTCAGCGGGTCAAAATACACCTATGAACCCACCCATCAAAGTTCGATTCCGATTCTGGAGACAGATATTTTCGATCATCTCTTTTTCGTACCATGCGGAATAACTTTTTTCCAAGCATATTTTTGGTCATCAAAGCTTGGATTTTCAGATTCAGCGGGTCGGAATACACCTAGAAACTCACCCATTAAAGTCCGATTTTGATTCTGAAAAAAAATATTTTCGATCATCTCTTTTTCGGACCATGCGAAATAACTTCATTCCAGGTGTATTTTCGTGTAACAAAGGTTGGATTTTTGGATCCAGCGGGTCAAAATACACCCATAAACCCACCCATCAAAGTTCGATTTCGATTCTGGAGACAGATATTTTCGATCATCTCTTTTTCGTACCATGCGAAATAACTTTTTTCCAAGCATATTTTTGGTCATCAAAGCTTGAATTTTCGGATTCAGCGGGTCGGAATACACCTAGAAACTCACCCATTGAAGTCCGATTTTGATTCTGAAAAAAAATATTTTCGATCATCTCTTTTCCGTACCATGCGGAATAACTTTTTTCCAAGCATATTTTTGGTCATCAGAGGTTGGATTTTCGGATTCAGCGGGTCGAAATACACCTAGAAACTCACCCATCAAAGTCCGATTTCGATTCTGAAAAAAAATATTTTCGATCATCTCTTTTTCGTACCATGTGGAATAACTTCTTTCCAGGTGTATTTTCGTGTGACAAAGACTGGATTTTTGGATTCAGCGGGTCAAAATACACCTATGAACCCACCCATCAAAGTTCGATGTCGTCTCTGGAGAAAGATATTTCCGATCATCTCTTTTTCGTACCATGCGCAATAACTTTTTTCGAAGCATATTTTTGGTCATCAAAGTTTAGATTTTCGGATTCAGCGGGTCGGAATACACCTAGAAACTCACCCATTAAAGTCCGATTTTGATTCTGAAAAAAAATATTTTCGATAATCTCTTTTTCTGACCATGCGAAGTAACTTCTTTCCAGGTATAGTTTCGTGTAACAAAGGTTGGATTTTTGGATCCAGCGGGTCAAAATACACCTATGAACCCACCCATCAAAGTTCGATTTCGATTCTGGATAAAGATATTTCCGATCATCTCTTTTTCGTACCATGCGAAATAACTATTTTACAAGCATATTTTTGGTCGTCAAAGCTTGGATTCTCGGATTCAGCGGGTCAAAATACACCTATAAACCCACCCATCAAAGTTCGATTTCGATTCTGGAGACAGATATTTTCGATCATCCCTTTATCGTACCATGCGAAATAACTTTTTTCCAAGCATATTTCTGGTCATCAAAGTTTGGATTTTCGGATTCAGCGGGTCGGAATACACCTAGAAACTCACCAATTAAAGTCCGATTTTGATTCTGAAAAAAAATATTTTCGATCATCTCTTTCTCGGACCATGCGAAATAACTTCATTCCAGGTGTATTTTCGTGTAACAAAGGTTGGATTTTTGGATCCAGCGGGTCAAAATACACCCATAAACCCACCCATCAAAGTTCGATTTCGATTCTGGAGACAGATATTTTCGATCATCTCTTTTTCGTACAATGCGAAATAACTTTTTTCCAAGCATATTTTTGGTCATCAAAGTTTGGATTTTCGGATTCAGCGGGTCGAAATACACCTAGAAACTCACCCATTAAAGTCCGATTTTGATTCTGAAAAAAAATATTTTCGATCATCTCTTTTTCGTACCATGCGGAATAACTTTTTTCCAAGCATATTTTTGGTCATCAGAGGTTGGATTTTCGGATTCAGCGGGTCGAAATACACCTAGAAACTCACCCATCAAAGTCCGATTTCGATTCTGAAAAAAAATATTTTCGATCAACTCTTTTTCGTACCATGCGGAATAACTTCTTTCCAGGTGTATTTTCGTGTAACAACGGTTGGATTTTTGGATTCAGCGGGTCAAAATACACCTATGAACCCACCCACCAAAGTTCGATTCCGATTCTGGAGACAGATATTTTCGATCATCTCTTTTTCGTACCATGCGGAATAACTTTTTTCCAAGCATATTTTTGGTCATCAAAGCTTGGATTTTCGGATTCAGCGGGTCGTAATACACCTAGAAACTCACCCATTAAAGTCCGATTTTGATTCTGAAAAAAAATATTTTCGATCATCTCTTTTTCGTACCATGCGGAATAACTTTTTTCCAAGCATATTTTTGGTCATCAGAGGTTGGATTTTTGGATTCAGCGGGTCGAAATACACCTAGAAACTCACCCATCAAAGTCCGATTTCGATTCTGAAAAAAAATATTTTCGATCATCTCTTTTTCGTACCATGTGGAATAACTTCTTTCCAGGTGTATTTTCGTGTGACAAAGACTGGATTTTTGGATTCAGCGGGTCAAAATACACCTATGAACCCACCCATCAAAGTTCGATGTCGTCTCTGGAGAAAGATATTTCCGATCATCTCTTTTTCGTACCATGCGCAATAACTTTTTTCGAAGCATATTTTTGGTCATCAAAGTTTAGATTTTCGGATTCAGCGGGTCGGAATACACCTAGAAACTCACCCATTAAAGTCCGATTTTGATTCTGAAAAAAAATATTTTCGATAATCTCTTTTTCTGACCATGCGAAGTAACTTCTTTCCAGGTATAGTTTCGTGTAACAAAGGTTGGATTTTTGGATCCAGCGGGTCAAAATACACCTATGAACCCACCCATCAAAGTTCGATTTCGATTCTGGATAAAGATATTTCCGATCATCTCTTTTTCGTACCATGCGAAATAACTATTTTACAAGCATATTTTTGGTCGTCAAAGCTTGGATTCTCGGATTCAGCGGGTCAAAATACACCTATAAACCCACCCATCAAAGTTCGATTTCGATTCTGGAGACAGATATTTTCGATCATCCCTTTATCGTACCATGCGAAATAACTTTTTTCCAAGCATATTTCTGGTCATCAAAGTTTGGATTTTCGGATTCAGCGGGTCGGAATACACCTAGAAACTCACCAATTAAAGTCCGATTTTGATTCTGAAAAAAAATATTTTCGATCATCTCTTTCTCGGACCATGCGAAATAACTTCATTCCAGGTGTATTTTCGTGTAACAAAGGTTGGATTTTTGGATCCAGCGGGTCAAAATACACCCATAAACCCACCCATCAAAGTTCGATTTCGATTCTGGAGACAGATATTTTCGATCATCTCTTTTTCGTACAATGCGAAATAACTTTTTTCCAAGCATATTTTTGGTCATCAAAGTTTGGATTTTCGGATTCAGCGGGTCGAAATACACCTAGAAACTCACCCATTAAAGTCCGATTTTGATTCTGAAAAAAAATATTTTCGATCATCTCTTTTTCGTACCATGCGGAATAACTTTTTTCCAAGCATATTTTTGGTCATCAGAGGTTGGATTTTCGGATTCAGCGGGTCGAAATACACCTAGAAACTCACCCATCAAAGTCCGATTTCGATTCTGAAAAAAAATATTTTCGATCAACTCTTTTTCGTACCATGCGGAATAACTTCTTTCCAGGTGTATTTTCGTGTAACAACGGTTGGATTTTTGGATTCAGCGGGTCAAAATACACCTATGAACCCACCCACCAAAGTTCGATTCCGATTCTGGAGACAGATATTTTCGATCATCTCTTTTTCGTACCATGCGGAATAACTTTTTTCCAAGCATATTTTTGGTCATCAAAGCTTGGATTTTCGGATTCAGCGGGTCGTAATACACCTAGAAACTCACCCATTAAAGTCCGATTTTGATTCTGAAAAAAAATATTTTCGATCATCTCTTTTTCGTACCATGCGGAATAACTTTTTTCCAAGCATATTTTTGGTCATCAGAGGTTGGATTTTTGGATTCAGCGGGTCGAAATACACCTAGAAACTCACCCATCAAAGTCCGATTTCGATTCTGAAAAAAAATATTTTCGATCATCTCTTTTTCGTACCATGTGGAATAACTTCTTTCCAGGTGTATTTTCGTGTGACAAAGACTGGATTTTTGGATTCAGCGGGTCAAAATACACCTATGAACCCACCCATCAAAGTTCGATGTCGTCTCTGGAGAAAGATATTTCCGATCATCTCTTTTTCGTACCATGCGCAATAACTTTTTTCGAAGCATATTTTTGGTCATCAAAGTTTAGATTTTCGGATTCAGCGGGTCGGAATACACCTAGAAACTCACCCATAAAGTCCGATTTTGATTCTGAAAAAAAATATTTTCGATAATCTCTTTTTCTGACCATGCGAAGTAACTTCTTTCCAGGTATAGTTTCGTGTAACAAAGGTTGGATTTTTGGATCCAGCGGGTCAAAATACACCTATGAACCCACCCATCAAAGTTCGATTTCGATTCTGGATAAAGATATTTCCGATCATCTCTTTTTCGTACCATGCGAAATAACTATTTTACAAGCATATTTTTGGTCGTCAAAGCTTGGATTCTCGGATTCAGCGGGTCAAAATACACCTATAAACCCACCCATCAAAGTTCGATTTCGATTCTGGAGACAGATATTTTCGATCATCCCTTTATCGTACCATGCGAAATACTTTTTTCCAAGCATATTTCTGGTCATCAAAGTTTGGATTTTCGGATTCAGCGGGTCGGAATACACCTAGAAACTCACCAATTAAAGTCCGATTTTGATTCTGAAAAAAAATATTTCGATCATCTCTTTCTCGGACCATGCGAAATAACTTCATTCCAGGTGTATTTTCGTGTAACAAAGGTTGGATTTTTGGATCCAGCGGGTCAAAATACACCCATAATCCCACCCATCAAAGTTCGATTTCGATTCTGGAGACAGATATTTTCGATCATCTCTTTTTCGTACAATGCGAAATAACTTTTTTCCAAGCATATTTTTGGTCATCAAAGTTTGGATTTCGGATTCAGCGGGTCGAAATACACCTAGAAACTCACCCATTAAAGTCCGATTTTGATTCTGAAAAAAAATATTTTCGATCATCTCTTTTTCGTACCATGCGGAATAACTTTTTTCCAAGCATATTTTTGGTCATCAGAGGTGGATTTTCGGATTCAGCGGGTCGAAATACACCTAGAAACTCACCCATCAAAGTCCGATTTCGATTCTGAAAAAAAATATTTTCGATCAACTCTTTTTCGTACCATGCGGAATAACTTCTTTCCAGGTGTATTTTCGTGTAACAACGGTTGGATTTTTGGATTCAGCGGGTCAAAATACACCTATGAACCCACCCACCAAAGTTCGATTCCGATTCTGGAGACAGATATTTTCGATCATCTCTTTTTCGTACCATGCGGAATAACTTTTTTCCAAGCATATTTTTGGTCATCAAAGCTGGATTTTCGGATTCAGCGGGTCGTAATACACCTAGAACTCACCCATTAAAGTCCGATTTTGATTCTGAAAAAAAATATTTTCGATCATCTCTTTTCGTACCATGCGGAATAACTTTTTTCCAAGCATATTTTTGGTCATCAGAGGTTGGATTTTCGGATTCAGCGGGTCGAAATACACCTAGAAACTCACCCATCAAAGTCCGATTTCGATTCTGAAAAAAAATATTTTCGATCATCTCTTTTTCGTACCATGTGGAATAACTTCTTTCCAGGTGTATTTTCGTGTGACAAAGACTGGATTTTTGGATTCAGCGGGTCAAAATACACCTATGAACCCACCCATCAAAGTTCGATGTCGTCTCTGGAGAAAGATATTTCCGATCATCTCTTTTTTCGTACCATGCGCAATAACTTTTTTCGAAGCATATTTTTGGTCATCAAAGTTTAGATTTTCGGATTCAGCGGGTCGGAATACACCTAGAAACTCACCCATTAAAGTCCGATTTTGATTCTGAAAAATATATTTTCGATAATCTCTTTTTCTGACCATGCGAAGTAACTTCTTTCCAGGTATAGTTTCGTGTAACAAAGGTTGGATTTTTTGGATCCAGCGGGTCAAAATACACCTATGAACCCACCCATCAAAGTTCGATTCGATTCTGGATAAAGATATTTCCGATCATGTCTTTTTCGTACCATGCGAAATAACTATTTTACAAGCATATTTTTGGTCGTCAAAGCTTGGATTCTCGGATTCAGCGGTCAAAATACACCTATAAACCCACCCATCAAAGTTCGATTTCGATTCTGGAGACAGATATTTTCGATCATCCCTTTATCGTACCATGCAGGAAATAACTTTTTTCCAAGCATATTTCTGGTTATCAAGTTTGGATTTTCGGATTCAGCGGGTCGGAATACACCTAGAAACTCACCAATTAAAGTCCGATTTTGATTCTGAAAAAAAAATATTTTCGATCATCTCTTTCTCGGACCATGCGAAATAACTTTATTCCAGGTGTATTTTCGTGTAACAAAGGTTGGATTTTTGGATCCAGCGGGTCAAAATACACCCATAAACCCACCCATCAAAGTTCGATTTCGATTCTGGAGACAGATATTTTCGATCATCTCTTTTTCGTACCATGCGAAATAACTTTTTTCCAAGCATATTTTTGGTCATCAAAGTTTGGATTTTCGGATTCAGCGGGTCGAAATACACCTAGAAACTCACCCATTAAAGTCCGATTTTGATTCTGAATAAAAATATTTTCGATCATCTCTTTTTCGTACCATGCTGAATAACTTCTTTCCAAGCATATTTTTGGTCATCAGAGGTTGGATTTTCGGATCCAGCGGGTCGAAATACACCTAGAAACTCACCCATCAAAGTCCGATTTCGATTCTGAAAAAAAATATTTTCGATCAACTCTTTTTCGTACCATGCGGAATAACTTCTTTCCAGGTGTATTTTCGTGTAACAACGGTTGGATTTTTGGATTCAGCGGGTCAAAATACACCTATGAACCCACCCACTAAAGTTCGATTCCGATTCTGGAGACAGATATTTTCGATCATCTCTTTTTCGTACCATGCGGAATAACTTTTTTCCAAGCATATTTTTGGTCATCAAAGCTTGGATTTTCGGATTCAGCGGGTCGTAATACACCTAGAAACTCACCCATTAAAGTCCGATTTTGATTCTGAAAAAAAATATTTTCGATCATCTCTTTTTCGTACCATGCGGAATAACTTTTTTCCAAGCATATTTTTGGTCATCAGAGGTTGGATTTTCGGATTCAGCGGGTCGAAATACACCTAGAAACTCACCCATCAAAGTCCGATTTCGATTCTGAAAAAAAATATTTTCGATCATCTCTTTTTCGTACCATGTGGAATAACTTCTTTCCAGGTGTATTTTCGTGTGACAAAGACTGGATTTTTGGATTCAGCGGGTCAAAATACACCTATGAACCCACCCATCAAAGTTCGATGTCGTCTCTGGAGAAAGATATTTCCGATCATCTCTTTTTCGTACCATGCGCAATAACTTTTTTCGAAGCATATTTTTGGTCATCAAAGTTTAGATTTTCGGATTCAGCGGGTCGGAATACACCTAGAAACTCACCCATTAAAGTCCGATTTTGATTCTGAAAAAAATATTTTCGATAATCTCTTTTTCTGACCATGCGAAGTAACTTCTTTCCAGGTATAGTTTCGTGTAACAAAGGTTGGATTTTTGGATCCAGCGGGTCAAAATACACCTATGAACCCACCCATCAAAGTTCGATTTCGATTCTGGATAAAGATATTTCCGATCATCTCTTTTTCGTACCATGCGAAATAACTATTTTACAAGCATATTTTTGGTCGTCAAAGCTTGGATTCTCGGATTCAGCGGGTCAAAATACACCTATAAACCCACCCATCAAAGTTCGATTCCGATTCTGGAGACAGATATTTTCGATCATCCCTTTATCGTACCATGCGAAATAACTTTTTTCCAAGCATATTTCTGGTCATCAAAGTTTGGATTTTCGGATTCAGCGGGTCGGAATACACCTAGAAACTCACCAATTAAAGTCCGATTTTGATTCTGAAAAAAAATATTTTCGATCATCTCTTTCTCGGACCATGCGAAATAACTTCATTCCAGGTGTATTTTCGTGTAACAAAGGTTGGATTTTTGGATCCAGCGGGTCAAAATACACCCATAAACCCACCCATCAAAGTTCGATTTCGATTCTGGAGACAGATATTTTCGATCATCTCTTTTTCGTACCATGCGAAATAACTTTTTTCCAAGCATATTTTTGGTCATCAAAGTTTGGATTTTCGGATTCAGCGGGTCGAAATACACCTAGAAACTCACCCATTAAAGTCCGATTTTGATTCTGAAAAAAAATATTTTCGATCATCTCTTTTTCGTACCATGCGGAATAACTTTTTTCCAAGCATATTTTTGGTCATCAGAGGTTGGATTTTCGGATTCAGCGGGTCGAAATACACCTAGAAACTCACCCATCAAAGTCCGATTTCGATTCTGAAAAAAAATATTTTCGATCAACTCTTTTTCGTACCATGCGGAATAACTTCTTTCCAGGTGTTTTTCGTGTAACAACGGTTGGATTTTTGGATTCAGCGGGTCAAAATACACCTATGAACCCACCCACCAAAGTTCGATTCCGATTCTGGAGACAGATATTTTCGATCATCTCTTTTTCGTACCATGCGGAATAACTTTTTTCCAAGCATATTTTTGGTCATCAAAGCTTGGATTTTCGGATTCAGCGGGTCGTAATACACCTAGAAACTCACCCATTAAAGTCCGATTTTGATTCTGAAAAAAAATATTTTCGATCATCTCTTTTTCGTACCATGCGAAATAACTTTTTTCCAAGAATATTTTTGGCCATCAGAGGTTGGATTTTCGGATTCAGCGGGTCGGAATACACCTAGAAACTCACCCATCAAAGTCCGATTTCGATTCTGAAAAAAAATATTTTCGATCAACTCTTTTTCGTACCATGCGGAATAACTTCTTTCCAGGTGTATTTTCGTGTAACAAAGGTTGGATTTTTGGATTCAGCGGGTCAAAATACACCTATGAACCCACCCATCAAAGTTCGATTCCGATTCTGGAGACAGATATTTTCGATCATCTCTTTTTCGTACCATGCGGAATAACTTTTTTCCAAGCATATTTTTGGTCATCAAAGCTTGGATTTTCGGATTCAGCGGGTCGGAATACACCTAGAAACTCACCCATTAAAGTCCGATTTTGATTCTGAAACAAAATATTTTCGATCATCTCTTTTTCGGACCATGCGAAATAACTTCATTCCAGGTGTATTTTCGTGTAACAAAGGTTGGATTTTTGGATCCAGCGGGTCAAAATACACCCATAAACCCACCCATCAAAGTTCGATTTCGATTCTGGAGACAGATATTTTCGATCATCTCTTTTTCGTACCATGCGAAATAACTTTTTTCCAAGCATATTTTTGGTCATCAAAGCTTGAATTTTCGGATTCAGCGGGTCGGAATACACCTAGAAACTCACCCATTGAAGTCCGATTTTGATTCTGAAAAAAAATATTTTCGATCATCTCTTTTCCGTACCATGCGGAATAACTTTTTTCCAAGCATATTTTTGGTCATCAGAGGTTGGATTTTCGGATTCAGCGGGTCGAAATACACCTAGAAACTCACCCATCAAAGTCCGATTTCGATTCTGAAAAAAAATATTTTCGATCATCTCTTTTTCGTACCATGTGGAATAACTTCTTTCCAGGTGTATTTTCGTGTGACAAAGACTGGATTTTTGGATTCAGCGGGTCAAAATACACCTATGAACCCACCCATCAAAGTTCGATGTCGTCTCTGGAGAAAGATATTTCCGATCATCTCTTTTTCGTACCATGCGCAATAACTTTTTTCGAAGCATATTTTTGGTCATCAAAGTTTAGATTTCCGGATTCAGCGGGTCGGAATACACCTAGAAACTCACCCATTAAAGTCCGATTTTGATTCTGAAAAAAAATATTTTCGATAATCTCTTTTTCTGACCATGCGAAGTTACTTCTTTCCAGGTATAGTTTCGTGTAACAAAGGTTGGATTTTTGGATCCAGCGGGTCAAAATACACCTATGAACCCACCCATCAAAGTTCGATTTCGATTCTGGATAAAGATATTTCCGATCATCTCTTTTTCGTACCATGCGAAATAACTATTTTACAAGCATATTTTTGGTCGTCAAAGCTTGGATTCTCGGATTCAGCGGGTCAAAATACACCTATAAACCCACCCATCAAAGTTCGATTTCGATTCTGGAGACAGATATTTTCGATCATCCCTTTATCGTACCATGCGAAATAACTTTTTTCCAAGCATATTTCTGGTCATCAAAGTTTGGATTTTCGGATTCAGCGGGTCGGAATACACCTAGAAACTCACCAATTAAAGTCCGATTTTGATTCTGAAAAAAAATATTTTCGATCATCTCTTTCTCGGACCATGCGAAATAACTTCATTCCAGGTGTATTTTCGTGTAACAAAGGTTGGATTTTTGGATCCAGCGGGTCAAAATACACCCATAAACCCACCCATCAAAGTTCGATTTCGATTCTGGAGACAGATATTTTCGATCATCTCTTTTTCGTACCATGCGAAATAACTTTTTTCCAAGCATATTTTTGGTCATCAAAGTTTGGATTTTCGGATTCAGCGGGTCGAAATACACCTAGAAACTCACCCATTAAAGTCCGATTTTGATTCTGAAAAAAAATATTTTTGATCATCTCTTTTTCGTACCATGCGGAATAACTTTTTTCCAAGCATATTTTTGGTCATCAGAGGTTGGATTTTCGGATCCAGCGGGTCGAAATACACCTAGAAACTCACCCATCAAAGTCCGATTTCGATTCTGAAAAAAAATATTTTCGATCAACTCTTTTTCGTACCATGCGGAATAACTTCTTTCCAGGTGTATTTTCGTGTAACAACGGTTGGATTTTTGGATTCAGCGGGTCAAAATACACCTATGAACCCACCCACCAAAGTTCGATTCCGATTCTGGAGACAGATATTTTCGATCATCTCTTTTTCGTACCATGCGGAATAACTTTTTTCCACGCATATTTTTGGTCATCAAAGCTTGGATTTTCGGATTCAGCGGGTCGTAATACACCTAGAAACTCACCCATTAAAGTCCGATTTTGATTCTGAAAAAAAATATTTTCGATCATCTCTTTTTCGTACCATGCGGAATAACTTTTTTCCAAGCATATTTTTGGACATCAGAGGTTGGATTTTCGGATTCAGCGGGTCGAAATACACCTAGAAACTCACCCATCAAAGTCCGATTTCGATTCTGAAAAAAAATATTTTCGATCATCTCTTTTTCGTACCATGTGGAATAACTTCTTTCCAGGTGTATTTTCGTGTGACAAAGACTGGATTTTTGGATTCAGCGGGTCAAAATACACCTATGAACCCACCCATCAAAGTTCGATGTCGTCTCTGGAGAAAGATATTTCCGATCATCTCTTTTTCGTACCATGCGCAATAACTTTTTTCGAAGCATATTTTTGGTCATCAAAGTTTAGATTTTCGGATTCAGCGGGTCGGAATACACCTAGAAACTCACCCATTAAAGTCCGATTTTGATTCTGAAAAATATATTTTCGATAATCTCTTTTTCTGACCATGCGAAGTAACTTCTTTCCAGGTATAGTTTCGTGTAACAAAGGTTGGATTTTTGGATCCAGCGGGTCAAAATACACCTATGAACCCACCCATCAAAGTTCGATTTCGATTCTGGAGACAGATATTTTCGATCATCCCTTTATCGTACCATGCGAAATTACTTTTTTCCAAGCATATTTCTGGTCATCAAAGTTTGGATTTTCGGATTCAGCGGGTCAAAATACACCTATAAACCCACCCATCAAAGTTCGATTTCGATTCTGGAGACAGATATTTTCGATCATCCCTTTATCGTACCATGCGAAATTACTTTTTTCCAAGCATATTTCTGGTCATCAAAGTTTGGATTTTCGGATTCAGCGGGTCAAAATACACCTATAAACCCACCCATTAAAGTCCGATTTTGATTCTGAAAAAAAATATTTACGATCATCTCTTTTTCGTACCATGCAGAATAACTTTTTTCCAAGAATATTTTTGGTCATCAGAGGTTGGATTTTCGGATTCAGCGGGTCGGAATACACCTAGAAACTCACCCATCAAAGTCCGATTTCGATTCTGAAAAAAAATATTTTCGATCAACTCTTTTTCGTACCATGCGGAATAACTTCTTTCCAGGTGTATTTTCGTGTAACAAAGGTTGGATTTTTGGATTCAGCGGGTCAAAATACACCTATGAACCCACCCATCAAAGTTCGATTCCGATTCTGGAGACAGATATTTTCGATCATCTCTTTTTCGTACCATGCGGAATAACTTTTTTCCAAGCATATTTTTGGTCATCAAAGCTTGGATTTTCGGATTCAGCGGGTCGGAATACACCTAGAAACTCACCCATTAAAGTCCGATTTTGATTCTGAAAAAAAATATTTTCGATCATCTCTTTTTCGGACCATGCGAAATAACTTCATTCCAGGTGTATTTTCGTGTAACAAAGGTTGGATTTTTGGATCCAGCGGGTCAAAATACACCCATAAACCCACCCATCAAAGTTCGATTTCGATTCTGGAGACAGATATTTTCGATCATCTCTTTTTCGTACCATGCGAAATAACTTTTTTCCAAGCATATTTTTGGTCATCAAAGCTTGAATTTTCGGATTCAGCGGGTCGGAATACACCTAGAAACTCACCCATTGAAGTCCGATTTTGATTCTGAAAAAAAATATTTTCGATCATCTCTTTTCCGTACCATGCGGAATAACTTTTTTCCAAGCATATTTTTGGTCATCAGAGGTTGGATTTTCGGATTCAGCGGGTCGAAATACACCTAGAAACTCACCCATCAAAGTCCGATTTCGATTCTGAAAAAAAATATTTTCGATCATCTCTTTTTCGTACCATGTGGAATAACTTCTTTCCAGGTGTATTTTCGTGTGACAAAGACTGGATTTTTGGATTCAGCGGGTCAAAATACACCTATGAACCCACCCATCAAAGTTCGATGTCGTCTCTGGAGAAAGATATTTCCGATCATCTCTTTTTCGTACCATGCGCAATAACTTTTTTCGAAGCATATTTTTGGTCATCAAAGTTTAGATTTTCGGATTCAGCGGGTCGGAATACACCTAGAAACTCACCCATTAAAGTCCGATTTTGATTCTGAAAAAAAATATTTTCGATAATCTCTTTTTCTGACCATGCGAAGTAACTTCTTTCCAGGTATAGTTTCGTGTAACAAAGGTTGGATTTTTGGATCCAGCGGGTCAAAATACACCTATGAACCCACCCATCAAAGTTCGATTTCGATTCTGGATAAAGATATTTCCGATCATCTCTTTTTCGTACCATGCGAAATAACTATTTTACAAGCATATTTTTGGTCGTCAAAGCTTGGATTCTCGGATTCAGCGGGTCAAAATACACCTATAAACCCACCCATCAAAGTTCGATTTCGATTCTGGAGACAGATATTTTCGATCATCCCTTTATCGTACCATGCGAAATAACTTTTTTCCAAGCATATTTCTGGTCATCAAAGTTTGGATTTTCGGATTCAGCGGGTCGGAATACACCTAGAAACTCACCAATTAAAGTCCGATTTTGATTCTGAAAAAAAATATTTTCGATCATCTCTTTCTCGGACCATGCGAAATAACTTCATTCCAGGTGTATTTTCGTGTAACAAAGGTTGGATTTTTGGATCCAGCGGGTCAAAATACACCCATAAACCCACCCATCAAAGTTCGATTTCGATTCTGGAGACAGATATTTTCGATCATCTCTTTTTCGTACAATGCGAAATAACTTTTTTCCAAGCATATTTTTGGTCATCAAAGTTTGGATTTTCGGATTCAGCGGGTCGAAATACACCTAGAAACTCACCCATTAAAGTCCGATTTTGATTCTGAAAAAAAATATTTTCGATCATCTCTTTTTCGTACCATGCGGAATAACTTTTTTCCAAGCATATTTTTGGTCATCAGAGGTTGGATTTTCGGATTCAGCGGGTCGAAATACACCTAGAAACTCACCCATCAAAGTCCGATTTCGATTCTGAAAAAAAATATTTTCGATCAACTCTTTTTCGTACCATGCGGAATAACTTCTTTCCAGGTGTATTTTCGTGTAACAACGGTTGGATTTTTGGATTCAGCGGGTCAAAATACACCTATGAACCCACCCACCAAAGTTCGATTCCGATTCTGGAGACAGATATTTTCGATCATCTCTTTTTCGTACCATGCGGAATAACTTTTTTCCAAGCATATTTTTGGTCATCACAGCTTGGATTTTCGGATTCAGCGGGTCGTAATACACCTAGAAACTCACCCATTAAAGTCCGATTTTGATTCTGAAAAAAAATATTTTCGATCATCTCTTTTTCGTACCATGCGGAATAACTTTTTTCCAAGCATATTTTTGGTCATCAGAGGTTGGATTTTCGGATTCAGCGGGTCGAAATACACCTAGAAACTCACCCATCAAAGTCCGATTTCGATTCTGAAAAAAAATATTTTCGATCATCTCTTTTTCGTACCATGTGGAATAACTTCTTTCCAGGTGTATTTTCGTGTGACAAAGACTGGATTTTTGGATTCAGCGGGTCAAAATACACCTATGAACCCACCCATCAAAGTTCGATGTCGTCTCTGGAGAAAGATATTTCCGATCATCTCTTTTTCGTACCATGCGCAATAACTTTTTTCGAAGCATATTTTTGGTCATCAAAGTTTAGATTTTCGGATTCAGCGGGTCGGAATACACCTAGAAACTCACCCATTAAAGTCCGATTTTGATTCTGAAAAAAAATATTTTCGATAATCTCTTTTTCTGACCATGCGAAGTAACTTCTTTCCAGGTATAGTTTCGTGTAACAAAGGTTGGATTTTTGGATCCAGCGGGTCAAAATACACCTATGAACCCACCCATCAAAGTTCGATTTCGATTCTGGATAAAGATATTTCCGATCATCTCTTTTTCGTACCATGCGAAATAACTATTTTACAAGCATATTTTTGGTCGTCAAAGCTTGGATTCTCGGATTCAGCGGGTCAAAATACACCTATAAACCCACCCATCAAAGTTCGATTTCGATTCTGGAGACAGATATTTTCGATCATCCCTTTATCGTACCATGCGAAATAACTTTTTTCCAAGCATATTTCTGGTCATCAAAGTTTGGATTTTCGGATTCAGCGGGTCGGAATACACCTAGAAACTCACCAATTAAAGTCCGATTTTGATTCTGAAAAAAAATATTTTCGATCATCTCTTTCTCGGACCATGCGAAATAACTTCATTCCAGGTGTATTTTCGTGTAACAAAGGTTGGATTTTTGGATCCAGCGGGTCAAAATACACCCATAAACCCACCCATCAAAGTTCGATTTCGATTCTGGAGACAGATATTTTCGATCATCTCTTTTTCGTACAATGCGAAATAACTTTTTTCCAAGCATATTTTTGGTCATCAAAGTTTGGATTTTCGGATTCAGCGGGTCGAAATACACCTAGAAACTCACCCATTAAAGTCCGAGTTTGATTCTGAAAAAAAATATTTTCGATCATCTCTTTTTCGTACCATGCGGAATAACTTTTTTCCAAGCATATTTTTGGTCATCAGAGGTTGGATTTTCGGATTCAGCGGGTCGAAATACACCTAGAAACTCACCCATCAAAGTCCGATTTCGATTCTGAAAAAAAATATTTTCGATCAACTCTTTTTCGTACCATGCGGAATAACTTCTTTCCAGGTGTATTTTCGTGTAACAACGGTTGGATTTTTGGATTCAGCGGGTCAAAATACACCTATGAACCCACCCACCAAAGTTCGATTCCGATTCTGGAGACAGATATTTTCGATCATCTCTTTTTCGTACCATGCGGAATAACTTTTTTCCAAGCATATTTTTGGTCATCAAAGCTTGGATTTTCGGATTCAGCGGGTCGTAATACACCTAGAAACTCACCCATTAAAGTCCGATTTTGATTCTGAAAAAAAATATTTTCGATCATCTCTTTTTCGTACCATGCGGAATAACTTTTTTCCAAGCATATTTTTGGTCATCAGAGGTTGGATTTTCGGATTCAGCGGGTCGAAATACACCTAGAAACTCACCCATCAAAGTCCGATTTCGATTCTGAAAAAAAATATTTTCGATCATCTCTTTTTCGTACCATGTGGAATAACTTCTTTCCAGGTGTATTTTCGTGTGACAAAGACTGGATTTTTGGATTCAGCGGGTCAAAATACACCTATGAACCCACCCATCAAAGTTCGATGTCGTCTCTGGAGAAAGATATTTCCGATCATCTCTTTTTCGTACCATGCGCAATAACTTTTTTCGAAGCATATTTTTGGTCATCAAAGTTTAGATTTTCGGATTCAGCGGGTCGGAATACACCTAGAAACTCACCCATTAAAGTCCGATTTTGATTCTGAAAAATATATTTTCGATAATCTCTTTTTCTGACCATGCGAAGTAACTTCTTTCCAGGTATAGTTTCGTGTAACAAAGGTTGGATTTTTGGATCCAGCGGGTCAAAATACACCTATGAACCCACCCATCAAAGTTCGATTTCGATTCTGGATAAAGATATTTCCGATCATGTCTTTTTCGTACCATGCGAAATAACTATTTTACAAGCATATTTTTGGTCGTCAAAGCTTGGATTCTCGGATTCAGCGGGTCAAAATACACCTATAAACCCACCCATCAAAGTTCGATTTCGATTCTGGAGACAGATATTTTCGATCATCCCTTTATCGTACCATGCGAAATAACTTTTTTCCAAGCATATTTCTGGTTATCAAAGTTTGGATTTTCGGATTCAGCGGGTCGGAATACACCTAGAAACTCACCAATTAAAGTCCGATTTTGATTCTGAAAAAAAATATTTTCGATCATCTCTTTCTCGGACCATGCGAAATAACTTTATTCCAGGTGTATTTTCGTGTAACAAAGGTTGGATTTTTGGATCCAGCGGGTCAAAATACACCCATAAACCCACCCATCAAAGTTCGATTTCGATTCTGGAGACAGATATTTTCGATCATCTCTTTTTCGTACCATGCGAAATAACTTTTTTCCAAGCATATTTTTGGTCATCAAAGTTTGGATTTTCGGATTCAGCGGGTCGAAATACACCTAGAAACTCACCCATTAAAGTCCGATTTTGATTCTGAAAAAAAATATTTTCGATCATCTCTTTTTCGTACCATGCTGAATAACTTCTTTCCAAGCATATTTTTGGTCATCAGAGGTTGGATTTTCGGATCCAGCGGGTCGAAATACACCTAGAAACTCACCCATCAAAGTCCGATTTCGATTCTGAAAAAAAATATTTTCGATCAACTCTTTTTCGTACCATGCGGAATAACTTCTTTCCAGGTGTATTTTCGTGTAACAACGGTTGGATTTTTGGATTCAGCGGGTCAAAATACACCTATGAACCCACCCACTAAAGTTCGATTCCGATTCTGGAGACAGATATTTTCGATCATCTCTTTTTCGTACCATGCGGAATAACTTTTTTCCAAGCATATTTTTGGTCATCAAAGCTTGGATTTTCGGATTCAGCGGGTCGTAATACACCTAGAAACTCACCCATTAAAGTCCGATTTTGATTCTGAAAAAAAATATTTTCGATCATCTCTTTTTCGTACCATGCGGAATAACTTTTTTCCAAGCATATTTTTGGTCATCAGAGGTTGGATTTTCGGATTCAGCGGGTCGAAATACACCTAGAAACTCACCCATCAAAGTCCGATTTCGATTCTGAAAAAAAATATTTTCGATCATCTCTTTTTCGTACCATGTGGAATAACTTCTTTCCAGGTGTATTTTCGTGTGACAAAGACTGGATTTTTGGATTCAGCGGGTCAAAATACACCTATGAACCCACCCATCAAAGTTCGATGTCGTCTCTGGAGAAAGATATTTCCGATCATCTCTTTTTCGTACCATGCGCAATAACTTTTTTCGAAGCATATTTTTGGTCATCAAAGTTTAGATTTTCGGATTCAGCGGGTCGGAATACACCTAGAAACTCACCCATTAAAGTCCGATTTTGATTCTGAAAAAAATATTTTCGATAATCTCTTTTTCTGACCATGCGAAGTAACTTCTTTCCAGGTATAGTTTCGTGTAACAAAGGTTGGATTTTTGGATCCAGCGGGTCAAAATACACCTATGAACCCACCCATCAAAGTTCGATTTCGATTCTGGATAAAGATATTTCCGATCATCTCTTTTTCGTACCATGCGAAATAACTATTTTACAAGCATATTTTTGGTCGTCAAAGCTTGGATTCTCGGATTCAGCGGGTCAAAATACACCTATAAACCCACCCATCAAAGTTCGATTCCGATTCTGGAGACAGATATTTTCGATCATCCCTTTATCGTACCATGCGAAATAACTTTTTTCCAAGCATATTTCTGGTCATCAAAGTTTGGATTTTCGGATTCAGCGGGTCGGAATACACCTAGAAACTCACCAATTAAAGTCCGATTTTGATTCTGAAAAAAAATATTTTCGATCATCTCTTTCTCGGACCATGCGAAATAACTTCATTCCAGGTGTATTTTCGTGTAACAAAGGTTGGATTTTTGGATCCAGCGGGTCAAAATACACCCATAAACCCACCCATCAAAGTTCGATTTCGATTCTGGAGACAGATATTTTCGATCATCTCTTTTTCGTACCATGCGAAATAACTTTTTTCCAAGCATATTTTTGGTCATCAAAGTTTGGATTTTCGGATTCAGCGGGTCGAAATACACCTAGAAACTCACCCATTAAAGTCCGATTTTGATTCTGAAAAAAAATATTTTCGATCATCTCTTTTTCGTACCATGCGGAATAACTTTTTTCCAAGCATATTTTTGGTCATCAGAGGTTGGATTTTCGGATTCAGCGGGTCGAAATACACCTAGAAACTCACCCATCAAAGTCCGATTTCGATTCTGAAAAAAAATATTTTCGATCAACTCTTTTTCGTACCATGCGGAATAACTTCTTTCCAGGTGTTTTTCGTGTAACAACGGTTGGATTTTTGGATTCAGCGGGTCAAAATACACCTATGAACCCACCCACCAAAGTTCGATTCCGATTCTGGAGACAGATATTTTCGATCATCTCTTTTTCGTACCATGCGGAATAACTTTTTTCCAAGCATATTTTTGGTCATCAAAGCTTGGATTTTCGGATTCAGCGGGTCGTAATACACCTAGAAACTCACCCATTAAAGTCCGATTTTGATTCTGAAAAAAAATATTTTCGATCATCTCTTTTTCGTACCATGCGGAATAACTTTTTTCCAAGAATATTTTTGGCCATCAGAGGTTGGATTTTCGGATTCAGCGGGTCGGAATACACCTAGAAACTCACCCATCAAAGTCCGATTTCGATTCTGAAAAAAAATATTTTCGATCAACTCTTTTTCGTACCATGCGGAATAACTTCTTTCCAGGTGTATTTTCGTGTAACAAAGGTTGGATTTTTGGATTCAGCGGGTCAAAATACACCTATGAACCCACCCATCAAAGTTCGATTCCGATTCTGGAGACAGATATTTTCGATCATCTCTTTTTCGTACCATGCGGAATAACTTTTTTCCAAGCATATTTTTGGTCATCAAAGCTTGGATTTTCGGATTCAGCGGGTCGGAATACACCTAGAAACTCACCCATTAAAGTCCGATTTTGATTCTGAAACAAAATATTTTCGATCATCTCTTTTTCGGACCATGCGAAATAACTTCATTCCAGGTGTATTTTCGTGTAACAAAGGTTGGATTTTTGGATCCAGCGGGTCAAAATACACCCATAAACCCACCCATCAAAGTTCGATTTCGATTCTGGAGACAGATATTTTCGATCATCTCTTTTTCGTACCATGCGAAATAACTTTTTTCCAAGCATATTTTTGGTCATCAAAGCTTGAATTTTCGGATTCAGCGGGTCGGAATACACCTAGAAACTCACCCATTGAAGTCCGATTTTGATTCTGAAAAAAAATATTTTCGATCATCTCTTTTTCTGACCATGCGAAGTAACTTCTTTCCAGGTATAGTTTCGTGTAACAAAGGTTGGATTTTTGGATCCAGCGCGTCAAAATACACCTATGAACCCACCCATCAAAGTTTGATTTCGATTCTGGATAAAGATATTTCCGATCATGTCTTTTTCGTACCATGCGAAATAACTATTTTACAAGCATATTTTTGGTCGTCAAAGCTTGGATTCTCGGATTCAGCGGGTCAAAATACACCTATAAACCCACCCATCAAAGTTCGATTTCGATTCTGGAGACAGATATTTTCGATCATCCCTTTATCGTACCATGCGAAATAACTTTTTTCCAAGCATATTTCTGGTTATCAAAGTTTGGATTTTCGGATTCAGCGGGTCGGAATACACCTAGAAACTCACCAATTAAAGTCCGATTTTGATTCTGAAAAAAAATATTTTCGATCATCTCTTTCTCGGACCATGCGAAATAACTTTATTCCAGGTGTATTTTCGTGTAACAAAGGTTGGATTTTTGGATCCAGCGGGTCAAAATACACCCATAAACCCACCCATCAAAGTTCGATTTCGATTCTGGAGACAGATATTTTCGATCATCTCTTTTTCGTACCATGCGAAATAACTTTTTTCCAAGCATATTTTTGGTCATCAAAGTTTGGATTTTCGGATTCAGCGGGTCGAAATACACCTAGAAACTCACCCATTAAAGTCCGATTTTGATTCTGAAAAAAAATATTTTCGATCATCTCTTTTTCGTACCATGCTGAATAACTTCTTTCCAAGCATATTTTTGGTCATCAGAGGTTGGATTTTCGGATCCAGCGGGTCGAAATACACCTAGAAACTCACCCATCAAAGTCCGATTTCGATTCTGAAAAAAAATATTTTCGATCAACTCTTTTTCGTACCATGCGGAATAACTTCTTTCCAGGTGTATTTTCGTGTAACAACGGTTGGATTTTTGGATTCAGCGGGTCAAAATACACCTATGAACCCACCCACTAAAGTTCGATTCCGATTCTGGAGACAGATATTTTCGATCATCTCTTTTTCGTACCATGCGGAATAACTTTTTTCCAAGCATATTTTTGGTCATCAAAGCTTGGATTTTCGGATTCAGCGGGTCGTAATACACCTAGAAACTCACCCATTAAAGTCCGATTTTGATTCTGAAAAAAAATATTTTCGATCATCTCTTTTTCGTACCATGCGGAATAACTTTTTTCCAAGCATATTTTTGGTCATCAGAGGTTGGATTTTCGGATTCAGCGGGTCGAAATACACCTAGAAACTCACCCATCAAAGTCCGATTTCGATTCTGAAAAAAAATATTTTCGATCATCTCTTTTTCGTACCATGTGGAATAACTTCTTTCCAGGTGTATTTTCGTGTGACAAAGACTGGATTTTTGGATTCAGCGGGTCAAAATACACCTATGAACCCACCCATCAAAGTTCGATGTCGTCTCTGGAGAAAGATATTTCCGATCATCTCTTTTTCGTACCATGCGCAATAACTTTTTTCGAAGCATATTTTTGGTCATCAAAGTTTAGATTTTCGGATTCAGCGGGTCGGAATACACCTAGAAACTCACCCATTAAAGTCCGATTTTGATTCTGAAAAAAATATTTTCGATAATCTCTTTTTCTGACCATGCGAAGTAACTTCTTTCCAGGTATAGTTTCGTGTAACAAAGGTTGGATTTTTGGATCCAGCGGGTCAAAATACACCTATGAACCCACCCATCAAAGTTCGATTTCGATTCTGGATAAAGATATTTCCGATCATCTCTTTTTCGTACCATGCGAAATAACTATTTTACAAGCATATTTTTGGTCGTCAAAGCTTGGATTCTCGGATTCAGCGGGTCAAAATACACCTATAAACCCACCCATCAAAGTTCGATTCCGAATTCTGGAGACAGATATTTTCGATCATCCCTTTATCGTACCATGCGAAATAACTTTTTTCCAAGCATATTTCTGGTCATCAAAGTTTGGATTTTCGGATTCAGCGGGTCGGAATACACCTAGAAACTCACCAATTAAAGTCCGATTTTGATTCTGAAAAAAAATATTTTCGATCATCTCTTTCTCGGACCATGCGAAATAACTTCATTCCAGGTGTATTTTCGTGTAACAAAGGTTGGATTTTTGGATCCAGCGGGTCAAAATACACCCATAAACCCACCCATCAAAGTTCGATTTCGATTCTGGAGACAGATATTTTCGATCATCTCTTTTTCGTACCATGCGAAATAACTTTTTTCCAAGCATATTTTTGGTCGTCAAAGCTTGGATTCTCGGATTCAGCGGGTCAAAATACACCTATAAACCCACCCATCAAAGTTCGATTTCGATTCTGGAGACAGATATTTTCGATCATCCCTTTATCGTACCATGCGAAATAACTTTTTTCCAAGCATATTTCTGGTCATCAAAGTTTGGATTTTCGGATTCAGCGGGTCGGAATACACCTAGAAACTCACCAATTAAAGTCCGATTTTGATTCTGAAAAAAAATATTTTCGATCATCTCTTTCTCGGACCATGCGAAATAACTTCATTTCAGGTGTATTTTCGTGTAACAAAGGTTGGATTTTTGGATCCAGCGGGTCAAAATACACCCATAAACCCACCCATCAAAGTTCGATTTCGATTCTGGAGACAGATATTTTCGATCATCTCTTTTTCGTACCATGCGAAATAACTTTTTTCCAAGCATATTTTTGGTCATCAAAGTTTGGATTTTCGTATTCAGCGGGTCGAAATACACCTAGAAACTCACCCATTAAAGTCCGATTTTGATTCTGAAAGAAAATATTTTCGATCATCTCTTTTTCGTACCATGCGGAATAACTTTTTTCCAAGCATATTTTTGGTTATCAGAGGTTGGATTTTCGGATTCAGCGGGTCGAAATACACCTAGAAACTCACCCATCAAAGTCCGATTTCGATTCTGAAAAAAAATATTTTCGATCAACTCTTTTTCGTACCATGCGGAATAACTTCTTTCCAGGTGTATTTTCGTGTAACAACGGTTGGATTTTTGGAATCAGCGGGTCAATATACACCTATGAACCCACCCACCAAAGTTCGATTCCGATTCTGGAGACAGATATTTTCGATCATCTCTTTTTCGTACCATGCGGAATAACTTTTTTCCAAGCATATTTTTGGTCATCAAAGCGTGGATTTTCGGATTCAGCGGGTCGTAATACACCTAGAAACTCACCCATTAAAGTCCGATTTTGATTCTGAAAAAAAATATTTTCGATCATCTCTTTTTCGTACCATGCGGAATAACTTTTTTCCAAGCATATTTTTGGTCATCAGAGGTTGGATTTTCGGATTCAGCGGGTCGAAATACACCTAGAAACTCACCCATCAAAGTCCGATTCCGATTCTGAAAAAAAATATTTTCGATCATCTCTTTTTCGTACCATGCGGAATAACTTCTTTCCAGGTGTATTTTCGTGTAACAACGGTTGGATTTTCGGATTCAGCGGGTCAAAATACACCTATGAACCCACCCACCAAAGTTCGATTCCGATTCTGGAGACAGATATTTTCGATCATCTCTTTTTCGTACCATGCGGAATAACTTTTTTCCAAGCATATTTTTGGTCATCAAAGCTTGGATTTTCGGATTCAGCGGGTCGGAATACACCTAGAAACTCACCCATTAAAGTCCGATTTTGATTCTGAAAAAAAATATTTTCGATCATTTCTTTTTCGTACCATGCGGAATAACTTTTTTCCAAGCATATTTTTGGTCATCAGAGGTTGGATTTTCGGATTCAGCGAGTCGAAATACACCTAGAAACTCACCCATCAAAGTCCGATTTCGATTCTGAAAAAAAATATTTTCGATCAACTCTTTTTCGTACCATGCGGAATAACTTCTTTCCACGTGTATTTTCGTGTAACAAAGGTTGGATTTTTGGATTCAGCGGGTCAAAATACACCTATGAACCCACCCATCAAAGTTCGATTCCGATTCTGGAGACAGATATTTTCGATCATCTCTTTTTCGTACCATGCGGAATAACTTTTTTCCAAGCATATTTTTGGTCATCAAAACTTGGATTTTCGGATTCAGCGGGTCGGAATACACCTAGAAACTCACCCATTAAAGTCCGATTTTGATTCTGAAAAAAAATATTTTCGATCATCTCTTTTTCGGACCATGCGAAATAACTTCATTCCAGGTGTATTTTCGTGTAACAAACGTTTGATTTTTGGATCCAGCGGGTCAAAATACACCTATGAACCCACCCATCAAAGTTCGATTTCGATTCTGGAGACAGATATTTTCGATCATCTCTTTTTCGTACCATGCGAAATAACTTTTTTCCAAGCATATTTTTGGTCATCAAAGTTTGGATTTTCGGATTCAGCGGGTCGGAATACACCTAGAAACTCACCCATCAAAGTCCGATTTCGATTCTGAAAAAAAATATTTTCGATCATCTCTTTTTCGTACCATGCGGAATAACTTTTTTCCAAGCATATTTTTGGTCATCAGAGGTTGGATTTTCGGATTCAGCGGGTCGAAATACACCTAGAAACTCACCCATCAAAGTCCGATTTCGATTCTGAAAAAAAATATTTTCGATCATCTCTTTTTCGTACCATGCGGAATAACTTCTTTCCAGGTGTATTTTCGTGTCACAAAGGTTGGATTTTTGGATTCAGCGGGTCAAAATACACCTATGAACCCACCCATCAAAGTTCGATGTCGATTCTGGAGAAAGATATTTCCGATCATCTCTTTTTCGTACCATGCGGAATAACTTTTTTCCGAGCATATTTTTGGTCATCAAAGTTTAGATTTTCGGATTCAGCGGGACGGAATACACCTAGAAACTCACCCATTAAAGTCCGATTTTGATTCTGAAAAAAAATATTTTCGATAATCTCTTTTTCTGACCATGCGAAGTAACTTCTTTCCAGGTATCGTTTCGTGTAACAAAGGTTGGATTTTTGGATCCAGCGGGTCAAAATACACCTATGAACCCACCCATCAAAGTTCGATTTGGATTCTGGATAAAGATATTTCCGATCATCTCTTTTTCGTACCATGCGAAATAACTATTTTACAAGCATATTTTTGGTCGTCAAAGCTTGGATTCTCGGATTCAGCGGGTCAAAATACACCTATAAACCCACCCATCAAAGTTCGATTTCGATTCTGGAGACAGATATTTTCGATCATCCCTTTATCGTACCATGCGAAATAACTTTTTTCCAAGCATATTTCTGGTCATCAAAGTTTGGATTTTCGGATTCAGCGGGTCGGAATACACCTAGAAACTCACCAATTAAAGTCCGATTTTGATTCTGAAAAAAAATATTTTCGATCATCTCTTTCTCGGACCATGCGAAATAACTTCATTTCAGGTGTATTTTCGTGTAACAAAGGTTGGATTTTTGGATCCAGCGGGTCAAAATACACCCATAAACCCACCCATCAAAGTTCGATTTCGATTCTGGAGACAGATATTTTCGATCATCTCTTTTTCGTACCATGCGAAATAACTTTTTTCCAAGCATATTTTTGGTCATCAAAGTTTGGATTTTCGTATTCAGCGGGTCGAAATACACCTAGAAACTCACCCATTAAAGTCCGATTTTGATTCTGAAAAAAAATATTTTCGATCATCTCTTTTTCGTACCATGCGGAATAACTTTTTTCCAAGCATATTTTTGGTTATCAGAGGTTGGATTTTCGGATTCAGCGGGTCGAAATACACCTAGAAACTCACCCATCAAAGTCCGATTTCGATTCTGAAAAAAAATATTTTCGATCAACTCTTTTTCGTACCATGCGGAATAACTTCTTTCCAGGTGTATTTTCGTGTAACAACGGTTGGATTTTTGGATTCAGCGGGTCAATATACACCTATGAACCCACCCACCAAAGTTCGATTCCGATTCTGGAGACAGATATTTTCGATCATCTCTTTTTCGTACCATGCGGAATAACTTTTTTCCAAGCATATTTTTGGTCATCAAAGCTTGGATTTTCGGATTCAGCGGGTCGTAATACACCTAGAAACTCACCCATTAAAGTCCGATTTTGATTCTGAAAAAAAATATTTTCGATCATCTCTTTTTCGTACCATGCGGAATAACTTTTTTCCAAGCATATTTTTGGTCATCAGAGGTTGGATTTTCGGATTCAGCGGGTCGAAATACACCTAGAAACTCACCCATCAAAGTCCGATTCCGATTCTGAAAAAAAATATTTTCGATCAACTCTTTTTCGTACCATGCGGAATAACTTCTTTCCAGGTGTATTTTCGTGTAACAAAGGTTGGATTTTTGGATTCAGCGGGTCAAAATACACCTATGAACCCACCCATCAAAGTTCGATTCCGATTCTGGAGACAGATATTTTCGATCATCTCTTTTTCGTACCATGCGGAATAACTTTTTTCCAAGCATATTTTTGGTCATCAAAGCTTGGATTTTCGGATTCAGCGGGTCGGAATACACCTAGAAACTCACCCATTAAAGTCCGATTTTGATTCTGAAAAAAAATATTTTCGATCATCTCTTTTTCGGACCATGCGAAATAACTTCATTCCAGGTGTATTTTCGTGTAACAAACGTTGGATTTTTGGATCCAGCGGGTCAAAATACACCTATGAACCCACCCATCAAAGTTCGATTTCGATTCTGGAGACAGATATTTTCGATCATCTCTTTTTCGTGCCATGCGAAATAACTTTTTTCCAAGCATATTTTTGGTCATCAAAGTTTGGATTTTCGGATTCAGCGGGTCGGAATACACCTAGAAACTCACCCATCAAAGTCCGATTTCGATTCTGAAAAAAAATATTTTCGATCATCTCTTTTTCGTACCATGCGGAATAACTTTTTTCCAAGCATATTTTTGGTCATCAGAGGTTGGATTTTCGGATTCAGCGGGTCGAAATACACCTAGAAACTCACCCATCAAAGTCCGATTTCGATTCTGAAAAAAAATATTTCCGATCATCTCTTTTTCGTACCATGCGGAATAACTTCTTTCCAGGTGTATTTTCGTGTAACAAAGGTTGGATTTTTGGATTCAGCGGGTCAAAATACACCTATGAACCCACCCATCAAAGTTCGATGTCGATTCTGGAGAAAGATATTTCCGATCATCTCTTTTTCGTACCATGCGGAATAACTTTTTTCCAAGCATATTTTTGGTCATCAAAGTTTGGATTTTCGGATTCAGCGGGTCGGAATACACCTAGAAACTCACCCATTAAAGTCCGATTTTGATTCTGAAAAAAAATATTTTCGATAATCTCTTTTTCTGACCATGCGAAGTAACTTCTTTCCAGGTATAGTTTCGTGTAACAAAGGTTGGATTTTTGGATCCAGCGGGTCAAAATACACCTATGAACCCACCCATCAAAGTTCGATTTCGATTCTGGATAAAGATATTTCCGATCATCTCTTTTTCGTACCATGCGAAATAACTTTTTTACAAGCATATTTTTGGTCGTCAAAGCTTGGATTCTCGGATTCAGCGGGTCAAAATACACCTATAAACCCACCCATCAAAGTTCGATTTCGATTCTGGAGACAGATATTTTCGATCATCCCTTTATCGTACCATGCGAAATAACTTTTTTCCAAGCATATTTCTGGTCATCAAAGTTTGGATTTTCGGATTCAGCGGGTCGGAATACACCTAGAAACTCACCAATTAAAGTCCGATTTTGATTCTGAAAAAAAATATTTTCGATCATCTCTTTCTCGGACCATGCGAAATAACTTCATTCCAGGTGTATTTTCGTGTAACAAAGGTTGGATTTTTGGATCCAGCGGGTCAAAATACACCCATAAACCCACCCATCAAAGTTCGATTTCGATTCTGGAGACAGATATTTTCGATCATCTCTTTTTCGTACCATGCGAAATAACTTTTTTCCAAGCATATTTTTGGTCATCAAAGTTTGGATTTTCGGATTCAGCGGGTCGAAATACACCTAGAAACTCACCCATTAAAGTCCGATTTTGATTCTGAAAAAAAATATTTTCGATAATCTCTTTTTCTGACCATGCGAAGTAACTTCTTTCCAGGTATAGTTTCGTGTAACAAAGGTTGGATTTTTGGATCCAGCGGGTCAAAATACACCTATGAACCCACCCATCAAAGTTCGATTTCGATTCTGGATAAAGATATTTCCGATCATCTCTTTTTCGTACCATGCGAAATAACTATTTTACAAGCATATTTTTGGTCGTCAAAGCTTGGATTCTCGGATTCAGCGGGTCAAAATACACCTATAAACCCACCCATCAAAGTTCGATTTCGATTCTGGAGACAGATATTTTCGATCATCCCTTTATCGTACCATGCGAAATAACTTTTTTCCAAGCATATTTCTGGTCATCAAAGTTTGGATTTTCGGATTCAGCGGGTCGGAATACACCTAGAAACTCACCAATTAAAGTCCGATGTTGATTCTGAAAAAAAATATTTTCGATCATCTCTTTCTCGGACCATGCGAAATAACTTCATTCCAGGTGTATTTTCGTGTAACAAAGGTTGGATTTTTGGATCCAGCGGGTCAAAATACACCCATAAACCCACCCATCAAAGTTCGATTTCGATTCTGGAGACAGATATTTTCGATCATCTCTTTTTCGTACCATGCGAAATAACTTTTTTCCAAGCATATTTTTGGTCATCAAAGTTTGGATTTTTGGATTCAGCGGGTCAAAATACACCTATGAACCCACCCATCAAAGTTCGATGTCGATTCTGGAGAAAGATATTTCCGATCATCTCTTTTTCGTATCATGCGGAATAACTTTTTTCGAAGCATATTTTTGGTCATCAAAGTTTAGATTTTCGGATTCAGCGGGTCGGAATACACCTAGAAACTCACCCATTAAAGTCCGATTTTGATTCTGAAAAAAAATATTTTCGATAATCTCTTTTTCTGACCATGCGAAGTAACTTCTTTCCAGGTATAGTTTCGTGTAACAAAGGTTGGATTTTTGGATCCAGCGGGTCAAAATACACCTATGAACCCACCCATCAAAGTTCGATTTCGATTCTGGATAAAGATATTTCCGATCATCTCTTTTTCGTACCATGCGAAATAACTATTTTACAAGCATATTTTTGGTCGTCAAAGCTTGGATTCTCGGATTCAGCGGGTCAAAATACACCTATAAACCCACCCATCAAAGTTCGATTTCGATTCTGGAGACAGATATTTTCGATCATCCCTTTATCGTACCATGCGAAATAACTTTTTTCCAAGCATATTTCTGGTCATCAAAGTTTGGATTTTCGGATTCAGCGGGTCGGAATACACCTAGAAACTCACCAATTAAAGTCCGATTTTGATTCTGAAAAAAAATATTTTCGATCATCTCTTTCTCGGACCATGCGAAATAACTTCATTCCAGGTGTATTTTCGTGTAACAAAGGTTGGATTTTTGGATCCAGCGGGTCAAAATACACCCATAAACCCACCCATCAAAGTTCGATTTCGATTCTGGAGACAGATATTTTCGATCATCTCTTTTTCGTACCATGCGAAATAACTTTTTTCCAAGCATATTTTTGGTCATCAAAGTTTGGATTTTCGGATTCAGCGGGTCGAAATACACCTAGAAACTCACCCATCAAAGTCCGATTTCGATTCTGAAAAAAAATATTTTCGATCAACTCTTTTTCGTACCATGCGGAATAACTTCTTTCCAGGTGTATTCTCGTGTAACAACGGTTGGATTTTTGGATTCAGCGGGTCAAAATACACCTATGAACCCACCCACCAAAGTTCGATTCCGATTCTGGAGACAGATATTTTCGATCATCTCTTTTTCGTACCATGCGGAATAACTTTTTTCCAAGCATATTTTTGGTCATCAGAGGTTGGATTTTCGGATTCAGCGGGTCGGAATACACCTAGAAACTCACCCATCAAAGTCCGATTTCGATTCTGAAAAAAAATATTTTCGATCATCTCTTTTTCGTACCATGCGGAATAACTTCTTTCCAGGTGTATTTTCGTGTAACAACGGTTGGATTTTTGGATTCAGCGGGTCAAAATACACCTATGAACCCACCCATCAAAGTTCGATTCCGATTCTGGAGACAGATATTTTCGATCATCTCTTTTTCGTACCATGCGGAATAACTTTTTTCCAAGCATATTTTTGGTCATCAAAGCTTGGATTTTCGGATTCAGCGGGTCGGAATACACCTAGAAACTCACCCATTAAAGTCCGATTTTGATTCTGAAAAAAAATATTTTCGATCATTTCTTTTTCGTACCATGCGGAATAACTTTTTTCCAAGCATATTTTTGGTCATCAGAGGTTGGATTTTCGGATTCAGCGAGTCGAAATACACCTAGAAACTCACCCATCAAAGTCCGATTTCGATTCTGAAAAAAAATATTTTCGATCAACTCTTTTTCGTACCTTGCGGAATAACTTCTTTCCACGTGTATTTTCGTGTAACAAAGGTTGGATTTTTGGATTCAGCGGGTCAAAATACACCTATGAACCCACCCATCAAAGTTCGATTCCGATTCTGGAGACAGATATTTTCGATCATCTCTTTTTCGTACCATGCGGAATAACTTTTTTCCAAGCATATTTTTGGTCATCAAAGCTTGGATTTTCGGATTCAGCGGGTCGGAATACACCTAGAAACTCACCCATTAAAGTCCGATTTTGATTCTGAAAAAAAATATTTTCGATCATCTCTTTTTCGGACCATGCGAAATAACTTCATTCCAGGTGTATTTTCGTGTAACAAACGTTTGATTTTTGGATCCAGCGGGTCAAAATACACCTATGAACCCACCCATCAAAGTTCGATTTCGATTCTGGAGACAGATATTTTCGATCATCTCTTTTTCGTACCATGCGAAATAACTTTTTTCCAAGCATATTTTTGGTCATCAAAGTTTGGATTTTCGGATTCAGCGGGTCGGGATACACCTAGAAACTCACCCATCAAAGTCCGATTTCGATTCTGAAAAAAAATATTTTCGATCATCTCTTTTTCGTACCATGCGGAATAACTTTTTTCCAAGCATATTTTTGGTCATCAGAGGTTGGATTTTCGGATTCAGCGGGTCGAAATACACCTAGAAACTCACCCATCAAAGTCCGATTTCAATTCTGAAAAAAAATATTTTCGATCATCTCTTTTTCGTACCATGCGGAATAACTTCTTTCCAGGTGTATTTTCGTGTCACAAAGGTTGGATTTTTGGATTCAGCGGGTCAAAATACACCTATGAACCCACCCATCAAAGTTCGATGTCGATTCTGGAGAAAGATATTTCCGATCATCTCTTTTTCGTACCATGCGGAATAACTTTTTTCCGAGCATATTTTTGGTCATCAAAGTTTAGATTTTCGGATTCAGCGGGACGGAATACACCTAGAAACTCACCCATTAAAGTCCGATTTTGATTCTGAAAAAAAATATTTTCGATAATCTCTTTTTCTGACCATGCGAAGTAACTTCTTTCCAGGTATCGTTTCGTGTAACAAAGGTTGGATTTTTGGATCCAGCGGGTCAAAATACACCTATGAACCCACCCATCAAAGTTCGATTTGGATTCTGGATAAAGATATTTCCGATCATCTCTTTTTCGTACCATGCGAAATAACTATTTTACAAGCATATTTTTGGTCGTCAAAGCTTGGATTCTCGGATTCAGCGGGTCAAAATACACCTATAAACCCACCCATCAAAGTTCGATTTCGATTCTGGAGACAGATATTTTCGATCATCCCTTTATCGTACCATGCGAAATAACTTTTTTCCAAGCATATTTCTGGTCATCAAAGTTTGGATTTTCGGATTCAGCGGGTCGGAATACACCTAGAAACTCACCAATTAAAGTCCGATTTTGATTCTGAAAAAAAATATTTTCGATCATCTCTTTCTCGGACCATGCGAAATAACTTCATTTCAGGTGTATTTTCGTGTAACAAAGGTTGGATTTTTGGATCCAGCGGGTCAAAATACACCCATAAACCCACCCATCAAAGTTCGATTTCGATTCTGGAGACAGATATTTTCGATCATCTCTTTTTCGTACCATGCGAAATAACTTTTTTCCAAGCATATTTTTGGTCATCAAAGTTTGGATTTTCGTATTCAGCGGGTCGAAATACACCTAGAAACTCACCCATTAAAGTCCGATTTTGATTCTGAAAAAAAATATTTTCGATCATCTCTTTTTCGTACCATGCGGAATAACTTTTTTCCAAGCATATTTTTGGTCATCAGAGGTTGGATTTTCGGATTCAGCGAGTCGAAATACACCTAGAAACTCACCCATCAAAGTCCGATTTCGATTCTGAAAAAAAATATTTTCGATCAACTCTTTTTCGTACCATGCGGAATAACTTCTTTCCACGTGTATTTTCGTGTAACAAAGGTTGGATTTTTGGATTCAGCGGGTCAAAATACACCTATGAACCCACCCATCAAAGTTCGATTCCGATTCTGGAGACAGATATTTTCGATCATCTCTTTTTCGTACCATGCGGAATAACTTTTTTCCAAGCATATTTTTGGTCATCAAAGCTTGGATTTTCGGATTCAGCGGGTCGGAATACACCTAGAAACTCACCCATTAAAGTCCGATTTTGATTCTGAAAAAAAATATTTTCGATCATCTCTTTTTCGGACCATGCGAAATAACTTCATTCCAGGTGTATTTTCGTGTAACAAACGTTTGATTTTTGGATCCAGCGGGTCAAAATACACCTATGAACCCACCCATCAAAGTTCGATTTCGATTCTGGAGACAGATATTTTCGATCATCTCTTTTTCGTACCATGCGAAATAACTTTTTTCCAAGCATATTTTTGGTCATCAAAGTTTGGATTTTCGGATTCAGCGGGTCGGGATACACCTAGAAACTCACCCATCAAAGTCCGATTTCGATTCTGAAAAAAAATATTTTCGATCATCTCTTTTTCGTACCATGCGGAATAACTTTTTTCCAAGCATATTTTTGGTCATCAGAGGTTGGATTTTCGGATTCAGCGGGTCGAAATACACCTAGAAACTCACCCATCAAAGTCCGATTTCGATTCTGAAAAAAAATATTTTCGATCATCTCTTTTTCGTACCATGCGGAATAACTTCTTTCCAGGTGTATTTTCGTGTCACAAAGGTTGGATTTTTGGATTCAGCGGGTCAAAATACACCTATGAACCCACCCATCAAAGTTCGATGTCGATTCTGGAGAAAGATATTTCCGCTCATCTCTTTTTCGTACCATGCGGAATAACTTTTTTCCGAGCATATTTTTGGTCATCAAAGTTTAGATTTTCGGATTCAGCGGGACGGAATACACCTAGAAACTCACCCATTAAAGTCCGATTTTGATTCTGAAAAAAAATATTTTCGATAATCTCTTTTTCTGACCATGCGAAGTAACTTCTTTCCAGGTATCGTTTCGTGTAACAAAGGTTGGATTTTTGGATCCAGCGGGTCAAAATACACCTATGAACCCACCCATCAAAGTTCGATTTGGATTCTGGATAAAGATATTTCCGATCATCTCTTTTTCGTACCATGCGAAATAACTATTTTACAAGCATATTTTTGGTCGTCAAAACTTGGATTCTCGGATTCAGCGGGTCAAAATACACCTATAAACCCACCCATCAAAGTTCGAATTCGATTCTGGAGACAGATATTTTCGATCATCCCTTTATCGTACCATGCGAAATAACTTTTTTCCAAGCATATTTCTGGTCATCAAAGTTTGGATTTTCGGATTCAGCGGGTCGGAATACACCTAGAAACTCACCAATTAAAGTCCGATTTTGATTCTGAAAAAAAATATTTTCGATCATCTCTTTCTCGGACCATGCGAAATAACTTCATTTCAGATGTATTTTCGTGTAACAAAGGTTGGATTTTTGGATCCAGCGGGTCAAAATACACCCATAAACCCACCCATCAAAGTTCGATTTCGATTCTGGAGACAGATATTTTCGATCATCTCTTTTTCGTACCATGCGAAATAACTTTTTTCCAAGCATATTTTTGGTCATCAAAGTTTGGATTTTCGTATTCAGCGGGTCGAAATACACCTAGAAACTCACCCATTAAAGTCCGATTTTGATTCTGAAAAAAAATATTTTCGATCATCTCTTTTTCGTACCATGCGGAATAACTTTTTTCCAAGCATATTTTTGGTTATCAGAGGTTGGATTTTCGGATTCAGCGGGTCGAAATACACCTAGAAACTCACCCATCAAAGTCCGATTTCGATTCTGAAAAAAAATATTTTCGATCAACTCTTTTTCGTACCATGCGGAATAACTTCTTTCCAGGTGTATTTTCGTGTAACAACGGTTGGATTTTTGGATTCAGCGGGTCAATATACACCTATGAACCCACCCACCAAAGTTCGAGTCCGATTCTGGAGACAGATATTTTCGATCATCTCTTTTTCGTACCATGCGGAATAACTTTTTTCCAAGCATATTTTTGGTCATCACAGCTTGGATTTTCGGATTCAGCGGGTCGGAATACACCTAGAAACTCACCCATTAAAGTCCGATTTTGATTCTGAAAAAAAATATTTTCGATCATCTCTTTTTCGGACCATGCGAAATAACTTCATTCCAGGTGTATTTTCGTGTAACAAACGTTGGATTTTTGGATCCAGCGGGTCAAAATACACCTATGAACCCACCCATCAAAGTTCGATTTCGATTCTGGAGACAGATATTTTCGATCATCTCTTCTTCGTGCCATGCGAAATAACTTTTTTCCAAGCATATTTTTGGTCATCAAAGTTTGGATTTTCGGATTCAGCGGGTCGGAATACACCTAGAAACTCACCCATCAAAGTCCGATTTCGATTCTGAAAAAAAATATTTTCGATCATCTCTTTTTCGTACCATGCGGAATAACTTTTTTCCAAGCATATTTTTGGTCATCAGAGGTTGGATTTTTGGATTCAGCGGGTCGAAATACACCTAGAAACTCACCCATCAAAGTCCGATTTCGATTCTGAAACAAAATATTTTCGATCATCTCTTTTTCGTACCATGCGGAATAACTTCTTTCCAGGTGTATTTTCGTGTAACAAAGGTTGGATTTTTGGATTCAGCGGGTCAAAATACACCTATGAACCCACCCATCAAAGTTCGATGTCGATTCTGGAGAAAGATATTTCCGATCATCTCTTTTTCGTACCATGCGGAATAACTTTTTTCCAAGCATATTTTTGGTCATCAAAGTTTGGATTTTCGGATTCAGCGGGTCGGAATACACCTAGAAACTCACCCATTAAAGTCCGATTTTGATTCTGAAAAAAAATATTTTCGATAATCTCTTTTTCTGACCATGCGAAGTAACTTCTTTCCAGGTATAGTTTCGTGTAACAAAGGTTGGATTTTTGGATCCAGCGGGTCAAAATACACCTATGAACCCACCCATCAAAGTTCGATTTCGATTCTGGATAAAGATAATTCCGATCATCTCTTTTTCGTACCATGCGAAATAACTATTTTACAAGCATATTTTTGGTCGTCAAAGCTTGGATTCTCGGATTCAGCGGGTCAAAATACACCTATAAACCCACCCATCAAAGTTCGATTTCGATTCTGGAGACAGATATTTTCGATCATCCCTTTATCGTACCATGCGAAATAACTTTTTTCCAAGCATATTTCTGGTCATCAAAGTTTGGATTTTCGGATTCAGCGGGTCGGAATACACCTAGAAACTCACCAATTAAAGTCCGATTTTGATTCTGAAAAAAAATATTTTCGATCATCTCTTTCTCGGACCATGCGAAATAACTTCATTCCAGGTGTATTTTCGTGTAACAAAGGTTGGTTTTTTGGATCCAGCGGGTCAAAATACACCCATAAACCCACCCATCAAAGTTCGATTTCGATTCTGGAGACAGATATTTTCGATCATCTCTTTTTCGTACCATGCGAAATAACTTTTTTCCAAGCATATTTTTGGTCATCAAAGTTTGGATTTTCGGATTCAGCGGGTCGAAATACACCTAGAAACTCACCCATTAAAGTCCGATTTTGATTCTGAAAAAAAATATTTTCGATCATCTCTTTTTCGTACCATGCGGAATAACTTTTTTCCAAGCATATTTTTGGTCATCAGAGGTTGGATTTTCGGATTCAGCGGGTCGAAATACACCTAGAAACTCACCCATCAAAGTCCGATTTCGATTCTGAAAAAAAATATTTTCGATCAACTCTTTTTCGTACCATGCGGAATAACTTCTTTCCAGGTGTATTTTCGTGTAACAACGGTTGGATTTTTGGATTCAGCGGGTCAAAATACACCTATGAACCCCCCCACCAAAGTTCGATTCCGATTCTGGAGACAGATATTTTCGATCATCTCTTTTTTGACCATGCGGAATAACTTTTTTCCAAGCATATTTTTGGTCATCAAAGCTTGGATTTTCGGATTCAGCGGGTCGTAATACACCTAGAAACTCACCCATTAAAGTCCGATTTTGATTCTGAAAAAAAATATTTTCGATCATCTCTTTTTCGTACCATGCGGAATAACTTTTTTCCAAGCATATTTTTGGTCATCAGAGGTTGGATTTTCGGATTCAGCGGGTCGAAATACACCTAGAAACTCACCCATCAAAGTCCGATTTCGATTCTGAAAAAAAATATTTTCGATCAACTCTTTTTCGTACCATGCGGAATAACTTCTTTCCAGGTGTATTTTCGTGTAACAAAGGTTGGATTTTTGGATTCAGCGGGTCAAAATACACCTATGAACCCACCCATCAAAGTTCGATTCCGATTCTGGAGACAGATATTTTCGATCATCTCTTTTTCGTACCATGCGGAATAACTTTTTTCCAAGCATATTTTTGGTCATCAAAGCTTGGATTTTCGGATTCAGCGGGTCGGAATACACCTAGAAACTCAACCATCAAAGTCCGATTTCGATTCTGAAAAAAAATATTTTCGATCATCTCTTTTTCGTACCATGCGGAATAACTTTTTTCCAAGCATATTTTTGGTCATCAGAGGTTGGATTTTCGGATTCAGCGGGTCGAAATACACCTAGAAACTCACCCATCAAAGTCCGATTTCGATTCTGGAAAAAAATATTTTCGATCATCTCTTTTTCGTACCATGCGGAATAACTTCTTTCCAGGTGTATTTTCGTGTAACAAAGGTTGGATTTTTGGATTCAGCGGGTCAAAATACACCTATGAACCCACCCATCAAAGTTCGATGTCGATTCTGGATGAAGATATTTCCGATCATCTCTTTTTTGTACCATGCGAAATAACTATTTTACAAGCATATTTTTGGTTGTCAAAGCTTGGATTCTCGGATTCAGCGGGTCAAAATACACCTATAAACCCACCCATCAAAGTTCAATTTCGATTCTGGAGACAGATATTTTCGATCATCCCTTCATGCGAAATAACTTTTTTCCAAGCATATTTCTGGTCATCAAAGTTTGGATTTTCGGATTCAGCGGGTCGGAATACACCTAGAAACTCACCAATTAAAGTCCGATTTTGATTCTGAAAAAAAATATTTTCGATCATCTCTTTCTCGGACCATGCGAAATAACTTCATTTCAGGTGTATTTTCGTGTAACAAAGGTTGGATTTTTGGATCCAGCGGGTCAAAATACACCCATAAACCCACCCATCAAAGTTCGATTTCGATTCTGGAGACAGATATTTTCGATCATCTCTTTTTCGTACCATGCGAAATAACTTTTTTCCAAGCATATTTTTGGTCATCAGAGGTTGGATTTTCGGATTCAGCGGGTCGAAATACACCTAGAAACTCACCCATTAAAGTCCGATTTTGATTCTGAAAAAAAATATTTTCGATCATCTCTTTTTCGTACCATGCGGAATAACTTTTTTCCAAGCATATTTTTGGTTATCAGAGGTTGGATTTTCGAATTCAGCGGGTCGAAATACACCTAGAAACTCACCCATCAAAGTCCGATTTCGATTCTGAAAAAAAATATTTTCGATCAACTCTTTTTCGTACCATGCGGAATAACTTCTTTCCAGGTGTATTTTCGTGTAACAACGGTTGGATTTTTGGATTCAGCGGGTCAAAATACACCTATGAACCCACCCACCAAAGTTCGATTCCGATTCTGGAGACAGATATTTTCGATCATCTCTTTTTCGTACCATGCGGAATAACTTTTTTCCAAGCATATTTTTGGTCATCAAAGCTTGGATTTTCGGATTCAGCGGGTCGAAATACACCTAGAAACTCACCCATCAAAGTCCGATTTCGATTCTGAAAAAAAATATTTTCGATCAACTCTTTTTCGTACCATGCGGAATAACTTCTTTCCAGGTGTATTTTCGTGTAACAACGGTTGGATTTTTGGATTCAGCGGGTCAAAATACACCTATGAACCCCCCCACCAAAGTTCGATTCCGATTCTGGAGACAGATATTTTCGATCATCTCTTTTTTGACCATGCGGAATAACTTTTTTCCAAGCATATTTTTGGTCATCAAAGCTTGGATTTTCGGATTCAGCGGGTCGTAATACACCTAGAAACTCACCCATTAAAGTCCGATTTTGATTCTGAAAAAAAATATTTTCGATCATCTCTTTTTCGTACCATGCGGAATAACTTTTTTCCAAGCATATTTTTGGTCATCAGAGGTTGGATTTTCGGATTCAGCGGGTCGAAATACACCTAGAAACTCACCCATCAAAGTCCGATTTCGATTCTGAAAAAAAATATTTTCGATCAACTCTTTTTCGTACCATGCGGAATAACTTCTTTCCAGGTGTATTTTCGTGTAACAAAGGTTGGATTTTTGGATTCAGCGGGTCAAAATACACCTATGAACCCACCCATCAAAGTTCGATTCCGATTCTGGAGACAGATATTTTCGATCATCTCTTTTTCGTACCATGCGGAATAACTTTTTTCCAAGCATATTTTTGGTCATCAAAGCTTGGATTTTCGGATTCAGCGGGTCGGAATACACCTAGAAACTCACCCATTAAAGTCCGATTTTGATTCTGAAAAAAAATATTTTCGATCATCTCTTTTTCGGACCATGCGAAATAACTTCATTCCAGGTGTATTTTCGTGTAACAAACGTTGGATTTTTGGATCCAGCGGGTCAAAATACACCTATGAACCCACCCATCAAAGTTCGATTTCGATTCTGGAGACAGATATTTTCGATCATCTCTTTTTCGTGCCATGCGAAATAACTTTTTTCCAAGCATATTTTTGGTCATCAAAGTTTGGATTTTCGGATTCAGCGGGTCGGAATACACCTAGAAACTCAACCATCAAAGTCCGATTTCGATTCTGAAAAAAAATATTTTCGATCATCTCTTTTTCGTACCATGCGGAATAACTTTTTTCCAAGCATATTTTTGGTCATCAGAGGTTGGATTTTCGGATTCAGCGGGTCGAAATACACCTAGAAACTCACCCATCAAAGTCCGATTTCGATTCTGGAAAAAAATATTTTCGATCATCTCTTTTTCGTACCATGCGGAATAACTTCTTTCCAGGTGTATTTTCGTGTAACAAAGGTTGGATTTTTGGATTCAGCGGGTCAAAATACACCTATGAACCCACCCATCAAAGTTCGATGTCGATTCTGGATGAAGATATTTCCGATCATCTCTTTTTTGTACCATGCGAAATAACTATTTTACAAGCATATTTTTGGTCGTCAAAGCTTGGATTCTCGGATTCAGCGGGTCAAAATACACCTATAAACCCACCCATCAAAGTTCGATTTCGATTCTGGAGACAGATATTTTCGATCATCCCTTCATGCGAAATAACTTTTTTCCAAGCATATTTCTGGTCATCAAAGTTTGGATTTTCGGATTCAGCGGGTCGGAATACACCTAGAAACTCACCAATTAAAGTCCGATTTTGATTCTGAAAAAAAATATTTTCGATCATCTCTTTCTCGGACCATGCGAAATAACTTCATTTCAGGTGTATTTTCGTGTAACAAAGGTTGGATTTTTGGATCCAGCGGGTCAAAATACACCCATAAACCCACCCATCAAAGTTCGATTTCGATTCTGGAGACAGATATTTTCGATCATCTCTTTTTCGTACCATGCGAAATAACTTTTTTCCAAGCATATTTTTGGTCATCAGAGGTTGGATTTTCGGATTCAGCGGGTCGAAATACACCTAGAAACTCACCCATTAAAGTCCGATTTTGATTCTGAAAAAAAATATTTTCGATCATCTCTTTTTCGTACCATGCGGAATAACTTTTTTCCAAGCATATTTTTGGTTATCAGAGGTTGGATTTTCGGATTCAGCGGGTCGAAATACACCTAGAAACTCACCCATCAAAGTCCGATTTCGATTCTGAAAAAAAATATTTTCGATCAACTCTTTTTCGTACCATGCGGAATAACTTCTTTCCAGGTGTATTTTCGTGTAACAACGGTTGGATTTTTGGATTCAGCGGGTCAAAATACACCTATGAACCCACCCACCAAAGTTCGATTCCGATTCTGGAGACAGATATTTTCGATCATCTCTTTTTCGTACCACGCGGAATAACTTTTTTCCAAGCATATTTTTGGTCATCAAAGCTTGGATTTTCGGATTCAGCGGGTCGGAATACACCTAGAAACTCACCCATTAAAGTCCGATTTTGATTCTGAAAAAAAATATTTTCGATCATCTCTTTTTCGTACCATGCGGAATAACTTTTTTCCAAGCATATTTTTGGTCATCAGAGGTTGGATTTTCGGATTCAGCGGGTCGAAATACACCTAGAAACTCACCCATCAAAGTCCGATTTCGATTCTGAAAAAAAATATTTTCGATCAACTCTTTTTCGTACCATGCGGAATAACTTCTTTCCAGGTGTATTTTCGTGTAACAACGGTTGGATTTTTGGATTCAGCGGGTCAAAATACACCTATGAACCCCCCCACCAAAGTTCGATTCCGATTCTGGAGACAGATATTTTCGATCATCTCTTTTTTGACCATGCGGAATAACTTTTTTCCAAGCATATTTTTGGTCATCAAAGCTTGGATTTTCGGATTCAGCGGGTCGTAATACACCTAGAAACTCACCCATTAAAGTCCGATTTTGATTCTGAAAAAAAATATTTTCGATCATCTCTTTTTCGTACCATGCGGAATAACTTTTTTCCAAGCATATTTTTGGTCATCAGAGGTTGGATTTTCGGATTCAGCGGGTCGAAATACACCTAGAAACTCACCCATCAAAGTCCGATTTCGATTCGGAAAAAAAATATTTTCGATCAACTCTTTTTCGTACCATGCGGAATAACTTCTTTCCAGGTGTATTTTCGTGTAACAAAGGTTGGATTTTTGGATTCAGCGGGTCAAAATACACCTATGAACCCACCCATCAAAGTTCGATTCCGATTCTGGAGACAGATATTTTCGATCATCTCTTTTTCGTACCATGCGGAATAACTTTTTTCCAAGCATATTTTTGGTCATCAAAGCTTGGATTTTCGGATTCAGCGGGTCGGAATACACCTAGAAACTCACCCATTAAAGTCCGATTTTGATTCTGAAAAAAAATATTTTCGATCATCTCTTTTTCGGACCATGCGAAATAACTTCATTCCAGGTGTATTTTCGTGTAACAAACGTTGGATTTTTGGATCCAGCGGGTCAAAATACACCTATGAACCCACCCATCAAAGTTCGATTTCGATTCTGGAGACAGATATTTTCGATCATCTCTTTTTCGTGCCATGCGAAATAACTTTTTTCCAAGCATATTTTTGGTCATCAAAGTTTGGATTTTCGGATTCAGCGGGTCGGAATACACCTAGAAACTCAACCATCAAAGTCCGATTTCGATTCTGAAAAAAAATATTTTCGATCATCTCTTTTTCGTACCATGCGGAATAACTTTTTTCCAAGCATATTTTTGGTCATCAGAGGTTGGATTTTCGGATTCAGCGGGTCGAAATACACCTAGAAACTCACCCATCAAAGTCCGATTTCGATTCTGGAAAAAAATATTTTCGATCATCTCTTTTTCGTACCATGCGGAATAACTTCTTTCCAGGTGTATTTTCGTGTAACAAAGGTTGGATTTTTGGATTCAGCGGGTCAAAATACACCTATGAACCCACCCATCAAAGTTCGATGTCGATTCTGGATGAAGATATTTCCGATCATCTCTTTTTTGTACCATGCGAAATAACTATTTTACAAGCATATTTTTGGTCGTCAAAGCTTGGATTCTCGGATTCAGCGGGTCAAAATACACCTATAAACCCACCCATCAAAGTTCGATTTCGATTCTGGAGACAGATATTTTCGATCATCCCTTCATGCGAAATAACTTTTTTCCAAGCATATTTCTGGTCATCAAAGTTTGGATTTTCGGATTCAGCGGGTCGGAATACACCTAGAAACTCACCAATTAAAGTCCGATTTTGATTCTGAAAAAAAATATTTTCGATCATCTCTTTCTCGGACCATGCGAAATAACTTCATTTCAGGTGTATTTTCGTGTAACAAAGGTTGGATTTTTGGATCCAGCGGGTCAAAATACACCCATAAACCCACCCATCAAAGTTCGATTTCGATTCTGGAGACAGATATTTTCGATCATCTCTTTTTCGTACCATGCGAAATAACTTTTTTCCAAGCATATTTTTGGTCATCAGAGGTTGGATTTTCGGATTCAGCGGGTCGAAATACACCTAGAAACTCACCAATTAAAGTCCGATTTTGATTCTGAAAAAAAATATTTTCGATCATCTCTTTTTCGTACCATGCGGAATAACTTTTTTCCAAGCATATTTTTGGTTATCAGAGGTTGGATTTTCGGATTCAGCGGGTCGAAATACACCTAGAAACTCACCCATCAAAGTCCGATTTCGATTCTGAAAAAAAATATTTTCGATCAACTCTTTTTCGTACCATGCGGAATAACTTCTTTCCAGGTGTATTTTCGTGTAACAACGGTTGGATTTTTGGATTCAGCGGGTCAAAATACACCTATGAACCCACCCACCAAAGTTCGATTCCGATTCTGGAGACAGATATTTTCGATCATCTCTTTTTCGTACCATGCGGAATAACTTTTTTCCAAGCATATTTTTGGTCATCAAAGCTTGGATTTTCGGATTCAGCGGGTCGGAATACACCTAGAAACTCACCCATTAAAGTCCGATTTTGATTCTGAAAAAAAATATTTTCGATCATCTCTTTTTCGTACCATGCGGAATAACTTTTTTCCAAGCATATTTTTGGTCATCAGAGGTTGGATTTTCGGATTCAGCGGGTCGAAATACACCTAGAAACTCACCCATCAAAGTCCGATTTCGATTCTGAAAAAAAATATTTTCGATCAACTCTTTTTCGTACCATGCGGAATAACTTCTTTCCAGGTGTATTTTCGTGTAACAAAGGTTGGATTTTTGGATTCAGCGGGTCAAAATACACCTATGAACCCACCCATCAAAGTTCGATTCCGATTCTGGAGACAGATATTTTCGATCATCTCTTTTTCGTACCATGCGGAATAACTTTTTTCCAAGCATATTTTTGGTCATCAAAGCTTGGATTTGCGGATTCAGCGGGTCGGAATACACCTAGAAACTCACCCATCAAAGTCCGATTCCGATTCTGAAAAAAAATATTTTCGATCAACTCTTTTTCGTACCATGCGGAATAACTTCTTTCCAGGTGTATTTTCGTGTAACAAAGGTTGGATTTTTGGATTCAGCGGGTCAAAATACACCTATGAACCCACCCATCAAAGTTCGATTCCGATTCTGGAGACAGATATTTTCGATCATCTCTTTTTCGTACCATGCGGAATAACTTTTTTCCAAGCATATTTTTGGTCATCAAAGCTTGGATTTTCGGATTCAGCGGGTCGGAATACACCTAGAAACTCACCCATTAAAGTCCGATTTTGATTCTGAAAAAAAATATTTTCGATCATCTCTTTTTCGGACCATGCGAAATAACTTCATTCCAGGTGTATTTTCGTGTAACAAACGTTGGATTTTTGGATCCAGCGGGTCAAAATACACCTATGAACCCACCCATCAAAGTTCGATTTCGATTCTGGAGACAGATATTTTCGATCATCTCTTTTTCGTGCCATGCGAAATAACTTTTTTCCAAGCATATTTTTGGTCATCAAAGTTTGGATTTTCGGATTCAGCGGGTCGGAATACACCTAGAAACTCACCCATCAAAGTCCGATTTCGATTCTGAAAAAAAATATTTTCGATCATCTCTTTTTCGTACCATGCGGAATAACTTTTTTCCAAGCATATTTTCGGTCATCAGAGGTTGGATTTTCGGATTCAGCTGGTCGAAATACACCTAGAAACTCACCCATCAAAGTCCGATTTCGATTCTGAAAAAAAATATTTTCGATCATCTCTTTTTCGTACCATGCGGAATAACTTCTTTCCAGGTGTACTTTCGTGTAACAAAGGTTGGATTTTTGGATTCAGCGGGTCAAAATACACCTATGAACCCACCCATCAAAGTTCGATGTCGATTCTGGAGAAAGATATTTCCGATCATCTCTTTTTCGTACCATGCGGAATAACTTTTTTCCAAGCATATTTTTGGTCATCAAAGTTTGGATTTTCGGATTCAGCGGGTCGAAATTCACCTAGAAACTCACCCATTAAAGTCCGATTTTGATTCTGAAAAAAAATATTTTCGATAATCTCTTTTTCTGACCATGCGAAGTAACTTCTTTCCAGGTATAGTTTCGTGTAACAAAGGTTGGATTTTTGGATCCAGCGGGTCAAAATACACCTATGAACCCACCCATCAAAGTTCGATTTCGATTCTGGATAAAGATATTTCCGATCATCTCTTTTTCGTACCATGCGAAATAACTATTTTACAAGCATATTTTTGGTCGTCAAAGTTTGGATTCTCGGATTCAGCGGGTCAAAATACACCTATAAACCCACCCATCAAAGTTCGATTTCGATTCTGGAGACAGATATTTTCGATCATCCCTTTATCGTACCATGCGAAATAACTTTTTTCCAAGCATATTTCTGGTCATCAAAGTTTGGATTTTCGGATTCAGCGGGTCGGAATACACCTAGAAACTCACCAATTAAAGTCCGATTTTGATTCTGAAAAAAAATATTTTCGATCATCTCTTTCTCGGACCATGCGAAATAACTTCATTTCAGGTGTATTTTCGTGTAACAAAGGTTGGATTTTTGGATCCAGCGGGTCAAAATACACCCATAAACCCACCCATCAAAGTTCGAATTCGATTCTGGAGACAGATATTTTCGATCATCTCTTTTTCGTACCATGCGAAATAACTTTTTTCCAAGCATATTTTTGGTCATCAGAGGTTGGATTTTCGGATTCAGCGGGTCGAAATACACCTAGAAACTCACCCATTAAAGTCCGATTTTGATTCTGAAAAAAAATATTTTCGATCATCTCTTTTTCGTACCATGCGGAATAACTTTTTTCCAAGCATATTTTTGGTTATCAGAGGTTGGATTTTCGGATTCAGCGGGTCGAAATACACCTAGAAACTCACCCATCAAAGTCCGATTTCGATTCTGAAAAAAAATATTTTCGATCAACTCTTTTTCGTACCATGCGGAATAACTTCTTTCCAGGTGTATTTTCGTGTAACAACGGTTGGATTTTTGGATTCAGCGGGTCAAAATACACCTATGAACCCACCCACCAAAGTTCGATTCCGATTCTGGAGACAGATATTTTCGATCATCTCTTTTTCGTACCATGCGGAATAACTTTTTTCCAAGCATATTTTTGGTCATCAAAGCTTGGATTTTCGGATTCAGCGGGTCGGAATACACCTAGAAACTCACCCATTAAAGTCCGATTTTGATTCTGAAAAAAAATATTTTCGATCATCTCTTTTTCGTACCATGCGGAATAACTTTTTTCCAAGCATATTTTTGGTCATCAGAGGTTGGATTTTCGGATTCAGCGGGTCGAAATACACCTAGAAACTCACCCATCAAAGTCCGATTTCGATTCTGAAAAAAAATATTTTCGATCAACTCTTTTTCGTACCATGCGGAATAACTTCTTTCCAGGTGTATTTTCGTGTAACAACGGTTGGATTTTTGGATTCAGCGGGTCAAAATACACCTATGAACCCCCCCACCAAAGTTCGATTCCGATTCTGGAGACAGATATTTTCGATCATCTCTTTTTTGACCATGCGGAATAACTTTTTTCCAAGCATATTTTTGGTCATCAAAGCTTGGATTTTCGGATTCAGCGGGTCGTAATACACCTAGAAACTCACCCATTAAAGTCCGATTTTGATTCTGAAAAAAAATATTTTCGATCATCTCTTTTTCGTACCATGCGGAATAACTTTTTTCCAAGCATATTTTTGGTCATCAGAGGTTGGATTTTCGGATTCAGCGGGTCGAAATACACCTAGAAACTCACCCATCAAAGTCCGATTTCGATTCTGAAAAAAAATATTTTCGATCAACTCTTTTTCGTACCATGCGGAATAACTTCTTTCCAGGTGTATTTTCCTGTAACAAAGGTTGGATTTTTGGATTCAGCGGGTCAAAATACACCTATGAACCCACCCATCAAAGTTCGATTCCGATTCTGGAGACAGATATTTTCGATCATCTCTTTTTCGTACCATGCGGAATAACTTTTTTCCAAGCATATTTTTGGTCATCAAAGCTTGGATTTTCGGATTCAGCGGGTCGGAATACACCTAGAAACTCACCCATTAAAGTCCGATTTTGATTCTGAAAAAAAATATTTTCGATCATCTCTTTTTCGGACCATGCGAAATAACTTCATTCCAGGTGTATTTTCGTGTAACAAACGTTGGATTTTTGGATCCAGCGGGTCAAAATACACCTATGAACCCACCCATCAAAGTTCGATTTCGATTCTGGAGACAGATATTTTCGATCATCTCTTTTTCGTGCCATGCGAAATAACTTTTTTCCAAGCATATTTTTGGTCATCAAAGTTTGGATTTTCGGATTCAGCGGGTCGGAATACACCTAGAAACTCAACCATCAAAGTCCGATTTCGATTCTGAAAAAAAATATTTTCGATCATCTCTTTTTCGTACCATGCGGAATAACTTTTTTCCAAGCATATTTTTGGTCATCAGAGGTTGGATTTTCGGATTCAGCGGGTCGAAATACACCTAGAAACTCACCCATCAAAGTCCGATTTCGATTCTGGAAAAAAATATTTTCGATCATCTCTTTTTCGTACCATGCGGAATAACTTCTTTCCAGGTGTATTTTCGTGTAACAAAGGTTGGATTTTTGGATTCAGCGGGTCAAAATACACCTATGAACCCACCCATCAAAGTTCGATGTCGATTCTGGATGAAGATATTTCCGATCATCTCTTTTTTGTACCATGCGAAATAACTATTTTACAAGCATATTTTTGGTCGTCAAAGCTTGGATTCTCGGATTCAGCGGGTCAAAATACACCTATAAACCCACCCATCAAAGTTCGATTTCGATTCTGGAGACAGATATTTTCGATCATCCCTTCATGCGAAATAACTTTTTTCCAAGCATATTTCTGGTCATCAAAGTTTGGATTTTCGGATTCAGCGGGTCGGAATACACCTAGAAACTCACCAATTAAAGTCCGATTTTGATTCTGAAAAAAAATATTTTCGATCATCTCTTTCTCGGACCATGCGAAATAACTTCATTTCAGGTGTATTTTCGTGTAACAAAGGTTGGATTTTTGGATCCAGCGGGTCAAAATACACCCATAAACCCACCCATCAAAGTTCGATTTCGATTCTGGAGACAGATATTTTCGATCATCTCTTTTTCGTACCATGCGAAATAACTTTTTTCCAAGCATATTTTTGGTCATCAGAGGTTGGATTTTCGGATTCAGCGGGTCGAAATACACCTAGAAACTCACCCATTAAAGTCCGATTTTGATTCTGAAAAAAAATATTTTCGATCATCTCTTTTTCGTACCATGCGGAATAACTTTTTTCCAAGCATATTTTTGGTTATCAGAGGTTGGATTTTCGGATTCAGCGGGTCGAAATACACCTAGAAACTCACCCATCAAAGTCCGATTTCGATTCTGAAAAAAAATATTTTCGATCAACTCTTTTTCGTACCATGCGGAATAACTTCTTTCCAGGTGTATTTTCGTGTAACAACGGTTGGATTTTTGGATTCAGCGGGTCAAAATACACCTATGAACCCACCCACCAAAGTTCGATTCCGATTCTGGAGACAGATATTTTCGATCATCTCTTTTTCGTACCATGCGGAATAACTTTTTTCCAAGCATATTTTTGGTCATCAAAGCTTGGATTTTCGGATTCAGCGGGTCGGAATACACCTAGAAACTCACCCATTAAAGTCCGATTTTGATTCTGAAAAAAAATATTTTCGATCATCTCTTTTTCGTACCATGCGGAATAACTTTTTTCCAAGCATATTTTTGGTCATCAGAGGTTGGATTTTCGGATTCAGCGGGTCGAAATACACCTAGAAACTCACCCATCAAAGTCCGATTTCGATTCTGAAAAAAAATATTTTCGATCAACTCTTTTTCGTACCATGCGGAATAACTTCTTTCCAGGTGTATTTTCGTGTAACAACGGTTGGATTTTTGGATTCAGCGGGTCAAAATACACCTATGAACCCCCCCACCAAAGTTCGATTCCGATTCTGGAGACAGATATTTTCGATCATCTCTTTTTTGACCATGCGGAATAACTTTTTTCCAAGCATATTTTTGGTCATCAAAGCTTGGATTTTCGGATTCAGCGGGTCGTAATACACCTAGAAACTCACCCATTAAAGTCCGATTTTGATTCTGAAAAAAAATATTTTCGATCATCTCTTTTTCGTACCATGCGGAATAACTTTTTTCCAAGCATATTTTTGGTCATCAGAGGTTGGATTTTCGGATTCAGCGGGTCGAAATACACCTAGAAACTCACCCATCAAAGTCCGATTTCGATTCTGAAAAAAAATATTTTCGATCAACTCTTTTTCGTACCATGCGGAATAACTTCTTTCCAGGTGTATTTTCGTGTAACAAAGGTTGGATTTTTGGATTCAGCGGGTCAAAATACACCTATGAACCCACCCATCAAAGTTCGATTCCGATTCTGGAGACAGATATTTTCGATCATCTCTTTTTCGTACCATGCGGAATAACTTTTTTCCAAGCATATTTTTGGTCATCAAAGCTTGGATTTTCGGATTCAGCGGGTCGGAATACACCTAGAAACTCACCCATTAAAGTCCGATTTTGATTCTGAAAAAAAATATTTTCGATCATCTCTTTTTCGGACCATGCGAAATAACTTCATTCCAGGTGTATTTTCGTGTAACAAACGTTGGATTTTTGGATCCAGCGGGTCAAAATACACCTATGAACCCACCCATCAAAGTTCGATTTCGATTCTGGAGACAGATATTTTCGATCATCTCTTTTTCGTGCCATGCGAAATAACTTTTTTCCAAGCATATTTTTCGTCATCAAAGTTTGGATTTTCGGATTCAGCGGGTCGGAATACACCTAGAAACTCAACCATCAAAGTCCGATTTCGATTCTGAAAAAAAATATTTTCGATCATCTCTTTTTCGTACCATGCGGAATAACTTTTTTCCAAGCATATTTTTGGTCATCAGAGGTTGGATTTTCGGATTCAGCGGGTCGAAATACACCTAGAAACTCACCCATCAAAGTCCGATTTCGATTCTGGAAAAAAATATTTTCGATCATCTCTTTTTCGTACCATGCGGAATAACTTCTTTCCAGGTGTATTTTCGTGTAACATAGGTTGGATTTTTGGATTCAGCGGGTCAAAATACACCTATGAACCCACCCATCAAAGTTCGATGTCGATTCTGGATGAAGATATTTCCGATCATCTCTTTTTTGTACCATGCGAAATAACTATTTTACAAGCATATTTTTGGTCGTCAAAGCTTGGATTCTCGGATTCAGCGGGTCAAAATACACCTATAAACCCACCCATCAAAGTTCGATTTCGATTCTGGAGACAGATATTTTCGATCATCCCTTCATGCGAAATAACTTTTTTCCAAGCATATTTCTGGTCATCAAAGTTTGGATTTTCGGATTCAGCGGGTCGGAATACACCTAGAAACTCACCAATTAAAGTCCGATTTTGATTCTGAAAAAAAATATTTTCGATCATCTCTTTCTCGGACCATGCGAAATAACTTCATTTCAGGTGTATTTTCGTGTAACAAAGGTTGGATTTTTGGATCCAGCGGGTCAAAATACACCCATAAACCCACCCATCAAAGTTCGATTTCGATTCTGGAGACAGATATTTTCGATCATCTCTTTTTCGTACCATGCGAAATAACTTTTTTCCAAGCATATTTTTGGTCATCAGAGGTTGGATTTTCGGATTCAGCGGGTCGAAATACACCTAGAAACTCACCAATTAAAGTCCGATTTTGATTCTGAAAAAAAATATTTTCGATCATCTCTTTTTCGTACCATGCGGATTAACTTTTTTCCAAGCATATTTTTGGTTATCAGAGGTTGGATTTTCGGATTCAGCGGGTCGAAATACACCTAGAAACTCACCCATCAAAGTCCGATTTCGATTCTGAAAAAAAATATTTTCGATCAACTCTTTTTCGTACCATGCGGAATAACTTCTTTCCAGGTGTATTTTCGTGTAACAACGGTTGGATTTTTGGATTCAGCGGGTCAAAATACACCTATGAACCCACCCACCAAAGTTCGATTCCGATTCTGGAGACAGATATTTTCGATCATCTCTTTTTCGTACCATGCGGAATAACTTTTTTCCAAGCATATTTTTGGTCATCAAAGCTTGGATTTTCGGATTCAGCGGGTCGGAATACACCTAGAAACTCACCCATTAAAGTCCGATTTTGATTCTGAAAAAAAATATTTTCGATCATCTCTTTTTCGTACCATGCGGAATAACTTTTTTCCAAGCATATTTTTGGTCATCAGAGGTTGGATTTTCGGATTCAGCGGGTCGAAATACACCTAGAAACTCACCCATCAAAGTCCGATTTCGATTCTGAAAAAAAATATTTTCGATCAACTCTTTTTCGTACCATGCGGAATAACTTCTTTCCAGGTGTATTTTCGTGTAACAAAGGTTGGATTTTTGGATTCAGCGGGTCAAAATACACCTATGAACCCACCCATCAAAGTTCGATTCCGATTCTGGAGACAGATATTTTCGATCATCTCTTTTTCGTACCATGCGGAATAACTTTTTTCCAAGCATATTTTTGGTCATCAAAGCTTGGATTTTCGGATTCAGCGGGTCGGAATACACCTAGAAACTCACCCATCAAAGTCCGATTCCGATTCTGAAAAAAAATATTTTCGATCAACTCTTTTTCGTACCATGCGGAATAACTTCTTTCCAGGTGTATTTTCGTGTAACAAAGGTTGGATTTTTGGATTCAGCGGGTCAAAATACACCTATGAACCCACCCATCAAAGTTCGATTCCGATTCTGGAGACAGATATTTTCGATCATCTCTTTTTCGTACCATGCGGAATAACTTTTTTCCAAGCATATTTTTGGTCATCAAAGCTTGGATTTTCGGATTCAGCGGGTCGGAATACACCTAGAAACTCACCCATTAAAGTCCGATTTTGATTCTGAAAAAAAATATTTTCGATCATCTCTTTTTCGGACCATGCGAAATAACTTCATTCCAGGTGTATTTTCGTGTAACAAACGTTGGATTTTTGGATCCAGCGGGTCAAAATACACCTATGAACCCACCCATCAAAGTTCGATTTCGATTCTGGAGACAGATATTTTCGATCATCTCTTTTTCGTGCCATGCGAAATAACTTTTTTCCAAGCATATTTTTGGTCATCAAAGTTTGGATTTTCGGATTCAGCGGGTCGGAATACACCTAGAAACTCACCCATCAAAGTCCGATTTCGATTCTGAAAAAAAATATTTTCGATCATCTCTTTTTCGTACCATGCGGAATAACTTTTTTCCAAGCATATTTTTGGTCATCAGAGGTTGGATTTTCGGATTCAGCTGGTCGAAATACACCTAGAAACTCACCCATCAAAGTCCGATTTCGATTCTGAAAAAAAATATTTTCGATCATCTCTTTTTCGTACCATGCGGAATAACTTCTTTCCAGGTGTATTTTCGTGTAACAAAGGTTGGATTTTTGGATTCAGCGGGTCAAAATACACCTATGAACCCACCCATCAAAGTTCGATTTCGATTCTGGAGACAGATATTTTCGATCATCTCTTTTTCGTGCCATGCGAAATAACTTTTTTCCAAGCATATTTTTCGTCATCAAAGTTTGGATTTTCGGATTCAGCGGGTCGGAATACACCTAGAAACTCAACCATCAAAGTCCGATTTCGATTCTGAAAAAAAATATTTTCGATCATCTCTTTTTCGTACCATGCGGAATAACTTTTTTCCAAGCATATTTTTGGTCATCAGAGGTTGGATTTTCGGATTCAGCGGGTCGAAATACACCTAGAAACTCACCCATCAAAGTCCGATTTCGATTCTGGAAAAAAATATTTTCGATCATCTCTTTTTCGTACCATGCGGAATAACTTCTTTCCAGGTGTATTTTCGTGTAACATAGGTTGGATTTTTGGATTCAGCGGGTCAAAATACACCTATGAACCCACCCATCAAAGTTCGATGTCGATTCTGGATGAAGATATTTCCGATCATCTCTTTTTTGTACCATGCGAAATAACTATTTTACAAGCATATTTTTGGTCGTCAAAGCTTGGATTCTCGGATTCAGCGGGTCAAAATACACCTATAAACCCACCCATCAAAGTTCGATTTCGATTCTGGAGACAGATATTTTCGATCATCCCTTCATGCGAAATAACTTTTTTCCAAGCATATTTCTGGTCATCAAAGTTTGGATTTTCGGATTCAGCGGGTCGGAATACACCTAGAAACTCACCAATTAAAGTCCGATTTTGATTCTGAAAAAAAATATTTTCGATCATCTCTTTCTCGGACCATGCGAAATAACTTCATTTCAGGTGTATTTTCGTGTAACAAAGGTTGGATTTTTGGATCCAGCGGGTCAAAATACACCCATAAACCCACCCATCAAAGTTCGATTTCGATTCTGGAGACAGATATTTTCGATCATCTCTTTTTCGTACCATGCGAAATAACTTTTTTCCAAGCATATTTTTGGTCATCAGAGGTTGGATTTTCGGATTCAGCGGGTCGAAATACACCTAGAAACTCACCAATTAAAGTCCGATTTTGATTCTGAAAAAAAATATTTTCGATCATCTCTTTTTCGTACCATGCGGATTAACTTTTTTCCAAGCATATTTTTGGTTATCAGAGGTTGGATTTTCGGATTCAGCGGGTCGAAATACACCTAGAAACTCACCCATCAAAGTCCGATTTCGATTCTGAAAAAAAATATTTTCGATCAACTCTTTTTCGTACCATGCGGAATAACTTCTTTCCAGGTGTATTTTCGTGTAACAACGGTTGGATTTTTGGATTCAGCGGGTCAAAATACACCTATGAACCCACCCACCAAAGTTCGATTCCGATTCTGGAGACAGATATTTTCGATCATCTCTTTTTCGTACCATGCGGAATAACTTTTTTCCAAGCATATTTTTGGTCATCAAAGCTTGGATTTTCGGATTCAGCGGGTCGGAATACACCTAGAAACTCACCCATTAAAGTCCGATTTTGATTCTGAAAAAAAATATTTTCGATCATCTCTTTTTCGTACCATGCGGAATAACTTTTTTCCAAGCATATTTTTGGTCATCAGAGGTTGGATTTTCGGATTCAGCGGGTCGAAATACACCTAGAAACTCACCCATCAAAGTCCGATTTCGATTCTGAAAAAAAATATTTTCGATCAACTCTTTTTCGTACCATGCGGAATAACTTCTTTCCAGGTGTATTTTCGTGTAACAAAGGTTGGATTTTTGGATTCAGCGGGTCAAAATACACCTATGAACCCACCCATCAAAGTTCGATTCCGATTCTGGAGACAGATATTTTCGATCATCTCTTTTTCGTACCATGCGGAATAACTTTTTTCCAAGCATATTTTTGGTCATCAAAGCTTGGATTTTCGGATTCAGCGGGTCGGAATACACCTAGAAACTCACCCATCAAAGTCCGATTCCGATTCTGAAAAAAAATATTTTCGATCAACTCTTTTTCGTACCATGCGGAATAACTTCTTTCCAGGTGTATTTTCGTGTAACAAAGGTTGGATTTTTGGATTCAGCGGGTCAAAATACACCTATGAACCCACCCATCAAAGTTCGATTCCGATTCTGGAGACAGATATTTTCGATCATCTCTTTTTCGTACCATGCGGAATAACTTTTTTCCAAGCATATTTTTGGTCATCAAAGCTTGGATTTTCGGATTCAGCGGGTCGGAATACACCTAGAAACTCACCCATTAAAGTCCGATTTTGATTCTGAAAAAAAATATTTTCGATCATCTCTTTTTCGGACCATGCGAAATAACTTCATTCCAGGTGTATTTTCGTGTAACAAACGTTGGATTTTTGGATCCAGCGGGTCAAAATACACCTATGAACCCACCCATCAAAGTTCGATTTCGATTCTGGAGACAGATATTTTCGATCATCTCTTTTTCGTGCCATGCGAAATAACTTTTTTCCAAGCATATTTTTGGTCATCAAAGTTTGGATTTTCGGATTCAGCGGGTCGGAATACACCTAGAAACTCACCCATCAAAGTCCGATTTCGATTCTGAAAAAAAATATTTTCGATCATCTCTTTTTCGTACCATGCGGAATAACTTTTTTCCAAGCATATTTTTGGTCATCAGAGGTTGGATTTTCGGATTCAGCTGGTCGAAATACACCTAGAAACTCACCCATCAAAGTCCGATTTCGATTCTGAAAAAAAATATTTTCGATCATCTCTTTTTCGTACCATGCGGAATAACTTCTTTCCAGGTGTATTTTCGTGTAACAAAGGTTGGATTTTTGGATTCAGCGGGTCAAAATACACCTATGAACCCACCCATCAAAGTTCGATGTCGATTCTGGAGAAAGATATTTCCGATCATCTCTTTTTCGTACCATGCGGAATAACTTTTTTCCAAGCATATTTTTGGTCATCAAAGTTTGGATTTTCGGATTCAGCGGGTCGAAATACACCTAGAAACTCACCCATTAAAGTCCGATTTTGATTCTGAAAAAAAATATTTTCGATAATCTCTTTTTCTGACCATGCGAAGTAACTTCTTTCCAGGTATAGTTTCGTGTAACAAAGGTTGGATTTTTGGATCCAGCGGGTCAAAATACACCTATGAACCCACCCATCAAAGTTCGATTTCGATTCTGGATAAAGATATTTCCGATCATCTCTTTTTCGTACCATGCGAAATAACTATTTTACAAGCATATTTTTGGTCGTCAAAGTTTGGATTCTCGGATTCAGCGGGTCAAAATACACCTATAAACCCACCCATCAAAGTTCGATTTCGATTCTGGAGACAGATATTTTCGATCATCCCTTTATCGTACCATGCGAAATAACTTTTTTCCAAGCATATTTCTGGTCATCAAAGTTTGGATTTTCGGATTCAGCGGGTCGGAATACACCTAGAAACTCACCAATTAAAGTCCGATTTTTATTCTGAAAAAAAATATTTTCGATCATCTCTTTCTCGGACCATGCGAAATAACTTCATTCCAGGTGTATTTTCGTGTAACAAAGGTTGGTTTTTTGGATCCAGCGGGTCAAAATACACCCATAAACCCACCCATCAAAGTTCGATTTCGATTCTGGAGACAGATATTTTCGATCATCTCTTTTTCGTACCATGCGAAATAACTTTTTTCCAAGCATATTTTTGGTCATCAAAGTTTGGATTTTCGGATTCAGCGGGTCGAAATACACCTAGAAACTCACCCATTAAAGTCCGATTTTGATTCTGAAAAAAAATATTTTCGATCATCTCTTTTTCGTACCATGCGGAATAACTTTTTTCCAAGCATATTTTTGGTCATCAGAGGTTGGATTTTCGGATTCAGCGGGTCGAAATACACCTAGAAACTCACCCATCAAAGTCCGATTTCGATTCTGAAAAAAAATATTTTCGATCAACTCTTTTTCGTACCATGCGGAATAACTTCTTTCCAGGTGTATTTTCGTGTAACAACGGTTGGATTTTTGGATTCAGCGGGTCAAAATACACCTATGAACCCCCCCACCAAAGTTCGATTCCGATTCTGGAGACAGATATTTTCGATCATCTCTTTTTTGACCATGCGGAATAACTTTTTTCCAAGCATATTTTTGGTCATCAAAGCTTGGATTTTCGGATTCAGCGGGTCGTAATACACCTAGAAACTCACCCATTAAAGTCCGATTTTGATTCTGAAAAAAAATATTTTCGATCATCTCTTTTTCGTACCATGCGGAATAACTTTTTTCCAAGCATATTTTTGGTCATCAGAGGTTGGATTTTCGGATTCAGCGGGTCGAAATACACCTAGAAACTCACCCATCAAAGTCCGATTTCGATTCTGAAAAAAAATATTTTCGATCAACTCTTTTTCGTACCATGCGGAATAACTTCTTTCCAGGTGTATTTTCGTGTAACAAAGGTTGGATTTTTGGATTCAGCGGGTCAAAATACACCTATGAACCCACCCATCAAAGTTCGATTCCGATTCTGGAGACAGATATTTTCGATCATCTCTTTTTCGTACCATGCGGAATAACTTTTTTCCAAGCATATTTTTGGTCATCAAAGCTTGGATTTTCGGATTCAGCGGGTCGGAATACACCTAGAAACTCACCCATTAAAGTCCGATTTTGATTCTGAAACAAAATATTTTCGATCATCTCTTTTTCGGACCATGCGAAATAACTTCATTCCAGGTGTATTTTCGTGTAACAAACGTTGGATTTTTGGATCCAGCGGGTCAAAATACACCTATGAACCCACCCATCAAAGTTCGATTTCGATTCTGGAGACAGATATTTTCGATCATCTCTTTTTCGTGCCATGCGAAATAACTTTTTTCCAAGCATATTTTTGGTCATCAAAGTTTGGATTTTCGGATTCAGCGGGTCGGAATACACCTAGAAACTCAACCATCAAAGTCCGATTTCGATTCTGAAAAAAAATATTTTCGATCATCTCTTTTTCGTACCATGCGGAATAACTTTTTTCCAAGCATATTTTTGGTCATCAGAGGTTGGATTTTCGGATTCAGCGGGTCGAAATACACCTAGAAACTCACCCATCAAAGTCCGATTTCGATTCTGGAAAAAAATATTTTCGATCATCTCTTTTTCGTACCATGCGGAATAACTTCTTTCCAGGTGTATTTTCGTGTAACAAAGGTTGGATTTTTGGATTCAGCGGGTCAAAATACACCTATGAACCCACCCATCAAAGTTCGATGTCGATTCTGGATGAAGATATTTCCGATCATCTCTTTTTTGTACCATGCGAAATAACTATTTTACAAGCATATTTTTGGTCGTCAAAGCTTGGATTCTCGGATTCAGCGGGTCAAAATACACCTATAAACCCACCCATCAAAGTTCGATTTCGATTCTGGAGACAGATATTTTCGATCATCCCTTCATGCGAAATAACTTTTTTCCAAGCATATTTCTGGTCATCAAAGTTTGGATTTTCGGATTCAGCGGGTCGGAATACACCTAGAAACTCACCAATTAAAGTCCGATTTTCATTCTGAAAAAAAATATTTTCGATCATCTCTTTCTCGGACCATGCGAAATAACTTCATTTCAGGTGTATTTTCGTGTAACAAAGGTTGGATTTTTGGATCCAGCGGGTCAAAATACACCCATAAACCCACCCATCAAAGTTCGATTTCGATTCTGGAGACAGATATTTTCGATCATCTCTTTTTCGTACCATGCGAAATAACTTTTTTCCAAGCATATTTTTGGTCATCAGAGGTTGGATTTTCGGATTCAGCGGGTCGGAATACACCTAGAAACTCACCCATTAAAGTCCGATTTTGATTCTGAAAAAAAATATTTTCGATCATCTCTTTTTTCGTACCATGCGGAATAACTTTTTTCCAAGCATATTTTTGGTTATCAGAGGTTGGATTTTCGGATTCAGCGGGTCGAAATACACCTAGAAACTCACCCATCAAAGTCCGATTTCGATTCTGAAAAAAAATATTTTCGATCAACTCTTTTTCGTACCATGCGGAATAACTTCTTTCCAGGTGTATTTTCGTGTAACAACGGTTGGATTTTTGGATTCAGCGGGTCAAAATACACCTATGAACCCACCCACCAAAGTTCGATTCCGATTCTGGAGACAGATATTTTCGATCATCTCTTTTTCGTACCATGCGGAATAACTTTTTTCCAAGCATATTTTTGGTCATCAAAGCTTGGATTTTCGGATTCAGCGGGTCGTAATACACCTAGAAACTCACCCATTAAAGTCCGATTTTGATTCTGAAAAAAAATATTTTCGATCATCTCTTTTTCGTACCATGCGGAATAACTTTTTTCCAAGCATATTTTTGGTCATCAGAGGTTGGATTTTCGGATTCAGCGGGTCGAAATACACCTAGAAACTCACCCATCAAAGTCCGATTTCGATTCTGAAAAAAAATATTTTCGATCAACTCTTTTTCGTACCATGCGGAATAACTTCTTTCCAGGTGTATTTTCGTGTAACAAAGGTTGGATTTTTGGATTCAGCGGGTCAAAATACACCTATGAACCCACCCATCAAAGTTCGATTCCGATTCTGGAGACAGATATTTTCGATCATCTCTTTTTCGTACCATGCGGAATAACTTTTTTCCAAGCATATTTTTGGTCATCAAAGCTTGGATTTTCGGATTCAGCGGGTCGGAATACACCTAGAAACTCACCCATTAAAGTCCGATTTTGATTCTGAAAAAAAATATTTTCGATCATCTCTTTTTCGGACCATGCGAAATAACTTCATTCCAGGTGTATTTTCGTGTAACAAACGTTGGATTTTTGGATCCAGCGGGTCAAAATACACCTATGAACCCACCCATCAAAGTTCGATTTCGATTCTGGAGACAGATATTTTCGATCATCTCTTTTTCGTGCCATGCGAAATAACTTTTTTCCAAGCATATTTTTGGTCATCAAAGTTTGGATTTTCGGATTCAGCGGGTCGGAATACACCTAGAAACTCACCCATCAAAGTCCGATTTCGATTCGGAAAAAAAATATTTTCGATCATCTCTTTTTCGTACCATGCGGAATAACTTTTTTCCGAGCATATTTTTGGTCATCAGAGGTTGGATTTTCGGATTCAGCGGGTCGAAATACACCTAGAAACTCACCCATCAAAGTCCGATTTCGATTCTGAAAAAAAATATTTTCGATCATCTCTTTTTCGTACCATGCGGAATAACTTCTTTCCAGGTGTATTTTCGTGTAACAAAGGTTGGATCTTTGGATTCAGCGGGTCAAAATACACCTATGAACCCACCCATCAAAGTTCGATGTCGATTCTGGAGAAAGATATTTCCGATCATCTCTTTTTCGTACCATGCGGAATAACTTTTTTCCAAGCATATTTCTGGTCATCAAAGTTTGGATTTTCGGATTCAGCGGGTCGGAATACACCTAGAAACTCACCAATTAAAGTCCGATTTTGATTCTGAAAAAAAATATTTTCGATCATCTCTTTCTCGGACCATGCGAAATAACTTCATTCCAGGTGTATTTTCGTGTAACAAAGGTTGGTTTTTTGGATCCAGCGGGTCAAAATACACCCATAAACCCACCCATCAAAGTTCGATTTCGATTCTGGAGACAGATATTTTCGATCATCTCTTTTTCGTACCATGCGAAATAACTTTTTTCCAAGCATATTTTTGGTCATCAAAGTTTGGATTTTCGGATTCAGCGGGTCGAAATACACCTAGAAACTCACCCATCAAAGTCCGATTTCGATTCTGAAAAAAAATATTTTCGATCAACTCTTTTTCGTACCATGCGGAATAACTTCTTTCCAGGTGTATTTTCGTGTAACAACGGTTGGATTTTTGGATTCAGCGGTTCAAAATACACCTATGAACCCACCCACCAAAGTTCGATTCCGATTCTGGAGACAGATATTTTCGATCATCTCTTTTTCGTACCATGCGGAATAACTTTTTTCCAAGCATATTTTTGGTCATCAAAGCTTGGATTTTCAGATTCAGCGGGTCGTAATACACCTAGAAACTCACCCATTAAAGTCCGATTTTGATTCTGAAAAAAAATATTTTCGATCATCTCTTTTTCGTACCATGCGGAATAACTTTTTTCCAAGCATATTCTTGGTCATCAGAGGTTGGATTTTCGGATTCAGCGGGTCGAAATACACCGAGAAACTCACCCATCAAAGTCCGATTTCGATTCTGAAAAAAAATATTTTCGATCAACTCTTTTTCGTACCATGCGGAATAACTTCTTTCCAGGTGTATTTTCGTGTAACAAAGGTTGGATTTTTGGATTCAGCGGGTTAAAATACACCTATGAACCCACCCATCAAAGTTCGATTACGATTCTGGAGACAGATATTTTCGATCATCTCTTTTTCGTACCATGCGGAATAACTTTTTTCCAAGCATATTTTTGGTCATCAAAGCTTGGATTTTCGGATTCAGCGGGTCGGAATACACCTAGAAACTCACCCATTAAAGTCCGATTTTGATTCTGAAAAAAAATATTTTCGATCATCTCTTTTTCGGACCATGCGAAATAACTTCATTCCAGGTGTATTTTCGTGTAACAAACGTTGGATTTTTGGATCCAGCGGGTCAAAATACACCTATGAACCCACCCATCAAAGTTCGATTTCGATTCTGGAGACAGATATTTTCGATCATCTCTTTTTCGTGCCATGCGAAATAACTTTTTTCCAAGCATATTTTTCGTCATCAAAGTTTGGATTTTCGGATTCAGCGGGTCGGAATACACCTAGAAACTAACCCATCAAAGTCCGATTTCGATTCTGAAAAAAAATATTTTCGATCATCTCTTTTTCGTACCATGCGGAATAACTTTTTTCCAAGCATATTTTTGGTCATCAGAGGTTGGATTTTCGGATTCAGCGGGTCGAAATACACCTAGAAACTCACCCATCAAAGTCCGATTTCGATTCTGAAAAAAAATATTTTCGATCATCTCTTTTTCGTACCATGCGGAATAACTTCTTTCCAGGTGTATTTTCGTGTAACAAAGGTTGGATTTTTGGATTCAGCGGGTCAAAATACACCTATGAACCCACCCATCAAAGTTCGATGTCGATTCTGGAGAAAGATATTTCCGATCATCTCTTTTTCGTACCATGCGGAATAACTTTTTTCCAAGCATATTTTTGGTCATCAAAGTTTAGATTTTCGGATTCAGCGGGTCGGAATACACCTAGAAACTCACCCATTAAAGTCCGATTTTGATTCTGAAAAAAAATATTTTCGATAATCTCTTTTTCTGACCATGCGAAGTAACTTCTTTCCAGGTATAGTTTCGTGTAACAAAGGTTGGATTTTTGGATCCAGCGGGTCAAAATACACCTATGAACCCACCCATCAAAGTTCGATTCCGATTCTGGATAAAGATATTTCCGATCATCTCTTTTTCGTACCATGCGAAATAACTATTTTACAAGCATATTTTTGGTCGTCAAAGCTTGGATTCTCGGATTCAGCGGGTCAAAATACACCTATAAACCCACCCATCAAAGTTCGATTTCGATTCTGGAGACAGATATTTTCGATCATCCCTTTATCGTACCATGCGAAATAACTTTTTTCCAAGCATATTTCTGGTCATCAAAGTTTGGATTTTCGGATTCAGCGGGTCGGAATACACCTAGAAACTCACCAATTAAAGTCCGATTTTGATTCTGAAAAAAAATATTTTCGATCATCTCTTTCTCGGACCATGCGAAATAACTTCATTCCAGGTGTATTTTCGTGTAACAAAGGTTGGATTTTTGGATCCAGCGGGTCAAAATACACCCATAAACCCACCCATCAAAGTTCGATTTCGATTCTGGAGACAGATATTTTCGATCATCTCTTTTCCGTACCATGCGAAATAACTTTTTTCCAAGCATATTTTTGGTCATCAAAGTTTGGATTTTCGGATTCAGCGGGTCGAAATACACCTAGAAACTCACCCATTAAAGTCCGATTTTGATTCTGAAAAAAAATATTTTCGATCATCTCTTTTTCGTACCATGCCGAATAACTTTTTTCCAAGCATATTTTTGGTCATCAGAGGTTGGATTTTCGGATTCAGCGGGTCGAAATACACCTAGAAACTCACCCATCAAAGTCCGATTTCGATTCTGAAAAAAAATATTTTCGATCAACTCTTTTTCGTACCATGCGGAATAACTTCATTCCAGGTGTATTTTCGTGTAACAACGGTTGGATTTTTGGATTCAGCGGGTCAAAATACACCTATGAACCCACCCACCAAAGTTCGATTCCGATTCTGGAGACAGATATTTTCGATCATCTCTTTTTCGTACCATGCGGAATAACTTTTTTCCAAGCATATTTTTGGTCATCAAAGCTTGGATTTTCGGATTCAGCGGGTCGGAATACACCTAGAAACTCACCCATTAAAGTCCGATTTTGATTCTGAAAAAAAATATTTTCGATCATCTCTTTTTCGTACCATGCGGAATAACTTTTTTCCAAGCATATTTTTGGTCATCAGAGGTTGGATTTTCGGATTTAGCGGGTCGAAATACACCTAGAAACTCACCCATCAAAGTCCGATTTCGATTCTGAAAAAAAATATTTTCGATCATCTCTTTTTCGTACCATGCGGAATAACTTCTTTCCAGGTGTATTTTCGTGTAACAAAGGTTGGATTTTTGGATTCAGCGGGTCAAAATACACCTATGAACCCACCCATCAAAGTTCGATGTCGATTCTGGAGAAAGATATTTCCGATCATCTCTTTTTCGTACCATGCGAAATAACTTTTTTCCAAGCATATTTTTGGTCATCAAAGCTTGGATTCTCGGATTCAGCGGGTCAAAATACACCTATGAACCCATCCATCAAAGTTCGATTTCGATTCTGGAGACAGATATTTTCGATCATCTCTTTTTCGTACCATGCGGAATAACTTTTTTCCAAGCATATTTTTGGTCATCAAAGTTCGGATTTTCGGATTCAGCGGGTCGGAATACACCTAGAAAATCACCCATCAAAGTCCGATTTTGATTCTGAAAAAAATTATTTTCGATCATCTCTTTTTCGTACCATGCGGAATAACTTTTTTCCAAGCATATTTTTGGTCATCAGAGGTTGGATTTTCGGATTCAGCGGGTCGTAATACACCTAGAATCTCACCCATTAAAGTCCGATTTTGATTCTGAAAAAAAATATTTTCGATCATCTCTTTTTCGTACCATGCGGAATAACTTTTTTCCAAGCATATTTTTGGTCATCAGAGGTTGGATTTTCGGATTCAGCGGGTCAAAATACACCTAGAAACCCACCCATCAAAGTTCCATTTCGATTCTGGAGACAGATATTTTCGATCATCTCTTTTTCGTACCATGCGAAATAACTTTTTTCGAAGCATATTTTTGGTCATCAAAGTTTGGATTTTCGGATTCAGCGGGTCGAAATACACCTAGAAACTCACCCATTAAAGTCCGATTTTGATTCTGAAAAAAAATATTTTCGATCACCTCTTTTTCGTACCATGCGGAATAACTTTTTTCCAAGCATATTTTTTGTCATCAGAGGTTGGATTTTCAGATTCAGCGGGTCGAAATACACCTAGAAACTCACCCATCAAAGTCCGATTTCGATTCTGAAAAAAAATATTTTCGATCAACTCTTTTTCGTACCATGCGGAATAACTTTTTTCCAGGTGTATTTTCGTGTAACAACGGTTGGATTTTTGGATTCAGCGGGTCAAAATACACCTATGAACCCACCCACCAAAGTTCGATTCCGATTCTGGAGACAGATATTTTCGATCATCTCTTTTTCGTACCATGCGGAATAACTTTTTTCCAAGCATATTTTTGGTCATCACAGCTTGGATTTTCGGATTCAGCGGGTCGTAATACACCTAGAAACTCACCCATTAAAGTCCGATTTTGATTCTGAAAAAAAATATTTTCGATCATCTCTTTTTCGTACCATGCGGAATAACTTTTTTCCAAGCACATTTTTGGTCATCAGAGGTTGGATTTTCGGATTCAGCGGGTCGAAATACACCTAGAAACTCACCCATCAAAGTCCGATTTCGATTCTGAAAAAAAATATTTTCGATCAACTCTTTTTCGTACCATGCGGAATAACTTCTTTCCAGGTGTATTTTCGTGTAACAAAGGTTGGATTTTTGGATTCAGCGGGTCAAAATACACCTATGAACCCACCCATCAAAGTTCGATTCCGATTCTGGAGACAGATATTTTCGATCATCTCTTTTTCGTACCATGCGGAATAACTTTTTTCCAAGCATATTTTTGGTCATCAAAGCTTGGATTTTCGGATTCAGCGGGTCGGAATACACCTAGAAACTCACCCATTAAAGTCCGATTTTGATTCTGAAAAAAAATATTTTCGATCATCTCTTTTTCGGACCATGCGAAATAACTTCATTCCAGGTGTATTTTCGTGTAACAAACGTTGGATTTTTGGATCCAGCGGGTCAAAATACACCTATGAACCCACCCATCAAAGTTCGATTTCGATTCTGGAGACAGATATTTTCGATCATCTCTTTTTCGTGCCATGCGAAATAACTTTTTTCCAAGCATATTTTTGGTCATCAAAGTTCGGATTTTCGGATTCAGCGGGTCGGAATACACCTAGAAACTCACCCATCAAACTCCGATTTCGATTCTGACAAAAAATATTTTCGATCATCTCTTTTTCGTACCATGCGGAATAACTTTTTTCCAAGCATATTTTTGGTCATCAGAGGTTGGATTTCCGGATTCAGCGGGTCGAAATACACCTAGAAACTCACCCATCAAAGTCCGATTTCGATTCTGAAAAAAAATATTTTCGATCATCTCTTTTTCGTACCATGCGGAATAACTTCTTTCCAGGTGTATTTTCGTGTAACAAAGGTTGGATTTTTGGATTCAGCGGGTCAAAATACACCTATGAACCCACCCATCAAAGTTCGATGTCGATTCTGGAGAAAGATATTTCCGATCATCTCTTTTTCGTACCATGCGGAATAACTTTTTTCCAAGCATATTTTTGGTCATCAAAGTTTAGATTTTCGGATTCAGCGGGTCGGAATACACCTAGAAACTCACCCATTAAAGTCCGATTTTGATTCTGAAAAAAAATATTTTCGATAATCTCTTTTTCTGACCATGCGAAGTAACTTCTTTCCAGGTATAGTTTCGTGTAACAAAGGTTGGATTTTTGGATCCAGCGGGTCAAAATACACCTATGAACCCACCCATCAAAGTTCGATTTCGATTCTGGATAAAGATATTTCCGATCATCTCTTTTTCGTACCATGCGAAATAACTATTTTACAAGCATATTTTTGGTCGTCAAAGCTTGGATTCTCGGATTCAGCGGGTCGGAATACACCTAGAAACTCACCCATTAAAGTCCGATTTTGATTCTGAAAAAAAATATTTTCGATCATCTCTTTTTCGTACCATGCGGAATAACTCTTTTCCAAGCATATTTTTGGTCATCAGAGGTTGGATTTTCGGATTCAGCGGGTCGAAATACACCGAGAAACTCACCCATCAAAGTCCGATTTCGATTCTGAAAAAAAATATTTTCGATCAACTCTTTTTCGTACCATGCGGAATAACTTCTTTCCAGGTGTATTTTCGTGTAACAAAGGTTGGATTTTTGGATTCAGCGGGTTAAAATACACCTATGAACCCACCCATCAAAGTTCGATTACGATTCTGGAGACAGATATTTTCGATCATCTCTTTTTCGTACCATGCGGAATAACTTTTTTCCAAGCATATTTTTGGTCATCAAAGCTTGGATTTTCGGATTCAGCGGGTCGGAATACACCTAGAAACTCACCCATTAAAGTCCGATTTTGATTCTGAAAAAAAATATTTTCGATCATCTCTTTTTCGGACCATGCGAAATAACTTCATTCCAGGTGTATTTTCGTGTAACAAACGTTGGATTTTTGGATCCAGCGGGTCAAAATACACCTATGAATCCACCCATCAAAGTTCGATTTCGATTCTGGAGACAGATATTTTCGATCATCTCTTTTGCGTGCCATGCGAAATAACTTTTTTCCAAGCATATTTTTCGTCATCAAAGTTTGGATTTTCGGATTCAGCGGGTCGGAATACACCTAGAAACTAACCCATCAAAGTCCGATTTCGATTCTGAAAAAAAATATTTTCGATCATCTCTTTTTCGTACCATGCGGAATAACTTTTTTCCAAGCATATTTTTGGTCATCAGAGGTTGGATTTTCGGATTCAGCGGGTCGGAATACACCTAGAAACTCACCCATCAAAGTCCGATTTCGATTCTGAAAAAAAATATTTTCGATCATCTCTTTTTCGTACCATGCGGAATAACTTCTTTCCAGGTGTATTTTCGTGTAACAAAGGTTGGATTTTTGGATTCAGCGGGTCAAAATACACCTATGAACCCACCCATCAAAGTTCGATGTCGATTCTGGAGAAAGATATTTCCGATCATCTCTTTTTCGTACCATGCAGAATAACTTTTTTCCAAGCATATTTTTGGTCATCAAAGTTTAGATTTTCGGATTCAGCGGGTCGGAATACACCTAGAAACTCACCCATTAAAGTCCGATTTTGATTCTGAAAAAAAATATTTTCGATAATCTCTTTTTCTGACCATGCGAAGTAACTTCTTTCCAGGTATAGTTTCGTGTAACAAAGGTTGGATTTTTGGATCCAGCGGGTCAAAATACACCTATGAACCCACCCATCAAAGTTCGATTCCGATTCTGGATAAAGATATTTCCGATCATCTCTTTTTCGTACCATGCGAAATAACTATTTTACAAGCATATTTTTGGTCGTCAAAGCTTGGATTCTCGGATTCAGCGGGTCAAAATACACCTATAAACCCACCCATCAAAGTTCGATTTCGATTCTGGAGACAGATATTTTCGATCATCCCTTTATCGTACCATGCGAAATAACTTTTTTCCAAGCATATTTCTGGTCATCAAAGTGTGGATTTTCGGATTCAGCGGGTCGGAATACACCTAGAAACTCACCAATTAAAGTCCGATTTTGATTCTGAAAAAAAATATTTTCGATCATCTCTTTCTCGGACCATGCGAAATAACTTCATTCCAGGTGTATTTTCGTGTAACAAAGGTTGGATTTTTGGATCCAGCGGGTCAAAATACACCCATAAACCCACCCATCAAAGTTCGATTTCGATTCTGGAGACAGATATTTTCGATCATCTCTTTTCCGTACCATGCGAAATAACTTTTTTCCAAGCATATTTTTGGTCATCAAAGTTTGGATTTTCGGATTCAGCGGGTCGAAATACACCTAGAAACTCACCCATTAAAGTCCGATTTTGATTCTGAAAAAAAATATTTTCGATCATCTCTTTTTCGTACCATGCCGAATAACTTTTTTCCAAGCATATTTTTGGTCATCAGAGGTTGGATTTTCGGATTCAGCGGGTCGAAATACACCTAGAAACTCACCCATCAAAGTCCGATTTCGATTCTGAAAAAAAATATTTTCGATCAACTCTTTTTCGTACCATGCGGAATAACTTCATTCCAGGTGTATTTTCGTGTAACAACGGTTGGATTTTTGGATTCAGCGGGTCAAAATACACCTATGAACCCACCCACCAAAGTTCGATTCCGATTCTGGAGACAGATATTTTCGATCATCTCTTTTTCGTACCATGCGGAATAACTTTTTTCCAAGCATATTTTTGGTCATCAAAGCTTGGATTTTCGGATTCAGCGGGTCGGAATACACCTAGAAACTCACCCATTAAAGTCCGATTTTGATTCTGAAAAAAAATATTTTCGATCATCTCTTTTTCGTACCATGCGGAATAACTTTTTTCCAAGCATATTTTTGGTCATCAGAGGTTGGATTTTCGGATTTAGCGGGTCGAAATACACCTAGAAACTCACCCATCAAAGTCCGATTTCGATTCTGAAAAAAAATATTTTCGATCATCTCTTTTTCGTACCATGCGGAATAACTTCTTTCCAGGTGTATTTTCGTGTAACAAAGGTCGGATTTTTGGATTCAGCGGGTCAAAATACACCTATGAACCCACCCATCAAAGTTCGATGTCGATTCTGGAGAAAGATATTTCCGATCATCTCTTTTTCGTACCATGCGAAATAACTTTTTTCCAAGCATATTTTTGGTCATCAAAGCTTGGATTCTCGGATTCAGCGGGTCAAAATACACCTATAAACCCACCCATCAAAGTTCCATTTCGATTCTAGAGACAGATATTTTCGATCATCTCTTTTTCGTACCATGCGAAATAACTTTTTTCCAAGCATATTTTTGGTCATCAAAGTTTGGATTTTCGGATTCAGCGGGTCAAAATACACCTATGAACCCATCCATCAAAGTTCGATTTCGATTCTGGAGACAGATATTTTCGATCATCTCTTTTTCGTACCATGCGGAATAACTTTTTTCCAAGCATATTTTTGGTCATCAAAGTTCGGATTTTCGGATTCAGCGGGTCGGAATACACCTAGAAAATCACCCATCAAAGTCCGATTTTGATTCTGAAAAAAATTATTTTCGATCATCTCTTTTTCGTACCATGCGGAATAACTTTTTTCCAAGCATATTTTTGGTCATCAGAGGTTGGATTTTCGGATTCAGCGGGTCGTAATACACCTAGAATCTCACCCATTAAAGTCCGATTTTGATTCTGAAAAAAAATATTTTCGATCATCTCTTTTTCGTACCATGCGGAATAACTTTTTTCCAAGCATATTTTTGGTCATCAGAGGTTGGATTTTCGGATTCAGCGGGTCAAAATACACCTAGAAACCCACCCATCAAAGTTCCATTTCGATTCTGGAGACAGATATTTTCGATCATCTCTTTTTCGTACCATGCGAAATAACTTTTTTCGAAGCATATTTTTGGTCATCAAAGTTTGGATTTTTGGATTCAGCGGGTCGAAATACACCTAGAAACTCACCCATTAAAGTCCGATTTTGATTCTGAAAAAAAATATTTTCGATCACCTCTTTTTCGTACCATGCGGAATAACTTTTTTCCAAGCATATTTTTTGTCATCAGAGGTTGGATTTTCAGATTCAGCGGGTCGAAATACACCTAGAAACTCACCCATCAAAGTCCGATTTCGATTCTGAAAAAAAATATTTTCGATCAACTCTTTTTCGTACCATGCGGAATAACTTCTTTCCAGGTGTATTTTCGTGTAACAACGGTTGGATTTTTGGATTCAGCGGGTCAAAATACACCTATGAACCCACCCACCAAAGTTCGATTCCGATTCTGGAGACAGATATTTTCGATCATCTCTTTTTCGTACCATGCGGAATAACTTTTTTCCAAGCATATTTTTGGTCATCACAGCTTGGATTTTCGGATTCAGCGGGTCGTAATACACCTAGAAACTCACCCATTAAAGTCCGATTTTGATTCTGAAAAAAAATATTTTCGATCATCTCTTTTTCGTACCATGCGGAATAACTTTTTTCCAAGCACATTTTTGGTCATCAGAGGTTGGATTTTCGGATTCAGCGGGTCGAAATACACCTAGAAACTCACCCATCAAAGTCCGATTTCGATTCTGAAAAAAAATATTTTCGATCAACTCTTTTTCGTACCATGCGGAATAACTTCTTTCCAGGTGTATTGTCGTGTAACAAAGATTGGATTTTTGGATTCAGCGGGTCAAAATACACCTATGAACCCACCCATCAAAGTTCGATTCCGATTCTGGAGACAGATATTTTCGATCATCTCTTTTTCGTACCATGCGGAATAACTTTTTTCCAAGCATATTTTTGGTCATCAAAGCTTGGATTTTCGGATTCAGCGGGTCGGAATACACCTAGAAACTCACCCATTAAAGTCCGATTTTGATTCTGAAAAAAAATATTTTCGATCATCTCTTTTTCGGACCATGCGAAATAACTTCATTCCAGGTGTATTTTCGTGTAACAAACGTTGGATTTTTGGATCCAGCGGGTCAAAATACACCTATGAACCCACCCATCAAAGTTCGATTTCGATTCTGGAGACAGATATTTTCGATCATCTCTTTTTCGTGCCATGCGAAATAACTTTTTTCCAAGCATATTTTTGGTCATCAAAGTTCGGATTTTCGGATTCAGCGGGTCGGAATACACCTAGAAACTCACCCATCAAACTCCGATTTCGATTCTGACAAAAAATATTTTCGATCATCTCTTTTTCGTACCATGCGGAATAACTTTTTTCCAAGCATATTTTTGGTCATCAGAGGTTGGATTTCCGGATTCAGCGGGTCGAAATACACCTAGAAACTCACCCATCAAAGTCCGATTTCGATTCTGAAAAAAAATATTTTCGATCATCTCTTTTTCGTACCATGCGGAATAACTTCTTTCCAGGTGTATTTTCGTGTAACAAAGGTTGGATTTTTGGATTCAGCGGGTCAAAATACACCTATGAACCCACCCATCAAAGTTCGATGTCGATTCTGGAGAAAGATATTTCCGATCATCTCTTTTTCGTACCATGCGGAATAACTTTTTTCCAAGCATATTTTTGGTCATCAAAGTTTAGATTTTCGGATTCAGCGGGTCGGAATACACCTAGAAACTCACCCATTAAAGTCCGATTTTGATTCTGAAAAAAAATATTTTCGATAATCTCTTTTTCTGACCATGCGAAGTAACTTCTTTCCAGGTATAGTTTCGTGTAACAAAGGTTGGATTTTTGGATCCAGCGGGTCAAAATACACCTATGAACCCACCCATCAAAGTTCGATTTCGATTCTGGATAAAGATATTTCCGATCATCTCTTTTTCGTACCATGCGAAATAACTATTTTACAAGCATATTTTTGGTCGTCAAAGCTTGGATTCTCATATTCAGCGGGTCGGAATACACCTAGAAACTCACCCATTAAAGTCCGATTTTGATTCTGAAAAAAAATATTTTCGATCATCTCTTTTTCGTACCATGCGGAATAACTCTTTTCCAAGCATATTTTTGGTCATCAGAGGTTGGATTTTCGGATTCAGCGGGTCGAAATACACCTAGAAACTCACCCATCAAAGTCCGATTTCGATTCTGAAAAAAAATATTTTCGATCAACTCATTTTCGTACCATGCGGAATAACTTCTTTCCAGGTGTATTTTCGTGTAACAAAGGTTGGATTTTTGGATTCAGCGGGTCAAAATACACCTATGAACCCACCCATCAAAGTTCGATTCCGATTCTGGAGACAGATATTTTCGATCATCTCTTTTTCGTACCATGCGCAATAACTTTTTTCCAAGCATATTTTTGGTCATCAAAGCATGGATTTTCGGATTCAGCGGGTCGGAATACACCTAGAAACTCACCCATTAAAGTCCGATTTTGATTCTGAAAAAAAATATTTTCGATAATCTCTTTTTCTGACCATGCGAAGTAACTTCTTTCCAGGTATAGTTTCGTGTAACAAAGGTTGGATTTTTGGATCCAGCGGGTCAAAATACACCTATGAACCCACCCATCAAAGTTCGATTCCGATTCTGGATAAAGATATTTCCGATCATCTCTTTTTCGTACCATGCGAAATAACTATTTTACAAGCATATTTTTGGTCGTCAAAGCTTGGATTCTCGGATTCAGCGGGTCAAAATACACCTATAAACCCACCCATCAAAGTTCGATTTCGATTCTGGAGACAGATATTTTCGATCATCCCTTTATCGTACCATGCGAAATAACTATTTTCCAAGCATATTTCTGGTCATCAAAGTTTGGATTTTCGGATTCAGCGGGTCGGAATACACCTAGAAACTCACCAATTAAAGTCCGATTTTGATTCTGAAAAAAAATATTTTCGATCATCTCTTTCTCGGACCATGCGAAATAACTTCATTCCAGGTGTATTTTCGTGTAACAAAGGTTGGATTTTTGGATCCAGCGGGTCAAAATACACCCATAAACCCACCCATCAAAGTTCGATTTCGATTCTGGAGACAGATATTTTCGATCATCTCTTTTCCGTACCATGCGAAATAACTTTTTTCCAAGCATATTTTTGGTCATCAAAGTTTGGATTTTCGGATTCAGCGGGTCGAAATACACCTAGAAACTCACCCATTAAAGTCCGATTTTGATTCTGAAAAAAAATATTTTCGATCATCTCTTTTTCGTACCATGCCGAATAACTTTTTTCCAAGCATATTTTTGGTCATCAGAGGTTGGATTTTCGGATTCAGCGGGTCGAAATACACCTAGAAACTCACCCATCAAAGTCCGATTTCGATTCTGAAAAAAAATATTTTCGATCAACTCTTTTTCGTACCATGCGGAATAACTTCATTCCAGGTGTATTTTCGTGTAACAACGGTTGGATTTTTGGATTCAGCGGGTCAAAATACACCTATGAACCCACCCACCAAAGTTCGATTCCGATTCTGGAGACAGATATTTTCGATCATCTCTTTTTCGTACCATGCGGAATAACTTTTTTCCAAGCATATTTTTGGTCATCAAAGCTTGGATTTTCGGATTCAGCGGGTCGGAATACACCTAGAAACTCACCCATTAAAGTCCGATTTTGATTCTGAAAAAAAATATTTTCGATCATCTCTTTTTCGTACCATGCCGAATAACTTTTTTCCAAGCATATTTTTGGTCATCAGAGGTTGGATTTTCGGATTTAGCGGGTCGAAATACACCTAGAAACTCACCCATCAAAGTCCGATTTCGATTCTGAAAAAAAATATTTTCGATCATCTCTTTTTCGTACCATGCGGAATAACTTCTTTCCAGGTGTATTTTCGTGTAACAAAGGTTGGATTTTTGGATTCAGCGGGTCAAAATACACCTATGAACCCACCCATCAAAGTTCGATGTCGATTCTGGAGAAAGATATTTCCGATCATCTCTTTTTCGTACCATGCGAAATAACTTTTTTCCAAGCATATTTTTGGTCATCAAAGCTTGGATTCTCGGATTCAGCGGGTCAAAATACACCTATAAACCCACCCATCAAAGTTCCATTTCGATTCTAGAGACAGATATTTTCGATCATCTCTTTTTCGTACCATGCGAAATAACTTTTTTCCAAGCATATTTTTGGTCATCAAAGTTTGGATTTTCGGATTCAGCGGGTCAAAATACACCTATGAACCCATCCATCAAAGTTCGATTTCGATTCTGGAGACAGATATTTTCGATCATCTCTTTTTCGTACCATGCGGAATAACTTTTTTCCAAGCATATTTTTGGTCATCAAAGTTCGGATTTTCGGATTCAGCGGGTCGGAATACACCTAGAAAATCACCCATCAAAGTCCGATTTTGATTCTGAAAAAAATTATTTTCGATCATCTCTTTTTCGTACCATGCGGAATAACTTTTTTCCAAGCATATTTTTGGTCATCAGAGGTTGGATTTTCGGATTCAGCGGGTCGTAATACACCTAGAATCTCACCCATTAAAGTCCGATTTTGATTCTGAAAAAAAATATTTTCGATCATCTCTTTCTCGGACCATGCGAAATAACTTCATTCCAGGTGTATTTTCGTGTAACAAAGGTTGGATTTTTGGATCCAGCGGGTCAAAATACACCCATAAACCCACCCATCAAAGTTCGATTTCGATTCTGGAGACAGATATTTTCGATCATCTCTTTTCCGTACCATGCGAAATAACTTTTTTCCAAGCATATTTTTGGTCATCAAAGTTTGGATTTTCGGATTCAGCGGGTCGAAATACACCTAGAAACTCACCCATTAAAGTCCGATTTTGATTCTGAAAAAAAATATTTTCGATCATCTCTTTTTCGTACCATGCCGAATAACTTTTTTCCAAGCATATTTTTGGTCATCAGAGGTTGGATTTTCGGATTCAGCGGGTCGAAATACACCTAGAAACTCACCCATCAAAGTCCGATTTCGATTCTGAAAAAAAATATTTTCGATCAACTCTTTTTCGTACCATGCGGAATAACTTCATTCCAGGTGTATTTTCGTGTAACAACGGTTGGATTTTTGGATTCAGCGGGTCAAAATACACCTATGAACCCACCCACCAAAGTTCGATTCCGATTCTGGAGACAGATATTTTCGATCATCTCTTTTTCGTACCATGCGGAATAACTTTTTTCCAAGCATATTTTTGGTCATCAAAGCTTGGATTTTCGGATTCAGCGGGTCGGAATACACCTAGAAACTCACCCATTAAAGTCCGATTTTGATTCTGAAAAAAAATATTTTCGATCATCTCTTTTTCGTACCATGCCGAATAACTTTTTTCCAAGCATATTTTTGGTCATCAGAGGTTGGATTTTCGGATTTAGCGGGTCGAAATACACCTAGAAACTCACCCATCAAAGTCCGATTTCGATTCTGAAAAAAAATATTTTCGATCATCTCTTTTTCGTACCATGCGGAATAACTTCTTTCCAGGTGTATTTTCGTGTAACAAAGGTTGGATTTTTGGATTCAGCGGGTCAAAATACACCTATGAACCCACCCATCAAAGTTCGATGTCGATTCTGGAGAAAGATATTTCCGATCATCTCTTTTTCGTACCATGCGAAATAACTTTTTTCCAAGCATATTTTTGGTCATCAAAGCTTGGATTCTCGGATTCAGCGGGTCAAAATACACCTATAAACCCACCCATCAAAGTTCCATTTCGATTCTAGAGACAGATATTTTCGATCATCTCTTTTTCGTACCATGCGAAATAACTTTTTTCCAAGCATATTTTTGGTCATCAAAGTTTGGATTTTCGGATTCAGCGGGTCAAAATACACCTATGAACCCATCCATCAAAGTTCGATTTCGATTCTGGAGACAGATATTTTCGATCATCTCTTTTTCGTACCATGCGGAATAACTTTTTTCCAAGCATATTTTTGGTCATCAAAGTTCGGATTTTCGGATTCAGCGGGTCGGAATACACCTAGAAAATCACCCATCAAAGTCCGATTTTGATTCTGAAAAAAATTATTTTCGATCATCTCTTTTTCGTACCATGCGGAATAACTTTTTTCCAAGCATATTTTTGGTCATCAGAGGTTGGATTTTCGGATTCAGCGGGTCGTAATACACCTAGAATCTCACCCATTAAGGTCCGATTTTGATTCTGAAAAAAAATATTTTCGATCATCTCTTTTTCGTACCATGCGGAATAACTTTTTTCCAAGCATATTTTTGGTCATCAGAGGTTGGATTTTCGGATTCAGCGGGTCAAAATACACCTAGAAACCCACCCATCAAAGTTCCATTTCGATTCTGGAGACAGATATTTTCGATCATCTCTTTTTCGTACCATGCGAAATAACTTTTTTCGAAGCATATTTTTGGTCATCAAAGTTTGGATTTTCGGATTCAGCGGGTCGAAATACACCTAGAAACTCACCCATTAAAGTCCGATTTTGATTCTGAAAAAAAATATTTTCGATCACCTCTTTTTCGTACCATGCGGAATAACTTTTTTCCAAGCATATTTTTTGTCATCAGAGGTTGGATTTTCAGATTCAGCGGGTCGAAATACACCTAGAAACTCACCCATCAAAGTCCGATTTCGATTCTGAAAAAAAATATTTTCGATCAACTCTTTTTCGTACCATGCGGAATAACTTCTTTCCAGGTGTATTTTCGTGTAACAACGGTTGGATTTTTGGATTCAGCGGGTCAAAATACACCTATGAACCCACCCACCAAAGTTCGATTCCGATTCTGGAGACAGATATTTTCGATCATCTCTTTTTCGTACCATGCGGAATAACTTTTTTCCAAGCATATTTTTGGTCATCACAGCTTGGATTTTCGGATTCAGCGGGTCGTAATACACCTAGAAACTCACCCATTAAAGTCCGATTTTGATTCTGAAAAAAAATATTTTCGATCATCTCTTTTTCGTACCATGCGGAATAACTTTTTTCCAAGCACATTTTTGGTCATCAGAGGTTGGATTTTCGGATTCAGCGGGTCGAAATACACCTAGAAACTCACCCATCAAAGTCCGATTTCGATTCTGAAAAAAAATATTTTCGATCAACTCTTTTTCGTACCATGCGGAATAACTTCTTTCCAGGTGTATTTTCGTGTAACAAAGGTTGGATTTTTGGATTCAGCGGGTCAAAATACACCTATGAACCCACCCATCAAAGTTCGATTCCGATTCTGGAGACAGATATTTTCGATCATCTCTTTTTCGTACCATGCGGAATAACTTTTTTCCAAGCATATTTTTGGTCATCAAAGCTTGGATTTTCGGATTCAGCGGGTCGGAATACACCTAGAAACTCACCCATTAAAGTCCGATTTTGATTCTGAAAAAAAATATTTTCGATCATCTCTTTTTCGGACCATGCGAAATAACTTCATTCCAGGTGTATTTTCGTGTAACAAACGTTGGATTTTTGGATCCAGCGGGTCAAAATACACCTATGAACCCACCCATCAAAGTTCGATTTCGATTCTGGAGACAGATATTTTCGATCATCTCTTTTTCGTGCCATGCGAAATAACTTTTTTCCAAGCATATTTTTGGTCATCAAAGTTCGGATTTTCGGATTCAGCGGGTCGGAATACACCTAGAAACTCACCCATCAAACTCCGATTTCGATTCTGACAAAAAATATTTTCGATCATCTCTTTTTCGTACCATGCGGAATAACTTTTTTCCAAGCATATTTTTGGTCATCAGAGGTTGGATTTCCGGATTCAGCGGGTCGAAATACACCTAGAAACTCACCCATCAAAGTCCGATTTCGATTCTGAAAAAAAATATTTTCGATCATCTCTTTTTCGTACCATGCGGAATAACTTCTTTCCAGGTGTATTTTCGTGTAACAAAGGTTGGATTTTTGGATTCAGCGGGTCAAAATACACCTATGAACCCACCCATCAAAGTTCGATTTCGATTCTGGATAAAGATATTTCCGATCATCTCTTTTTCGTACCATGCGAAATAACTATTTTACAAGCATATTTTTGGTCGTCAAAGCTTGGATTCTCGGATTCAGCGGGTCGGAATACACCTAGAAACTCACCCATTAAAGTCCGATTTTGATTCTGAAAAAAAATATTTTCGATCATCTCTTTTTCGTACCATGCGGAATAACTCTTTTCCAAGCATATTTTTGGTCATCAGAGGTTGGATTTTCGGATTCAGCGGGTCGAAATACACCTAGAAACTCACCCATCAAAGTCCGATTTCGATTCTGAAAAAAAATATTTTCGATCAACTCATTTTCGTACCATGCGGAATAACTTCTTTCCAGGTGTATTTTCGTGTAACAAAGGTTGGATTTTTGGATTCAGCGGGTCAAAATACACCTATGAACCCACCCATCAAAGTTCGATTCCGATTCTGGAGACAGATATTTTCGATCATCTCTTTTTCGTACCATGCGCAATAACTTTTTTCCATGCATATTTTTGGTCATCAAAGCTTGGATTTTCGGATTCAGCGGGTCGGAATACACCTAGAAACTCACCCATTAAAGTCCGATTTTGATTCTGACAAAAAATATTTTCGATCATCTCTTTTTCGGACCATGCGAAATAACTTCATTCCAGGTGTATTTTCGTGTAACAAACGTTGGATTTTTGGATCCAGCGGGTCAAAATACACCTATGAACCCACCCATCAAAGTTCGATGTCGATTCTGGAGAAAGATATTTCCGATCATCTCTTTTTCGTACCATGCGAAATAACTTTTTTCCAAGCATATTTTTGGTCATCAAAGCTTGGATTCTCGGATTCAGCGGGTCAAAATACACCTATAAACCCACCCATCAAAGTTCCATTTCGATTCTAGAGACAGATATTTTCGATCATCTCTTTTTCGTACCATGCGAAATAAATTTTTTCCAAGCATATTTTTGGTCATCAAAGTTTGGATTTTCGGATTCAGCGGGTCAAAATACACCTATGAACCCATCCATCAAAGTTCGATTTCGATTCTGGAGACAGATATTTTCGATCATCTCTTTTTCGTACCATGCGGAATAACTTTTTTCCAAGCATATTTTTGGTCATCAAAGTTCGGATTTTCGGATTCAGCGGGTCGGAATACACCTAGAAACTCACCCATCAAAGTCCGATTTTGATTCTGAAAAAAATTATTTTCGATCATCTCTTTTTCGTACCATGCGGAATAACTTTTTTCCAAGCATATTTTTGGTCATCAGAGGTTGGATTTTCGGATTCAGCGGGTCGTAATACACCTAGAAACTCACCCATTAAAGTCCGATTTTGATTCTGAAAAAAAATATTTTCGATCATCTCTTTTTCGTACCATGCGGAATAACTTTTTTCCAAGCATATTTTTGGTCATCAGAGGTTGGATTTTCGGATTCAGCGGGTCGAAATACACCTAGAAACCCACCCATCAAAGTTCCATTTCGATTCTGGAGACAGATATTTTCGATCATCTCTTTTTCGTACCATGCGAAATAACTTTTTTCGAAGCATATTTTTGGTCATCAAAGTTTGGATTTTCGGATTCAGCGGGTCGAAATACACCTAGAAACTCACCCATTAAAGTCCGATTTTGATTCTGAAAAAAAATATTTTCGATCACCTCTTTTTCGTACCATGCGGAATAACTTTTTTCCAAGCATATTTTTGGTCATCAGAGGTTGGATTTTCGGATTCAGCGGGTCGAAATACACCTAGAAACTCACCCATCAAAGTCCGATTTCGATTCTGAAAAAAAATATTTTCGATCAACTCTTTTTCGTACCATGCGGAATAACTTCTTTCCAGGTGTATTTTCGTGTAACAACGGTTGGATTTTTGGATTCAGCGGGTCAAAATACACCTATGAACCCACCCACCAAAGTTCGATTCCGATTCTGGAGACAGATATTTCCGATCATCTCTTTTTCGTACCATGCGGAATAACTTTTTTCCAAGCATATTTTTGGTCATCACAGCTTGGATTTTCGGATTCAGCGGGTCGTAATACACCTAGAAACTCACCCATTAAAGTCCGATTTTGATTCTGAAAAAAAATATTTTCGATCATCTCTTTTTCGTACCATGCGGAATAACTTTTTTCCAAGCACATTTTTGGTCATCAGAGGTTGGATTTTCGGATTCAGCGGGTCGAAATACACCTAGAAACTCACCCATCAAAGTCCGATTTCGATTCTGAAAAAAAATATTTTCGATCAACTCTTTTTCGTACCATGCGGAATAACTTCTTTCCAGGTGTATTTTCGTGTAACAAAGGTTGGATTTTTGGATTCAGCGGGTCAAAATACACCTATGAACCCACCCATCAAAGTTCGATTCCGATTCTGGAGACAGATATTTTCGATCATCTCTTTTTCGTACCATGCGGAATAACTTTTTTCCAAGCATATTTTTGGTCATCAAAGCTTGGATTTTCGGATTCAGCGGGTCGGAATACACCCAGAAACTCACCCATTAAAGTCCGATTTTGATTCTGAAAAAAAATATTTTCGATCATCTCTTTTTCGGACCATGCGAAATAACTTCATTCCAGGTGTATTTTCGTGTAACAAACGTTGGATTTTTGGATCCAGCGGGTCAAAATACACCTATGAACCCACCCATCAAAGTTCGATTTCGATTCTGGAGACAGATATTTTCGATCATCTCTTTTTCGTGCCATGCGAAATAACTTTTTTCCAAGCATATTTTTGGTCATCAAAGTTCGGATTTTCGGATTCAGCGGGTCGGAATACACCTAGAAACTCACCCATCAAACTCCGATTTCGATTCTGCCAAAAAATATTTTCGATCATCTCTTTTTCGTACCATGCGGAATAACTTTTTTCCAAGCATATTTTTGGTCATCAGAGGTTGGATTTCCGGATTCAGCGGGTCGAAATACACCTAGAAACTCACCCATCAAAGTCCGATTTCGATTCTGAAAAAAAATATTTTCGATCATCTCTTTTTCGTACCATGCGGAATAACTTCTTTCCAGGTGTATTTTCGTGTAACAAAGGTTGGATTTTTGGATTCAGCGGGTCAAAATACACCTATGAACCCACCCATCAAAGTTCGATGTCGATTCTGGAGAAAGATATTTCCGATCATCTCTTTTTCGTACCATGCGGAATAACTTTTTTCCAAGCATATTTTTGGTGATCAAAGTTTAGATTTTCGGATTCAGCGGGTCGGAATACACCTAGAAACTCACCCATTAAAGTCCGATTTTGATTCTGAAAAAAAATATTTTCGATAATCTCTTTTTCTGACCATGCGAAGTAACTTCTTTCCAGGTATAGTTTCGTGTAACAAAGGTTGGATTTTTGGATCCAGCGGGTCAAAATACACCCATGAACCCACCCATCAAAGTTCGATTTCGATTCTGGATAAAGATATTTCCGATCATCTCTTTTTCGTACCATGCGAAATAACTATTTTACAAGCATATTTTTGGTCGTCAAAGCTTGGATTCTCGGATTCAGCGGGTCAAAATACACCTATAAACCCACCCATCAAAGTTCGATTTCGATTCTGGAGACAGATATTTTCGATCATCCCTTTATCGTACCATGCGAAATAACTTTTTTCCAAGCATATTTCTGGTCATCAAAGTTTGGATTTTCGGATTCAGCGGGTCGGAATACACCTAGAAACTCACCAATTAAAGTCCGATTTTGATTCTGAAAAAAAATATTTTCGATCATCTCTTTCTCGGACCATGCGAAATAATTTCATTCCAGGTGTATTTTCGTGTAACAAAGGTTGGATTTTTGGATCCAGCGGGTCAAAATACACCCATAAACCCACCCATCAAAGTTCGATTTCGATTCTGGAGACAGATATTTTCGATCATCTCTTTTTCGTACCATGCGAAATAACTTTTTTCCAAGCATATTTTTGGTCATCAAAGTTTGGATTTTCGGATTCAGCGGGTCGAAATACACCTAGAAACTCACCCATTAAAGTCCGATTTTGATTCTGAAAAAAAATATTTTCGATCATCTCTTTTTCGTACCATGCGGAATAACTTTTTTCCAAGCATATTTTTGGTCATCAGAGGTTGGATTTTCGGATTCAGCGGGTCGAAATACACCTAGAAACTCACCCATCAAAGTCCGATTTCGATTCTGAAAAAAAATATTTTCGATCAACTCTTTTTCGTACCATGCGGAATAACTTCTTTCCAGGTGTATTTTCGTGTAACAACGGTTGGATTTTTGGATTCAGCGGGTCAAAATACACCTATGAACCCACCCACCAAAGTTCGATTCCGATTCTGGAGACAGATATTTTCGATCATCTCTTTTTCGTACCATGCGGAATAACATTTTTCCAAGCATATTTTTGGTCATCAAAGCTTGGATTTTCGGATTCAGCGGGTCGGAATACACCTAGAAACTCACCCATTAAAGTCCGATTTTGATTCTGAAAAAAAATATTTTCGATCATCTCTTTTTCGTACCATGCGGAATAACTTTTTTCCAAGCATATTTTTGGTCATCAGAGGTTGGATTTTCGGATTCAGCGGGTCGAAATACACCTAGAAACTCACCCATCAAAGTCCGATTTCGATTCTGAAAAAAAATATTTTCGATCATCTCTTTTTCGTACCATGCGGAATAACTTCTTTCCAGGTGTATTTTCGTGTGACAAAGGTTGGATTTTTGGATTCAGCGGGTCAAAATACACCTATGAACCCACCCATCAAAGTTCGATGTCGATTCCGGAGAAAGATATTTCCGATCATCTCTTTTTCGTACCATGCGGAATAACTTTTTTCCAAGCATATTTTTGGTCATCAAAGTTTAGATTTTCGGATTCAGCGGGTCGGAATACACCTAGAAACTCACCCATCAAAGTCCGATTTCGATTCTGAAAAAAAATATTTTCGATCAACTCATTTTCGTACCATGCGGAATAACTTCTTTCCAGGTGTATTTTCGTGTAACAAAGGTTGGATTTTTGGATTCAGCGGGTCAAAATACACCTATGAACCCACCCATCAAAGTTCGATTCCGATTCTGGAGACAGATATTTTCGATCATCTCTTTTTCGTACCATGCGCAATAACTTTTTTCCAAGCATATTTTTGGTCATCAAAGCTTGGATTTTCGGATTCAGCGGGTCGGAATACACCTAGAAACTCACCCATTAAAGTCCGATTTTGATTCTGAAAAAAAATATTTTCGATCATCTCTTTTTCGGACCATGCGAAATAACTTCATTCCAGGTGTATTTTCGTGTAACAAAGGTTGGATTTTTGGATCCAGCGGGTCAAAATACACCCATAAACCCACCCATCAAAGTTTGATTCCGATTCTGGAGACAGATATTTTCGATCATCTCTTTTTCGTACCATGCGAAATAACTTTTTTCCAAGCATATTTTTGGTCATCAAAGCTTGGATTCTCGGATTCAGCGGGTCAAAATACACCTATAAACCCACCCATCAAAGTTCCATTTCGATTCTAGAGACAGATATTTTCGATCATCTCTTTTTCGTACCATGCGAAATAACTTTTTTCCAAGCATATTTTTGGTCATCAAAGTTTGGATTTTCGGATTCAGCGGGTCAAAATACACCTATGAACCCATCCATCAAAGATCGATTTCGATTCTGGAGACAGATATTTTCGATCATCTCTTTTTCGTACCATGCGGAATAACTTTTTTCCAAGCATATTTTTGGTCATCAAAGTTTGGATTTTCGGATTCAGCGGGTCGGAATACACCTAGAAACTCACCCATCAAAGTCCGATTTTGATTCTGAAAAAAATTATTTTCGATCATCTCTTTTTCGTACCATGCGGAATAACTTTTTTCCAAGCATATTTTTGGTCATCAGAGGTTGGATTTTCGGATTCAGCGGGTCGTAATACACCTAGAAACTCACCCATCAAAGTCCGATTTTGATTCTGAAAAAAAATATTTTCGATCATCTCTTTTTCGTACCATGCGGAATAACTTTTTTCCAAGCATATTTTTGGTCATCAGAGGTTGGATTTTCGGATTCAGCGGGTCGAAATACACCTAGAAACCCACCCATCAAAGTTCCATTTCGATTCTGGAGACAGATATTTTCGATCATCTCTTTTTCGTACCATGCGAAATAACTTTTTTCCAAGCATATTTTTGGTCATCAAAGTTTGGATTTTCGGATTCAGCGGGTCGAAATACACCTAGAAACTCACCCATTAAAGTCCGATTTTGATTCTGAAAAAAAATATTTTCGATCACCTCTTTTTCGTACCATGCGGAATAACTTTTTTCCAAGCATATTTTTGGTCATCAGAGGTTGGATTTTCGGATTCAGCGGGTCGAAATACACCTAGAAACTCACCCATCAAAGTCCGATTTCGATTCTGAAAAAAAATATTTTCGATCAACTCTTTTTCGTACCATGCGGAATAACTTCTTTCCAGGTGTATTTTCGTGTAACAACGGTTGGATTTTTGGATTCAGCGGGTCAAAATACACCTATGAGCCCACCCACCAAAGTTCGATTCCGATTCTGGAGACAGATATTTTCGATCATCTCTTTTTCGTACCATGCGGAATAACTTTTTTCCAAGCATATTTTTGGTCATCAAAGCTTGGATTTTTGGATTCAGCGGGTCGTAATACACCTAGAAACTCACCCATTAAAGTCCGATTTTGATTCTGAAAAAAAATATTTTCGATCATCTCTTTTTCGTACCATGCGGAATAACTTTTTTCCAAGCATATTTTTGGTCATCAAAGTTTAGATTTTCGGATTCAGCGGGTCGGAATACACCTAGAAACTCACCCATTAAAGTCCGATTTTGATTCTGAAAAAAAATATTTTCGATAATCTCTTTTTCTGACCATGCGAAGTAACTTCTTTCCAGGTATAGTTTCGTGTAACAAAGGTTGGATTTTTGGATCCAGCGGGTCAAAATACACCTATGAACCCACCCATCAAAGTTCGATTTCGATTCTGGATAAAGATATTTCCGATCATCTCTTTTTCGTACCATGCGAAATAACTATTTTACAAGCATATTTTTGGTCGTCAAAGCTTGGATTCTCGGATTCAGCGGGTCAAAATACACCTATAAACCCACCCATCAAAGTTCGATTTCGATTCTGGAGACAGATATTTTCGATCATCCCTTTATCGTACCATGCGAAATAACTTTTTTCCAAGCATATTTCTGGTCATCAAAGTTTGGATTTTCGGATTCAGCGGGTCGGAATACACCTAGAAACTCACCAATTGAAGTCCGATTTTGATTCTGAAAAAAAATATTTTCGATCATCTCTTTCTCGGACCATGCGAAATAATTTCATTCCAGGTGTATTTTCGTGTAACAAAGGTTGGATTTTTGGATCCAGCGGGTCAAAATACACCCATAAACCCACCCATCAAAGTTCGATTTCGATTCTGGAGACAGATATTTTCGATCATCTCTTTTTCGTACCATGCGAAATAACTTTTTTCCAAGCATATTTTTGGTCATCAAAGTTTGGATTTTCGGATTCAGCGGGTCGAAATACACCTAGAAACTCACCCATTAAAGTCCGATTTTGATTCTGAAAAAAAATATTTTCGATCATCTCTTTTTCGTACCATGCGGAATAACTTCTTTCCAGGTGTATTTTCGTGTAACAAAGGTTGGATTTTTGGATTCAGCGGGTCAAAATACACCTATGAACCCACCCATCAAAGTTCGATGTCGATTCTGGAGAAAGATATTTCCGATCATCTCTTTTTCGTACCATGCGGAATAACTTTTTTCCAAGCATATTTTTGGTCATCAGAGGTTGGATTTTCGGATTCAGCGGGTCGAAATACACCTAGAAACCCACCCATCAAAGTTCCATTTCGATTCTGGAGACAGATATTTTCGATCATCTCTTTTTCGTACCATGCGAAATAACTTTTTTCCAAGCATATTTTTGGTCATCAAAGTTTGGATTTTCGGATTCAGCGGGTCGAAATACACCTAGAAACTCACCCATTAAAGTCCGATTTTGATTCTGAGAAAAAATATTTTCGATCACCTCTTTTTCGTACCATGCGGAATAACTTTTTTCCAAGCATATTTTTGGTCATCAGAGGTTGGATTTTCGGATTCAGCGGGTCGAAATACACCTAGAAACTCACCCATCAAAGTCCGATTTCGATTCTGAAAAAAAATATTTTCGATCAACTCTTTTTCGTACCATGCGGAATAACTTCTTTCCAGGTGTATTTTCGTGTAACAACGGTTGGATTTTTGGATTCAGCGGGTCAAAATACACCTATGAGCCCACCCACCAAAGTTCGATTCCGATTCTGAAGACAGATATTTTCGATCATCTCTTTTTCGTACCATGCGGAATAACTTTTTTCCAAGCATATTTTTGGTCATCAAAGCTTGGATTTTCGGATTCAGCGCGTCGTAATACACCTAGAAACTCACCCATTAAAGTCCGATTTTGATTCTGAAAAAAAATATTTTCGATCATCTCTTTTTCGTACCATGCGGAATAACTTTTTTCCAAGCATATTTTTGGTCATCAGAGGTTGGATTTTCGGATTCAGCGGGTCGAAATACACCTAGAAACTCACCCATCAAAGTCCGATTTCGATTCTGAAAAAAAATATTTTCGATCAACTCTTTTTCGTACCATGCGGAATAACTTCTTTCCAGGTGTATTTTCGTGTAACAAAGGTTGGATTTTTGGATTCAGCGGGTCAAAATACACCTATGAACCCACCCATCAAAGTTCGATTCCGATTCTGGAGACAGATATTTTCGATCATCTCTTTTTCGTACCATGCGGAATAACTTTTTTCCAAGCATATTTTTGGTCATCAAAGCTTGGATTTTCGGATTCAGCGGGTCGGAATACACCTAGAAACTCACCCATTAAAGTCCGATTTTGATTCTGAAAAAAAATATTTTCGATCATCTCTTTTTCGGACCATGCGAAATAACTTCATTCCAGGTGTATTTTCGTGTAACAAACGTTGGATTTTTGGATCCAGCGGGTCAAAATACACCTATGAACCCACCCATCAAAGTTCGATTTCGATTCTGGAGACAGATATTTTCGATCATCTCTTTTTCGTGCCATGCGAAATAACTTTTTTCCAAGCATATTTTTGGTCATCAAAGTTCGGATTTTCGGATTCAGCGGGTCGGAATACACCTAGAAACTCACCCATCAAAGTCCGATTTCGATTCTGAAAAAAAATATTTTCGATCATCTCTTTTTCGTACCATGCGGAATAACTTTTTTCCAAGCATATTTTTGGTCATCAGAGGTTGGATTTCCGGATTCAGCGGGTCGAAATACACCTAGAAACTCACCCATCAAAGTCCGATTTCGATTCTGAAAAAAAATATTTTCGATCATCTCTTTTTCGTACCATGCGGAATAACTTCTTTCCAGGTGTATTTTCGTGTAACAAAGGTTGGATTTTTGGATTCAGCGGGTCAAAATACACCTATGAACCCACCCATCAAAGTTCGATGTCGATTCTGGAGAAAGATATTTCCGATCATCTCTTTTTCGTACCATGCGGAATAACTTTTTTCCAAGCATATTTTTGGTCATCAAAGTTCAGATTTTCGGATTCAGCGGGTCGGAATACACCTAGAAACTCACCCATTAAAGTCCGATTTTGATTCTGAAAAAAAATATTTTCGATAATCTCTTTTTCTGACCATGCGAAGTAACTTCTTTCCAGGTATAGTTTCGTGTAACAAAGGTTGGATTTTTGGATCCAGCGGGTCAAAATACACCTATGAACCCACCCATCAAAGTTCGATTTCGATTCTGGATAAAGATATTTCCGATCATCTCTTTTTCGTACCATGCGGAATAACTTTTTTCCAAGCATATTTTTGGTCATCAAAGCTTGGATTCTCGGATTCAGCGGGTCGAAATACACCTAGAAACCCACCCATCAAAGTTCCATTTCGATTCTGGAGACAGATATTTTCGATCATCTCTTTTTCGTACCATGCGAAATAACTTTTTTCGAAGCATATTTTTGGTCATCAAAGTTTGGATTTTCGGATTCAGCGGGTCGAAATACACCTAGAAACTCACCCATTAAAGTCCGATTTTGATTCTGAAAAAAAATATTTTCGATCACCTCTTTTTCGTACCATGCGGAATAACTTTTTTCCAAGCATATTTTTGGTCATCAGAGGTTGGATTTTCGGATTCAGCGGGTCGAAATACACCTAGAAACTCACCCATCAAAGTCCGATTTCGATTCTGAAAAAAAATATTTTCGATCAACTCTTTTTCGTACCATGCGGAATAACTTCTTTCCAGGTGTATTTTCGTGTAACAACGGTTGGATTTATGGATTCAGCGGGTCAAAATACACCTATGAACCCACCCACCAAAGTTCGATTCCGATTCTGGAGACAGATATTTCCGATCATCTCTTTTTCGTACCATGCGGAATAACTTTTTTCCAAGCATATTTTTGGTCATCACAGCTTGGATTTTCGGATTCAGCGGGTCGTAATACACCTAGAAACTCACCCATTAAAGTCCGATTTTGATTCTGAAAAAAAATATTTTCGATCATCTCTTTTTCGTACCATGCGGAATAACTTTTTTCCAAGCACATTTTTGGTCATCAGAGGTTGGATTTTCGGATTCAGCGGGTCGAAATACACCTAGAAACTCACCCATCAAAGTCCGATTTCGATTCTGAAAAAAAATATTTTCGATCAACTCTTTTTCGTACCATGCGGAATAACTTCTTTCCAGGTGTATTTTCGTGTAACAAAGGTTGGATTTTTGGATTCAGCGGGTCAAAATACACCTATGAACCCACCCATCAAAGTTCGATTCCGATTCTGGAGACAGATATTTTCGATCATCTCTTTTTCGTACCATGCGGAATAACTTTTTTCCAAGCATATTTTTGGTCATCAAAGCTTGGATTTTCGGATTCAGCGGGTCGGAATACACCCAGAAACTCACCCATTAAAGTCCGATTTTGATTCTGAAAAAAAATATTTTCGATCATCTCTTTTTCGGACCATGCGAAATAACTTCATTCCAGGTGTATTTTCGTGTAACAAACGTTGGATTTTTGGATCCAGCGGGTCAAAATACACCTATGAACCCACCCATCAAAGTTCGATTTCGATTCTGGAGACAGATATTTTCGATCATCTCTTTTTCGTGCCATGCGAAATAACTTTTTTCCAAGCATATTTTTGGTCATCAAAGTTCGGATTTTCGGATTCAGCGGGTCGGAATACACCTAGAAACTCACCCATCAAACTCCGATTTCGATTCTGCCAAAAAATATTTTCGATCATCTCTTTTTCGTACCATGCGGAATAACTTTTTTCCAAGCATATTTTTGGTCATCAGAGGTTGGATTTCCGGATTCAGCGGGTCGAAATACACCTAGAAACTCACCCATCAAAGTCCGATTTCGATTCTGAAAAAAAATATTTTCGATCATCTCTTTTTCGTACCATGCGGAATAACTTCTTTCCAGGTGTATTTTCGTGTAACAAAGGTTGGATTTTTGGATTCAGCGGGTCAAAATACACCTATGAACCCACCCATCAAAGTTCGATGTCGATTCTGGAGAAAGATATTTCCGATCATCTCTTTTTCGTACCATGCGGAATAACTTTTTTCCAAGCATATTTTTGGTGATCAAAGTTTAGATTTTCGGATTCAGCGGGTCGGAATACACCTAGAAACTCACCCATTAAAGTCCGATTTTGATTCTGAAAAAAAATATTTTCGATAATCTCTTTTTCTGACCATGCGAAGTAACTTCTTTCCAGGTATAGTTTCGTGTAACAAAGGTTGGATTTTTGGATCCAGCGGGTCAAAATACACCCATGAACCCACCCATCAAAGTTCGATTTCGATTCTGGATAAAGATATTTCCGATCATCTCTTTTTCGTACCATGCGAAATAACTATTTTACAAGCATATTTTTGGTCGTCAAAGCTTGGATTCTCGGATTCAGCGGGTCAAAATACACCTATAAACCCACCCATCAAAGTTCGATTTCGATTCTGGAGACAGATATTTTCGATCATCCCTTTATCGTACCATGCGAAATAACTTTTTTCCAAGCATATTTCTGGTCATCAAAGTTTGGATTTTCGGATTCAGCGGGTCGGAATACACCTAGAAACTCACCAATTAAAGTCCGATTTTGATTCTGAAAAAAAATATTTTCGATCATCTCTTTCTCGGACCATGCGAAATAATTTCATTCCAGGTGTATTTTCGTGTAACAAAGGTTGGATTTTTGGATCCAGCGGGTCAAAATACACCCATAAACCCACCCATCAAAGTTCGATTTCGATTCTGGAGACAGATATTTTCGATCATCTCTTTTTCGTACCATGCGAAATAACTTTTTTCCAAGCATATTTTTGGTCATCAAAGTTTGGATTTTCGGATTCAGCGGGTCGAAATACACCTAGAAACTCACCCATTAAAGTCCGATTTTGATTCTGAAAAAAAATATTTTCGATCATCTCTTTTTCGTACCATGCGGAATAACTTTTTTCCAAGCATATTTTTGGTCATCAGAGGTTGGATTTTCGGATTCAGCGGGTCGAAATACACCTAGAAACTCACCCATCAAAGTCCGATTTCGATTCTGAAAAAAAATATTTTCGATCAACTCTTTTTCGTACCATGCGGAATAACTTCTTTCCAGGTGTATTTTCGTGTAACAACGGTTGGATTTTTGGATTCAGCGGGTCAAAATACACCTATGAACCCACCCACCAAAGTTCGATTCCGATTCTGGAGACAGATATTTTCGATCATCTCTTTTTCGTACCATGCGGAATAACATTTTTCCAAGCATATTTTTGGTCATCAAAGCTTGGATTTTCGGATTCAGCGGGTCGGAATACACCTAGAAACTCACCCATTAAAGTCCGATTTTGATTCTGAAAAAAAATATTTTCGATCATCTCTTTTTCGTACCATGCGGAATAACTTTTTTCCAAGCATATTTTTGGTCATCAGAGGTTGGATTTTCGGATTCAGCGGGTCGAAATACACCTAGAAACTCACCCATCAAAGTCCGATTTCGATTCTGAAAAAAAATATTTTCGATCATCTCTTTTTCGTACCATGCGGAATAACTTCTTTCCAGGTGTATTTTCGTGTGACAAAGGTTGGATTTTTGGATTCAGCGGGTCAAAATACACCTATGAACCCACCCATCAAAGTTCGATGTCGATTCCGGAGAAAGATATTTCCGATCATCTCTTTTTCGTACCATGCGGAATAACTTTTTTCCAAGCATATTTTTGGTCATCAAAGTTTAGATTTTCGGATTCAGCGGGTCGGAATACACCTAGAAACTCACCCATCAAAGTCCGATTTCGATTCTGAAAAAAAATATTTTCGATCAACTCATTTTCGTACCATGCGGAATAACTTCTTTCCAGGTGTATTTTCGTGTAACAAAGGTTGGATTTTTGGATTCAGCGGGTCAAAATACACCTATGAACCCACCCATCAAAGTTCGATTCCGATTCTGGAGACAGATATTTTCGATCATCTCTTTTTCGTACCATGCGCAATAACTTTTTTCCAAGCATATTTTTGGTCATCAAAGCTTGGATTTTCGGATTCAGCGGGTCGGAATACACCTAGAAACTCACCCATTAAAGTCCGATTTTGATTCTGAAAAAAAATATTTTCGATCATCTCTTTTTCGGACCATGCGAAATAACTTCATTCCAGGTGTATTTTCGTGTAACAAAGGTTGGATTTTTGGATCCAGCGGGTCAAAATACACCCATAAACCCACCCATCAAAGTTTGATTCCGATTCTGGAGACAGATATTTTCGATCATCTCTTTTTCGTACCATGCGAAATAACTTTTTTCCAAGCATATTTTTGGTCATCAAAGCTTGGATTCTCGGATTCAGCGGGTCAAAATACACCTATAAACCCACCCATCAAAGTTCCATTTCGATTCTAGAGACAGATATTTTCGATCATCTCTTTTTCGTACCATGCGAAATAACTTTTTTCCAAGCATATTTTTGGTCATCAAAGTTTGGATTTTCGGATTCAGCGGGTCAAAATACACCTATGAACCCATCCATCAAAGATCGATTTCGATTCTGGAGACAGATATTTTCGATCATCTCTTTTTCGTACCATGCGGAATAACTTTTTTCCAAGCATATTTTTGGTCATCAAAGTTTGGATTTTCGGATTCAGCGGGTCGGAATACACCTAGAAACTCACCCATCAAAGTCCGATTTTGATTCTGAAAAAAATTATTTTCGATCATCTCTTTTTCGTACCATGCGGAATAACTTTTTTCCAAGCATATTTTTGGTCATCAGAGGTTGGATTTTCGGATTCAGCGGGTCGTAATACACCTAGAAACTCACCCATCAAAGTCCGATTTTGATTCTGAAAAAAAATATTTTCGATCATCTCTTTTTCGTACCATGCGGAATAACTTTTTTCCAAGCATATTTTTGGTCATCAGAGGTTGGATTTTCGGATTCAGCGGGTCGAAATACACCTAGAAACCCACCCATCAAAGTTCCATTTCGATTCTGGAGACAGATATTTTCGATCATCTCTTTTTCGTACCATGCGAAATAACTTTTTTCCAAGCATATTTTTGGTCATCAAAGTTTGGATTTTCGGATTCAGCGGGTCGAAATACACCTAGAAACTCACCCATTAAAGTCCGATTTTGATTCTGAAAAAAAATATTTTCGATCACCTCTTTTTCGTACCATGCGGAATAACTTTTTTCCAAGCATATTTTTGGTCATCAGAGGTTGGATTTTCGGATTCAGCGGGTCGAAATACACCTAGAAACTCACCCATCAAAGTCCGATTTCGATTCTGAAAAAAAATATTTTCGATCAACTCTTTTTCGTACCATGCGGAATAACTTCTTTCCAGGTGTATTTTCGTGTAACAACGGTTGGATTTTTGGATTCAGCGGGTCAAAATACACCTATGAGCCCACCCACCAAAGTTCGATTCCGATTCTGGAGACAGATATTTTCGATCATCTCTTTTTCGTACCATGCGGAATAACTTTTTTCCAAGCATATTTTTGGTCATCAAAGCTTGGATTTTTGGATTCAGCGGGTCGTAATACACCTAGAAACTCACCCATTAAAGTCCGATTTTGATTCTGAAAAAAAATATTTTCGATCATCTCTTTTTCGTACCATGCGGAATAACTTTTTTCCAAGCATATTTTTGGTCATCAGAGGTTGGATTTTCGGATTCAGCGGGTCGAAATACACCTAGAAACTCACCCATCAAAGTCCGATTTCGATTCTGAAAAAAAATATTTTCGATCAACTCTTTTTCGTACCATGCGGAATAACTTCTTTCCAGGTGTATTTTCGTGTAACAAAGGTTGGATTTTTGGATTCAGCGGGTCAAAATACACCTATGAACCCACCCATCAAAGTTCGATTCCGATTCTGGAGACAGATATTTTCGATCATCTCTTTTTCGTACCATGCGGAATAACTTTTTTCCAAGCATATTTTTGGTCATCAAAGCTTGGATTTTCGGATTCAGCGGGTCGGAATACACCTAGAAACTCACCCATTAAAGTCCGATTTTGATTCTGAAAAAAAATATTTTCGATCATCTCTTTTTCGGACCATGCGAAATAACTTCATTCCAGGTGTATTTTCGTGTAACAAACGTTGGATTTTTGGATCCAGCGGGTCAAAATACACCTATGAACCCACCCATCAAAGTTCGATTTCGATTCTGGAGACAGATATTTTCGATCATCTCTTTTTCGTGCCATGCGAAATAACTTTTTTCCAAGCATATTTTTGGTCATCAAAGTTCGGATTTTCGGATTCAGCGGGTCGGAATACACCTAGAAACTCACCCATCAAAGTCCGATTTCGATTCTGAAAAAAAATATTTTCGATCATCTCTTTTTCGTACCATGCGGAATAACTTTTTTCCAAGCATATTTTTGGTCATCAGAGGTTGGATTTCCGGATTCAGCGGGTCGAAATACACCTAGAAACTCACCCATCAAAGTCCGATTTCGATTCTGAAAAAAAATATTTTCGATCATCTCTTTTTCGTACCATGCGGAATAACTTCTTTCCAGGTGTATTTTCGTGTAACAAAGGTTGGATTTTTGGATTCAGCGGGTCAAAATACACCTATGAACCCACCCATCAAAGTTCGATGTCGATTCTGGAGAAAGATATTTCCGATCATCCCTTTTTCGTACCATGCGGAATAACTTTTTTCCAAGCATATTTTTGGTCATCAAAGTTTAGATTTTCGGATTCAGCGGGTCGGAATACACCTAGAAACTCACCCATTAAAGTCCGATTTTGATTCTGAAAAAAAATATTTTCGATAATCTCTTTTTCTGACCATGCGAAGTAACTTCTTTCCAGGTATAGTTTCGTGTAACAAAGGTTGGATTTTTGGATCCAGCGGGTCAAAATACACCTATGAACCCACCCATCAAAGTTCGATTTCGATTCTGGATAAAGATATTTCCGATCATCTCTTTTTCGTACCATGCGAAATAACTATTTTACAAGCATATTTTTGGTCGTCAAAGCTTGGATTCTCGGATTCAGCGGGTCAAAATACACCTATAAACCCACCCATCAAAGTTCGATTTCGATTCTGGAGACAGATATTTTCGATCATCCCTTTATCGTACCATGCGAAATAACTTTTTTCCAAGCATATTTCTGGTCATCAAAGTTTGGATTTTCGGATTCAGCGGGTCGGAATACACCTAGAAACTCACCAATTGAAGTCCGATTTTGATTCTGAAAAAAAATATTTTCGATCATCTCTTTCTCGGACCATGCGAAATAATTTCATTCCAGGTGTATTTTCGTGTAACAAAGGTTGGATTTTTGGATCCAGCGGGTCAAAATACACCCATAAACCCACCCATCAAAGTTCGATTTCGATTCTGGAGACAGATATTTTCGATCATCTCTTTTTCGTACCATGCGAAATAACTTTTTTCCAAGCATATTTTTGGTCATCAAAGTTTGGATTTTCGGATTCAGCGGGTCGAAATACACCTAGAAACTCACCCATTAAAGTCCGATTTTGATTCTGAAAAAAAATATTTTCGATCATCTCTTTTTCGTACCATGCGGAATAACTTCTTTCCAGGTGTATTTTCGTGTAACAAAGGTTGGATTTTTGGATTCAGCGGGTCAAAATACACCTATGAACCCACCCATCAAAGTTCGATGTCGATTCTGGAGAAAGATATTTCCGATCATCTCTTTTTCGTACCATGCGGAATAACTTTTTTCCAAGCATATTTTTGGTCATCAGAGGTTGGATTTTCGGATTCAGCGGGTCGAAATACACCTAGAAACCCACCCATCAAAGTTCCATTTCGATTCTGGAGACAGATATTTTCGATCATCTCTTTTTCGTACCATGCGAAATAACTTTTTTCCAAGCATATTTTTGGTCATCAAAGTTTGGATTTTCGGATTCAGCGGGTCGAAATACACCTAGAAACTCACCCATTAAAGTCCGATTTTGATTCTGAGAAAAAATATTTTCGATCACCTCTTTTTCGTACCATGCGGAATAACTTTTTTCCAAGCATATTTTTGGTCATCAGAGGTTGGATTTTCGGATTCAGCGGGTCGAAATACACCTAGAAACTCACCCATCAAAGTCCGATTTCGATTCTGAAAAAAAATATTTTCGATCAACTCTTTTTCGTACCATGCGGAATAACTTCTTTCCAGGTGTATTTTCGTGTAACAACGGTTGGATTTTTGGATTCAGCGGGTCAAAATACACCTATGAGCCCACCCACCAAAGTTCGATTCCGATTCTGAAGACAGATATTTTCGATCATCTCTTTTTCGTACCATGCGGAATAACTTTTTTCCAAGCATATTTTTGGTCATCAAAGCTTGGATTTTCGGATTCAGCGCGTCGTAATACACCTAGAAACTCACCCATTAAAGTCCGATTTTGATTCTGAAAAAAAATATTTTCGATCATCTCTTTTTCGTACCATGCGGAATAACTTTTTTCCAAGCATATTTTTGGTCATCAGAGGTTGGATTTTCGGATTCAGCGGGTCGAAATACACCTAGAAACTCACCCATCAAAGTCCGATTTCGATTCTGAAAAAAAATATTTTCGATCAACTCTTTTTCGTACCATGCGGAATAACTTCTTTCCAGGTGTATTTTCGTGTAACAAAGGTTGGATTTTTGGATTCAGCGGGTCAAAATACACCTATGAACCCACCCATCAAAGTTCGATTCCGATTCTGGAGACAGATATTTTCGATCATCTCTTTTTCGTACCATGCGGAATAACTTTTTTCCAAGCATATTTTTGGTCATCAAAGCTTGGATTTTCGGATTCAGCGGGTCGGAATACACCTAGAAACTCACCCATTAAAGTCCGATTTTGATTCTGAAAAAAAATATTTTCGATCATCTCTTTTTCGGACCATGCGAAATAACTTCATTCCAGGTGTATTTTCGTGTAACAAACGTTGGATTTTTGGATCCAGCGGGTCAAAATACACCTATGAACCCACCCATCAAAGTTCGATTTCGATTCTGGAGACAGATATTTTCGATCATCTCTTTTTCGTGCCATGCGAAATAACTTTTTTCCAAGCATATTTTTGGTCATCAAAGTTCGGATTTTCGGATTCAGCGGGTCGGAATACACCTAGAAACTCACCCATCAAAGTCCGATTTCGATTCTGAAAAAAAATATTTTCGATCATCTCTTTTTCGTACCATGCGGAATAACTTTTTTCCAAGCATATTTTTGGTCATCAGAGGTTGGATTTCCGGATTCAGCGGGTCGAAATACACCTAGAAACTCACCCATTAAAGTCCGATTTTGATTCTGAAAAAAAATATTTTCGATAATCTCTTTTTCTGACCATGCGAAGTAACTTCTTTCCAGGTATAGTTTCGTGTAACAAAGGTTGGATTTTTGGATCCAGCGGGTCAAAATACACCTATGAACCCACCCATCAAAGTTCGATTTCGATTCTGGATAAAGATATTTCCGATCATCTCTTTTTCGTACCATGCGAAATAACTATTTTACAAGCATATTTTTGGTCGTCAAAGCTTGGATTCTCGGATTCAGCGGGTCAAAATACACCTATAAACCCACCCATCAAAGTTCGATTTCGATTCTGGAGACAGATATTTTCGATCATCCCTTTATCGTACCATGCGAAATAACTTTTTTCCAAGCATATTTCTGGTCATCAAAGTTTGGATTTTCGGATTCAGCGGGTCGGAATACACCTAGAAACTCACCAATTGAAGTCCGATTTTGATTCTGAAAAAAAATATTTTCGATCATCTCTTTCTCGGACCATGCGAAATAATTTCATTCCAGGTGTATTTTCGTGTAACAAAGGTTGGATTTTTGGATCCAGCGGGTCAAAATACACCCATAAACCCACCCATCAAAGTTCGATTTCGATTCTGGAGACAGATATTTTCGATCATCTCTTTTTCGTACCATGCGAAATAACTTTTTTCCAAGCATATTTTTGGTCATCAAAGTTTGGATTTTCGGATTCAGCGGGTCGAAATACACCTAGAAACTCACCCATTAAAGTCCGATTTTGATTCTGAAAAAAAATATTTTCGATCATCTCTTTTTCGTACCATGCGGAATAACTTCTTTCCAGGTGTATTTTCGTGTAACAAAGGTTGGATTTTTGGATTCAGCGGGTCAAAATACACCTATGAACCCACCCATCAAAGTTCGATGTCGATTCTGGAGAAAGATATTTCCGATCATCTCTTTTTCGTACCATGCGGAATAACTTTTTTCCAAGCATATTTTTGGTCATCAGAGGTTGGATTTTCGGATTCAGCGGGTCGAAATACACCTAGAAACCCACCCATCAAAGTTCCATTTCGATTCTGGAGACAGATATTTTCGATCATCTCTTTTTCGTACCATGCGAAATAACTTTTTTCCAAGCATATTTTTGGTCATCAAAGTTTGGATTTTCGGATTCAGCGGGTCGAAATACACCTAGAAACTCACCCATTAAAGTCCGATTTTGATTCTGAGAAAAAATATTTTCGATCACCTCTTTTTCGTACCATGCGGAATAACTTTTTTCCAAGCATATTTTTGGTCATCAGAGGTTGGATTTTCGGATTCAGCGGGTCGAAATACACCTAGAAACTCACCCATCAAAGTCCGATTTCGATTCTGAAAAAAAATATTTTCGATCAACTCTTTTTCGTACCATGCGGAATAACTTCTTTCCAGGTGTATTTTCGTGTAAGAACGGTTGGATTTTTGGATTCAGCGGGTCAAAATACACCTATGAGCCCACCCACCAAAGTTCGATTCCGATTCTGAAGACAGATATTTTCGATCATCTCTTTTTCGTACCATGCGGAATAACTTTTTTCCAAGCATATTTTTGGTCATCAAAGCTTGGATTTTCGGATTCAGCGCGTCGTAATACACCTAGAAACTCACCCATTAAAGTCCGATTTTGATTCTGAAAAAAAATATTTTCGATCATCTCTTTTTCGTACCATGCGGAATAACTTTTTTCCAAGCATATTTTTGGTCATCAGAGGTTGGATTTTCGGATTCAGCGGGTCGAAATACACCTAGAAACTCACCCATCAAAGTCCGATTTCGATTCTGAAAAAAAATATTTTCGATCAACTCTTTTTCGTACCATGCGGAATAACTTCTTTCCAGGTGTATTTTCGTGTAACAAAGGTTGGATTTTTGGATTCAGCGGGTCAAAATACACCTATGAACCCACCCATCAAAGTTCGATTCCGATTCTGGAGACAGATATTTTCGATCATCTCTTTTTCGTACCATGCGGAATAACTTTTTTCCAAGCATATTTTTGGTCATCAAAGCTTGGATTTTCGGATTCAGCGGGTCGGAATACACCTAGAAACTCACCCATTAAAGTCCGATTTTGATTCTGAAAAAAAATATTTTCGATCATCTCTTTTTCGGACCATGCGAAATAACTTCATTCCAGGTGTATTTTCGTGTAACAAACGTTGGATTTTTGGATCCAGCGGGTCAAAATACACCTATGAACCCACCCATCAAAGTTCGATTTCGATTCTGGAGACAGATATTTTCGATCATCTCTTTTTCGTGCCATGCGAAATAACTTTTTTCCAAGCATATTTTTGGTCATCAAAGTTCGGATTTTCGGATTCAGCGGGTCGGAATACACCTAGAAACTCACCCATCAAAGTCCGATTTCGATTCTGAAAAAAAATATTTTCGATCATCTCTTTTTCGTACCATGCGGAATAACTTTTTTCCAAGCATATTTTTGGTCATCAGAGGTTGGATTTCCGGATTCAGCGGGTCGAAATACACCTAGAAACTCACCCATCAAAGTCCGATTTCGATTCTGAAAAAAAATATTTTCGATCATCTCTTTTTCGTACCATGCGGAATAACTTCTTTCCAGGTGTATTTTCGTGTAACAAAGGTTGGATTTTTGGATTCAGCGGGTCAAAATACACCTATGAACCCACCCATCAAAGTTCGATGTCGATTCTGGAGAAAGATATTTCCGATCATCTCTTTTTCGTACCATGCGGAATAACTTTTTTCCAAGCATATTTTTGGTCATCAAAGTTCAGATTTTCGGATTCAGCGGGTCGGAATACACCTAGAAACTCACCCATTAAAGTCCGATTTTGATTCTGAAAAAAAATATTTTCGATAATCTCTTTTTCTGACCATGCGAAGTAACTTCTTTCCAGGTATAGTTTCGTGTAACAAAGGTTGGATTTTTGGATCCAGCGGGTCAAAATACACCTATGAACCCACCCATCAAAGTTCGATTTCGATTCTGGATAAAGATATTTCCGATCATCTCTTTTTCGTACCATGCGAAATAACTATTTTACAAGCATATTTTTGGTCGTCAAAGCTTGGATTCTCGGATTCAGCGGGTCAAAATACACCTATAAACCCACCCATCAAAGTTCGATTTCGATTCTGGAGACAGATATTTTCGATCATCCCTTTATCGTACCATGCGAAATAACTTTTTTCCAAGCATATTTCTGGTCATCAAAGTTTGGATTTTCGGATTCAGCGGGTCGGAATACACCTAGAAACTCACCAATTGAAGTCCGATTTTGATTCTGAAAAAAAATATTTTCGATCATCTCTTTCTCGGACCATGCGAAATAATTTCATTCCAGGTGTATTTTCGTGTAACAAAGGTTGGATTTTTGGATCCAGCGGGTCAAAATACACCCATAAACCCACCCATCAAAGTTCGATTTCGATTCTGGAGACAGATATTTTCGATCATCTCTTTTTCGTACCATGCGAAATAACTTTTTTCCAAGCATATTTTTGGTCATCAAAGTTTGGATTTTCGGATTCAGCGGGTCGAAATACACCTAGAAACTCACCCATCAAAGTCCGATTTCGATTCTGAAAAAAAATATTTTCGATCATCTCTTTTTCGTACCATGCGGAATAACTTTTTTCCAAGCATATTTTTGGTCATCAGAGGTTGGATTTTCGGATTCAGCGGGTCGAAATACACCTAGAAACTCACCCATCAAAGTCCGATTTCGATTCTGAAAAAAAATATTTTCGATCAACTCTTTTTCGTACCATGCGGAATAACTTCTTTCCAGGTGTATTTTCGTGTAACAACGGTTGGATTTTTGGATTCAGCGGGTCAAAATACACCTATGAACCCACCCACCAAAGTTCGATTCCGATTCTGGAGACAGATATTTTCGATCATCTCTTTTTCGTACCATGCGGAATAACATTTTTCCAAGCATATTTTTGGTCATCAAAGCTTGGATTTTCGGATTCAGCGGGTCGGAATACACCTAGAAACTCACCCATTAAAGTCCGATTTTGATTCTGAAAAAAAATATTTTCGATCATCTCTTTTTCGTACCATGCGGAATAACTTTTTTCCAAGCATATTTTTGGTCATCAGAGGTTGGATTTTCGGATTCAGCGGGTCGAAATACACCTAGAAACTCACCCATCAAAGTCCGATTTCGATTCTGAAAAAAAATATTTTCGATCATCTCTTTTTCGTACCATGCGGAATAACTTCTTTCCAGGTGTATTTTCGTGTGACAAAGGTTGGATTTTTGGATTCAGCGGGTCAAAATACACCTATGAACCCACCCATCAAAGTTCGATGTCGATTCCGGAGAAAGATATTTCCGATCATCTCTTTTTCGTACCATGCGGAATAACTTTTTTCCAAGCATATTTTTGGTCAACAAAGTTTAGATTTTCGGATTCAGCGGGTCGGAATACACCTAGAAACTCACCCATCAGAGTCCGATTTCGATTCTGAAAAAAAATATTTTCGATCAACTCATTTTCGTACCATGCGGAATAACTTCTTTCCAGGTGTATTTTCGTGTAACAAAGGTTGGATTTTTGGATTCAGCGGGTCAAAATACACCTATGAACCCACCCATCAAAGTTCGATTCCGATTCTGGAGACAGATATTTTCGATCATGTCTTTTTCGTACCATGCGCAATAACTTTTTTCCAAGCATATTTTTGGTCATCAAAGCTAGGATTTTCGGATTCAGCGGGTCGGAATACACCTAGAAACTCACCCATTAAAGTCCGATTTTGATTCTGAAAAAAAATATTTTCGATCATCTCTTTTTCGGACCATGCGAAATAACTTCATTCCAGGTGTATTTTCGTGTAACAAACGTTGGATTTTTGGATCCAGCGGGTCAAAATACACCTGTGAACCCACCCATCAAAGTTCGATGTCGATTCTGGAGAAAGATATTTCCGATCATCTCTGTTTCGTACCATGCGAAATAACTTTTTTCCAAGCATATTTTTGGTCATCAAAGCTTGGATTCTCGGATTCAGCGGGTCAAAATACACCTATAAACCCACCCATCAAAGTTCCATTTCGATTCTAGAGACAGATATTTTCGATCATCTCTTTTTCGTACCATGCGAAATAACTTTTTTCCAAGCATATTTTTGGTCATCAAAGTTTGGATTTTCGGATTCAGCGGGTCAAAATACACCTATGAACCCATCCATCAAAGATCGATTTCGATTCTGGAGACAGATATTTTCGATCATCTCTTTTTCGTACCATGCGGAATAACTTTTTTCCAAGCATATTTTTGGTCATCAAAGTTTGGATTTTCGGATTCAGCGGGTCGGAATACACCTAGAAACTCACCCATCAAAGTCCGATTTTGATTCTGAAAAAAATTATTTTCGATCATCTCTTTTTCGTACCATGCGGAATAACTTTTTTCCAAGCATATTTTTGGTCATCAGAGGTTGGATTTTCGGATTCAGCGGGTCGTAATACACCTAGAAACTCACCCATTAAAGTCCGATTTTGATTCTGAAAAAAAATATTTTCGATCATCTCTTTTTCGTACCATGCGGAATAACTTTTTTCCAAGCATATTTTTGGTCATCAGAGGTTGGATTTTCGGATTCAGCGGGTCGAAATACACCTAGAAACCCACCCATCAAAGTTCCATTTCGATTCTGGAGACAGATATTTTCGATCATCTCTTTTTCGTACCATGCGAAATAACTTTTTTCCAAGCATATTTTTGGTCATCAAAGTTTGGATTTTCGGATTCAGCGGGTCGAAATACACCTAGAAACTCACCCATTAAAGTCCGATTTTGATTCTGAAAAAAAATATTTTCGATCACCTCTTTTTCGTACCATGCGGAATAACTTTTTTCCAAGCATATTTTTGGTCATCAGAGGTTGGATTTTCGGATTCAGCGGGTCGAAATACACCTAGAAACTCACCCATCAAAGTCCGATTTCGATTCTGAAAAAAAATATTTTCGATCAACTCTTTTTCGTACCATGCGGAATAACTTCTTTCCAGGTGTATTTTCGTGTAACAACGGTTGGATTTTTGGATTCAGCGGGTCAAAATACACCTATGAGCCCACCCACCAAAGTTCGATTCCGATTCTGGAGACAGATATTTTCGATCATCTCTTTTTCGTACCATGCGGAATAACTTTTTTCCAAGCATATTTTTGGTCATCAAAGCTTGGATTTTCGGATTCAGCGGGTCGTAATACACCTAGAAACTCACCCATTAAAGTCCGATTTTGATTCTGAAAAAAAATATTTTCGATCATCTCTTTTTCGTACCATGCGGAATAACTTTTTTCCAAGCATATTTTTGGTCATCAGAGGTTGGATTTTCGGATTCAGCGGGTCGAAATACACCTAGAAACTCACCCATCAAAGTCCGATTTCGATACTGAAAAAAAATATTTTCGATCAACTCTTTTTCGTACCATGCGGAATAACTTCTTTCCAGGTGTATTTTCGTGTAACAAAGGTTGGATTTTTGGATTCAGCGGGTCAAAATACACCTATGAACCCACCCATCAAAGTTCGATTCCGATTCTTGAGACAGATATTTTCGATCATCTCTTTTTCGTACCATGCGGAATAACTTTTTTCCAAGCATATTTTTGGTCATCAAAGCTTGGATTTTCGGATTCAGCGGGTCGGAATACACCTAGAAACTCACCCATTAAAGTCCGATTTTGATTCTGAAAAAAAATATTTTCGATCATCTCTTTTTCGGACCATGCGAAATAACTTCATTCCAGGTGTATTTTCGTGTAACAAACGTTGGATTTTTGGATCCAGCGGGTCAAAATACACCTATGAACCCACCCATCAAAGTTCGATTTCGATTCTGGAGACAGATATTTTCGATCATCTCTTTTTCGTGCCATGCGAAATAACTTTTTTCCAAGCATATTTTTGGTCATCAAAGTTCGGATTTTCGGATTCAGCGGGTCGGAATACACCTAGAAACTCACCCATCAAAGTCCGATTTCGATTCTGAAAAAAAATATTTTCGATCATCTCTTTTTCGTACCATGCGGAATAACTTTTTTCCAAGCATATTTTTGGTCATCAGAGGTTGGATTTCCGGATTCAGCGGGTCGAAATACACCTAGAAACTCACCCATCAAAGTCCGATTTCGATTCTGAAAAAAAATATTTTCGATCATCTCTTTTTCGTACCATGCGGAATAACTTCTTTCCAGGTGTATTTTCGTGTAACAAAGGTTGGATTTTTGGATTCAGCGGGTCAAAATACACCTACGAACCCACCCATCAAAGTTCGATGTCGATTCTGGAGAAAGATATTTCCGATCATCTCTTTTTCGTACCATGCGGAATAACTTTTTTCCAAGCATATTTTTGGTCATCAAAGTTTAGATTTTCGGATTCAGCGGGTCGGAATACACCTAGAAACTCACCCATTAAAGTCCGATTTTGATTCTGAAAAAAAATATTTTCGATAATCTCTTTTTCTGACCATGCGAAGTAACTTCTTTCCAGGTATAGTTTCGTGTAACAAAGGTTGGATTTTTGGATCCAGCGGGTCAAAATACACCTATGAACCCACCCATCAAAGTTCGATTTCGATTCTGGATAAAGATATTTCCGATCATCTCTTTTTCGTACCATGCGAAATAACTATTTTACAAGCATATTTTTGGTCGTCAAAGCTTGGATTCTCGGATTCAGCGGGTCAAAATACACCTATAAACCCACCCATCAAAGTTCGATTTCGATTCTGGAGACAGATATTTTCGATCATCCCTTTATCGTACCATGCGAAATAACTTTTTTCCAAGCATATTTCTGGTCATCAAAGTTTGGATTTTCGGATTCAGCGGGTCGGAATACACCTAGAAACTCACCAATTGAAGTCCGATTTTGATTCTGAAAAAAATATTTTCGATCATCTCTTTCTCGGACCATGCGAAATAATTTCATTCCAGGTGTATTTTCGTGTAACAAAGGTTGGATTTTTGGATCCAGCGGGTCAAAATACACCCATAAACCCACCCATCAAAGTTCGATTTCGATTCTGGAGACAGATATTTTCGATCATCTCTTTTTCGTACCATGCGAAATAACTTTTTTCCAAGCATATTTTTGGTCATCAAAGTTTGGATTTTCGGATTCAGCGGGTCGAAATACACCTAGAAACTCGCCCATTAAAGTCCGATTTTGATTCTGAAAAAAAATATCTTCGATCATCTCTTTTTCGTACCATGCGGAATAACTTTTTTCCAAGCATATTTTTGGTCATCAGAGGTTGGATTTTCGGATTCAGCGGGTCGAAATACACCTAGAAACTCACCCATCAAAGTCCGATTTCGATTCTGAAAAAAAATATTTTCGATCAACTCTTTTTCGTACCATGCGGAATAACTTCTTTCCAGGTGTATTTTCGTGTAACAACGGTTGGATTTTTGGATTCAGCGGGTCAAAATACACCTATGAACCCACCCACCAAAGTTCGATTCCGATTCTGGAGACAGATATTTTCGATCATCTCTTTTTCGTACCATGCGGAATAACATTTTTCCAAGCATATTTTTGGTCATCAAAGCTTGGATTTTCGGATTCAGCGGGTCGGAATACACCTAGAAACTCACCCATTAAAGTCCGATTTTGATTCTGAAAAAAAATATTTTCGATCATCTCTTTTTCGTACCATGCGGAATAACTTCTTTACAGGTGTATTTTCGTGTGACAAAGGTTGGATTTTTGGATTCAGCGGGTCAAAATACACCTATGAACCCACCCATCAAAGTTCGATGTCGATTCCGGTGAAAGATATTTCCGATCATCTCTTTTTCGTACCATGCGGAATAACTTTTTTCCAAGCATATTTTTGGTCATCAAAGTTTAGATTTTCGGATTCAGCGGGTCGGAATACACCTAGAAACTCACCCATCAAAGTCCGATTTCGATTCTGAAAAAAAATATTTTCGATCAACTCATTTTCGTACCATGCGGAATAACTTCTTTCCAGGTGTATTTTCGTGTAACAAAGGTTGGATTTTTGGATTCAGCGGGTCAAAATACACCTATGAACCCACCCATCAAAGTTCGATTCCGATTCTGGAGACAGATATTTTCGATCATCTCTTTTTCGTACCATGCGCAATAACTTTTTTCCAAGCATATTTTTGGTCATCAAAGCTTGGATTTTCGGATTCAGCGGGTCGGAATACACCTAGAATCTCACCCATTAAAGTCCGATTTTGATTCTGAAAAAAAATATTTTCGATCATCTCTTTTTCGGACCATGCGAAATAACTTCATTCCAGGTGTATTTTCGTGTAACAAACGTTGGATTTTTGGATCCAGCGGGTCAAAATACACCTATGAACCCACCCATCAAAGTTCGATGTCGATTCTGGAGAAAGATATTTCCGATCATCTCTTTTTCGTACCATGCGAAATAACTTTTTTCCAAGCAGATTTTTGGTCATCAAAGCTTGGATTCTCAGATTCAGCGGGTCAAAATACACCTATGAACCCATCCATCAAAGATCGATTTCGATTCTGGAGACAGATATTTTCGATCATCTCTTTTTCGTACCATGCGGAATAACTTTTTTCCAAGCATATTTTTGGTCATCAGAGGTTGGATTTTCGGATTCAGCGGGTCGAAATACACCTAGAAACCCACCCATCAAAGTTCCATTTCGATTCTGGAGACAGATATTTTCGATCATCTCTTTTTCGTACCATGCGAAATAACTTTTTTCCAAGCATATTTTTGGTCATCAAAGTTTGGATTTTCGGATTCAGCGGGTCGAAATACACCTAGAAACTCACCCATTGAAGTCCGATTTTGATTCTGAAAAAAAATATTTTCGATCACCTCTTTTTCGTACCATGCGGAATAACTTTTTTCCAAGCATATTTTTGGTCATCAGAGGTTGGATTTTCGGATTCAGCGGGTCGAAATACACCTAGAAACTCACCCATCAAAGTCCGATTTCGATTCTGAAAAAAAATATTTTCGATCAACTCTTTTTCGTACCATGCGGAATAACTTCTTTCCAGGTGTATTTTCGTGTAACAACGGTTGGATTTTTGGATTCAGCGGGTCAAAATACACCTATGAGCCCACCCACCAAAGTTCGATTCCGATTCTGGAGACAGATATTTTCGATCATCTCTTTTTCGTACCATGCGGAATAACTTTTTTCCAAGCATATTTTTGGTCATCAAAGCTTGGATTTTCGGATTCAGCGGGTCGTAATACACCTAGAAACTCACCCATTAAAGTCCGATTTTGATTCTGAAAAAAAATATTTTCGATCATCTCTTTTTCGTACCATGCGGAATAACTTTTTTCCAAGCATATTTTTGGTCATCAGAGGTTGGATTTTCGGATTCAGCGGGTCGAAATACACCTAGAAACCCACCCATCAAAGTTCCATTTCGATTCTGGAGACAGATATTTTCGATCATCTCTTTTTCGTACCATGCGAAATAACTTTTTTCCAAGCATATTTTTGGTCATCAAAGTTTGGATTTTCGGATTCAGCGGGTCGAAATACACCTAGAAACTCACCCATTAAAGTCCGATTTTGATTCTGAAAAAAAATATTTTCGATCACCTCTTTTTCGTACCATGCGGAATAACTTTTTTCCAAGCATATTTTTGGTCATCAGAGGTTGGATTTTCGGATTCAGCGGGTCGAAATACACCTAGAAACTCACCCATCAAAGTCCGATTTCGATTCTGAAAAAAAATATTTTCGATCAACTCTTTTTCGTACCATGCGGAATAACTTCTTTCCAGGTGTATTTTCGTGTAACAACGGTTGGATTTTTGGATTCAGCGGGTCAAAATACACCTATGAGCCCACCCACCAAAGTTCGATTCCGATTCTGGAGACAGATATTTTCGATCATCTCTTTTTCGTACCATGCGGAATAACTTTTTTCCAAGCATATTTTTGGTCATCAAAGCTTGGATTTTCGGATTCAGCGGGTCGTAATACACCTAGAAACTCACCCATTAAAGTCCGATTTTGATTCTGAAAAAAAATATTTTCGATCATCTCTTTTTCGTACCATGCGGAATAACTTTTTTCCAAGCATATTTTTGGTCATCAGAGGTTGGATTTTCGGATTCAGCGGGTCGAAATACACCTAGAAACTCACCCATCAAAGTCCGATTTCGATTCTGAAAAAAAATATTTTCGATCAACTCTTTTTCGTACCATGCGGAATAACTTCTTTCCAGGTGTATTTTCGTGTAACAAAGGTTGGATTTTTGGATTCAGCGGGTCAAAATACACCTATGAACCCACCCATCAAAGTTCGATTCCGATTCTGGAGACAGATATTTTCGATCATCTCTTTTTCGTACCATGCGGAATAACTTTTTTCCAAGCATATTTTTGGTCATCAAAGCTTGGATTTTCGGATTCAGCGGGTCGGAATACACCTAGAAACTCACCCATTAAAGTCCGATTTTGATTCTGAAAAAAAATATTTTCGATCATCTCTTTTTCGGACCATGCGAAATAACTTCATTCCAGGTGTATTTTCGTGTAACAAACGTTGGATTTTTGGATCCAGCGGGTCAAAATACACCTATGAACCCACCCATCAAAGTTCGATTTCGATTCTGGAGACAGATATTTTCGATCATCTCTTTTTCGTGCCATGCGAAATAACTTTTTTCCAAGCATATTTTTGGTCATCAAAGTTCGGATTTTCGGATTCAGCGGGTCGGAATACACCTAGAAACTCACCCATCAAAGTCCGATTTCGATTCTGAAAAAAAATATTTTCGATCATCTCTTTTTCGTACCATGCGGAATAACTTTTTTCCAAGCATATTTTTGGTCATCAGAGGTTGGATTTCCGGATTCAGCGGGTCGAAATACACCTAGAAACTCACCCATCAAAGTCCGATTTCGATTCTGAAAAAAAATATTTTCGATCATCTCTTTTTCGTACCATGCGGAATAACTTCTTTCCAGGTGTATTTTCGTGTAACAAAGGTTGGATTTTTGGATTCAGCGGGTCAAAATACACCTATGAACCCACCCATCAAAGTTCGATGTCGATTCTGGAGAAAGATATTTCCGATCATCTCTTTTTCGTACCATGCGGAATAACTTTTTTCCAAGCATATTTTTGGTCATCAAAGTTTAGATTTTCGGATTCAGCGGGTCGGAATACACCTAGAAACTCACCCATTAAAGTCCGATTTTGATTCTGAAAAAAAATATTTTCGATAATCTCTTTTTCTGACCATGCGGAGTAACTTCTTTCCAGGTATAGTTTCGTGTAACAAAGGTTGAATTTTTGGATCCAGCGGGTCAAAATATACCTATGAACCCACCCATCAAAGTTCGATTTCGATTCTGGATAAAGATATTTCCGATCATCTCTTTTTCGTACCATGCGAAATAACTATTTTACAAGCATATTTTTGGTCGTCAAAGCTTGGATTCTCGGATTCAGCGGGTCAAAATACACCTATAAACCCACCCATCAAAGTTCGATTTCGATTCTGGAGACAGATATTTTCGATCATCCCTTTATCGTACCATGCGAAATAACTTTTTTCCAAGCATATTTCTGGTCATCAAAGTTTGGATTTTCGGATTCAGCGGGTCGGAATACACCTAGAAACTCACCAATTAAAGTCCGATTTTGATTCTGAAAAAAAATATTTTCGATCATCTCTTTCTCGGACCATGCGGAATAATTTCATTCCAGGTGTATTTTCGTGTAACAAAGGTTGGATTTTTGGATCCAGCGGGTCAAAATACACCCATAAACCCACCCATCAAAGTTCGATTTCGATTCTGGAGACAGATATTTTCGATCATCTCTTTTTCGTACCATGCGAAATAACTTTTTTCCAAGCATATTTTTGGTCATCAAAGTTTGGATTTTTGGATTCAGCGGGTCGAAATACACCTAGAAACTCACCCATTAAAGTCCGATTTTGATTCTGAAAAAAAATATTTTCGATCATCTCTTTTTCGTACCATGCGGAATAACTTTTTTCCAAGCATATTTTTGGTCATCAGAGGTTGGATTTTCGGATTCAGCGGGTCGAAATACACCTAGAAACTCACCCATCAAAGTCCGATTTCGATTCTGAAAAAAAATATTTTCGATCAACTCTTTTTCGTACCATGCGGAATAACTTCTTTCCAGGTGTATTTTCGTGTAACAACGGTTGGATTTTTGGATTCAGCGGGTCAAAATACACCTATGAACCCACCCACCAAAGTTCGATTCCGATTCTGGAGACAGATATTTTCGATCATCTCTTTTTCGTACCATGCGGAATAACTTTTTTCCAAGCATATTTTTGGTCATCAAAGCTTGGATTTTCGGATTCAGCGGGTCGGAATACACCTAGAAACTCACCCATTAAAGTCCGATTTTGATTCTGAAAAAAAATATTTTCGATCATCTCTTTTTCGTACCATGCGGAATAACTTTTTTCCAAGCATATTTTTGGTCATCAGAGGTTGGATTTTCGGATTCAGCGGGTCGAAATACACCTAGAAACTCACCCATCAAAGTCCGATTTCGATTCTGAAAAAAAATATTTTCGATCATCTCTTTTTCGTACCATGCGGAATAACTTCTTTCCAGGTGTATTTTCGTGTGACAAAGGTTGGATTTTTGGATTCAGCGGGTCAAAATACACCTATGAACACACCCATCAAAGTTCGATTCCGATTCTGGAGACAGATATTTTCGATCATCTCTTTTTCGTACCATGCGGAATAACTTTTTTCCAAGCATATTTTTGGTCATCAAAGCTTGGATTTTCGGATTCAGCGGGTCGGAATACACCTAGAAACTCACCCATTAAAGTCCGATTTTGATTCTGAAAAAAAATATTTTCGATCATCTCTTTTTCGGACCATGCGAAATAACTTCATTCCAGGTGTATTTTCGTGTAACAAACGTTGGATTTTTGGATCCAGCGGGTCAAAATACACCTATGAACCCACCCATCAAAGTTCGATTTCGATTCTGGAGACAGATATTTTCGATCATCTCTTTTTCGTGCCATGCGAAATAACTTTTTTCCAAGCATATTTTTGGTCATCAAAGTTCGGATTTTCGGATTCAGCGGGTCGGAATACACCTAGAAACTCACCCATCAAAGTCCGATTTCGATTCTGAAAAAAAATATTTTCGATCATCTCTTTTTCGTACCATGCGGAATAACTTTTTTCCAAGCATATTTTTGGTCATCAGAGGTTGGATTTCCGGATTCAGCGGGTCGAAATACACCTAGAAACTCACCCATCAAAGTCCGATTTCGATTCTGATAAAAAATATTTTCGATCATCTCTTTTTCGTACCATGCGGAATAACTTCTTTCCAGGTGTATTTTCGTGTAACAAAGGTTGGATTTTTGGATTCAGCGGGTCAAAATACACCTATGAACCCACCCATCAAAGTTCGATGTCGATTCTGGAGAAAGATATTTCCGATCATCTCTTTTTCGTACCATGCGGAATAACTTTTTTCCAAGCATATTTTTGGTCATCAAAGTTTAGATTTTCGGATTCAGCGGGTCGGAATACACCTAGAAACTCACCCATTAAAGTCCGATTTTGATTCTGAAAAAAAATATTTTCGATAATCTCTTTTTCTGACCATGCGAAGTAACTTCTTTCCAGGTATAGTTTCGTGTAACAAAGGTTGGATTTTTGGATCCAGCGGGTCAAAATACACCTATGAACCCACCCATCAAAGTTCGATTTCGATTCGGGATGAAGATATTTCCGATCATCTCTTTTTCGTACCATGCGAAATAACTATTTTACAAGCATATTTTTGGTCGTCAAAGCTTGGATTCTCGGATTCAGCGGGTCAAAATACACCTATAAACCCACCCATCAAAGTTCGATTTCGATTCTGGAGACAGATATTTTCGATCATCCCTTTATCGTACCATGCGAAATAACTTTTTTCCAAGCATATTTCTGGTCATCAAAGTTTGGATTTTCGGATTCAGCGGGTCGGAATACACCTAGAAACTCACCAATTAAAGTCCGATTTTGATTCTGAAAAAAAATATTTTCGATCATCTCTTTCTCGGACCATGCGAAATAATTTCATTCCAGGTGTATTTTCGTGTAACAAAGGTTGGATTTTTGGATCCAGCGGGTCAAAATACACCCATAAACCCACCCATCAAAGTTCGATTTCGATTCTGGAGACAGATATTTTCGATCATCTCTTTTTCGTACCATGCGAAATAACTTTTTTCCAAGCATATTTTTGGTCATCAAAGTTTGGATTTTCGGATTCAGCGGGTCGAAATACACCTAGAAACTCACCCATTAAAGTCCGATTTTGATTCTGAAAAAAAATATTTTCGATCATCTCTTTTTCGTACCATGCGGAATAACTTTTTTCCAAGCATATTTTTGGTCATCAGAGGTTGGATTTTCGGATTCAGCGGGTCGAAATACACCTAGAAACTCACCCATCAAAGTCCGATTTCGATTCTGAAAAAAAATATTTTCGATCAACTCTTTTTCGTACCATGCGGAATAACTTCTTTCCAGGTGTATTTTCGTGTAACAACGGTTGGATTTTTGGATTCAGCGGGTCAAAATACACCTATGAACCCACCCACCAAAGTTCGATTCCGATTCTGGAGACAGATATTTTCGATCATCTCTTTTTCGTACCATGCGGAATAACTTTTTTCCAAGCATATTTTTGGTCATCAAAGCTTGGATTTTCGGATTCAGCGGGTCGGAATACACCTAGAAACTCACCCATTAAAGTCCGATTTTGATTCTGAAAAAAAATATTTTCGATCATCTCTTTTTCGTACCATGCGGAATAACTTTTTTCCAAGCATATTTTTGGTCATCAGAGGTTGGATTTTCGGATTCAGCGGGTCGAAATACACCTAGAAACTCACCCATCAAAGTCCGATTTCGATTCTGAAAAAAAATATTTTCGATCATCTCTTTTTCGTACCATGCGGAATAACTTCTTGCCAGGTGTATTTTCGTGTGACAAAGGTTGGATTTTTGGATTCAGCGGGTCAAAATACACCTATGAACCCACCCATCAAAGTTCGATGTCGATTCTGGAGAAAGATATTTCCGATCATCTCTTTTTCGTACCATGCGGAATAACTTTTTTCCAAGCATATTTTTGGTCATCAAAGTTTAGATTTTCGGATTCAGCGGGTCGGAATACACCTAGAAACTCACCCATTAAAGTCCGATTTTGATTCTGAAAAAAAATATTTTCGATAATCTCTTTTCCTGACCATGCGAAGTAACTTCTTTCCAGGTATAGTTTCGTGTAACAAAGGTTGGATTTTTGGATCCAGCGGGTCAAAATACACCTATGAACCCACCCATCAAAGTTCGATTTCGATTCTGGATAAAGATATTTCCGATCATCTCTTTTTCGTACCATGCGAAATAACTATTTTACAAGCATATTTTTGGTCGTCGAAGCTTGGATTCTCGGATTCAGCGGGTCGGAATACACCTAGAAACTCACCCATTAAAGTCCGATTTTGATTCTGAAAAAAAATATTTTCGATCATCTCTTTTTCGTACCATGCGGAATAACTTTTTTCCAAGCATATTTTTGGTCATCAGAGGTTGGATTTTCGGATTCAGCGGGTCGAAATACACCTAGAAACTCACCCATCAAAGTCCGATTTCGATTCTGAAAAAAAATATTTTCGATCAACTCATTTTCGTACCATGCGGAATAACTTCTTTCCAGGTGTATTTTCGTGTAACAAAGGTTGGATTTTTGGATTCAGCGGGTCAGAATACACCTATGAACCCACCCATCAAAGTTCGATTCCGATTCTGGAGACAGATATTTTCGATCATCTCTTTTTCGTACCATGCGCAATAACTTTTTTCCAAGCATATTTTTGGTCATCAAAGCTTGGATTTTCGGATTCAGCGGGTCGGAATACACCTAGAAACTCACCCATTAAAGTCCGATTTTGATTCTGAAAAAAAATATTTTCGATCATCTCTTTTTCGGACCATGCGAAATAACTTCATTCCAGGTGTATTTTCGTGTAACAAACGTTGGATTTTTGGATCCAGCGGGTCAAAATACACCTATGAACCCACCCATCAAAGTTCGATGTCGATTCTGGAGAAAGATATTTCCGATCATCTCTTTTTCGTACCATGCGGAATAACTTTTTTCCAAGAATATTTTTGGTCATCAAAGCTTGGATTCTCGGATTCAGCGGGTCAAAATACACCTATAAACCCACCCATCAAAGTTCCATTTCGATTCTAGAGACAGATATTTTCGATCATCTCTTTTGCGTACCATGCGAAATAACTTTTTTCCAAGCATATTTTTGGTCATCAAAGTTTGGATTTTCGGATTCAGCGGGTCAAAATACACCTATGAACCCATCCATCAAAGTTCGATTTCGATTCTGGAGACAGATATTTTCGATCATCTCTTTTTCGTACCATGCGGAATAACTTTTTTCCAAGCATATTTTTGGTCATCAAAGTTTGGATTTTCGGATTCAGCGGGTCGGAATACACCTAGAAACTCACCCATCAAAGTCCGATTTTGATTCTGAAAAAAATTATTTTCGATCATCTCTTTTTCGTACCATGCGGAATAACTTTTTTCCAAGCATATTTTTGGTCATCAGAGGTTGGATTTTCGGATTCAGCGGGTCGTAATACACCTAGAAACTCACCCATTAAAGTCCGATTTTGATTCTGAAAAAAAATATTTTCGATCATCTCTTTTTCGTACCATGCGGAATAACTTTTTTCCAAGCATATTTTTGGTCATCAGAGGTTGGATTTTCGGATTCAGCGGGTCGAAATACACCTAGAAACCCACCCATCAAAGTTCCATTTCGATTCTGGAGACAGATATTTTCGATCATCTCTTTTTCGTACCATGCGAAATAACTTTTTTCCAAGCATATTTTTGGTCATCAAAGTTTGGATTTTCGGATTCAGCGGGTCGAAATACACCTAGAAACTCACCCATTAAAGTCCGATTTTGATTCTGAAAAAAAATATTTTCGATCACCTCTTTTTCGTACCATGCGGAATAACTTTTTTCCAAGCATATTTTTGGTCATCAGAGGTTGGATTTTCGGATTCAGCGGGTCAAAATACACCTATGAACCCACCCATCAAAGTCCGATTTCGATTCTGAAAAAAAATATTTTCGATCAACTCTTTTTCGTACCATGCGGACTAACTTCTTTCCAGGTGTATTTTCGTGTGACAAAGGTTGGATTTTTGGATTCAGCGGGTCAAAATACACCTATGAACCCACCCATCAAAGTTCGATGTCGATTCTGGAGAAAGATATTTCCGATCATCTCTTTTTCGTACCATGCGGAATAACTTTTTTCCAAGCATATTTTTGGTCATCAAAGTTTAGATTTTCGGATTCAGCGGGTCGGAATACACCTAGAAACTCACCCATTAAAGTCCGATTTTGATTCTGAAAAAAAATATTTTCGATAATCTCTTTTCCTGACCATGCGAAGTAACTTCTTTCCAGGTATAGTTTCGTGTAACAAAGGTTGGATTTTTGGATCCAGCGGGTCAAAATACACCTATGAACCCACCCATCAAAGTTCGATTTCGATTCTGGATAAAGATATTTCCGATCATCTCTTTTTCGTACCATGCGAAATAACTATTTTACAAGCATATTTTTGGTCGTCGAAGCTTGAATTCTCGGATTCAGCGGGTCGGAATACACCTAGAAACTCACCCATTAAAGTCCGATTTTGGTCTGAAAAAAAATATTTTCGATCATCTCTTTTTCGTACCATGCGGAATAACTTTTTTCCATGCATATTTTTGGTCATCAGAGGTTGGATTTTCGGATTCAGCGGGTCGAAATACACCTAGAAACTCACCCATCAAAGTCCGATTCCGATTCTGAAAAAAAATATTTTCGATCAACTCATTTTCGTACCATGCGGAATAACTTCTTTCCAGGTGTATTTTCGTGTAACAAAGGTTGGATTTTTGGATTCAGCGGGTCAAAATACACCTATGAACCCACCCATCAAAGTTCGATTCCGATTCTGGAGACAGATATTTTCGATCATCTCTTTTTCGTACCATGCGCAATAACTTTTTTCCAAGCATATTTTTGGTCATCAAAGCTTGGATTTTCGGATTCAGCGGTTCGGAATACACCTAGAAACTCACCCATTAAAGTCCGATTTTGATTCTGAAAAAAAATATTTTCGATCATCTCTTTTTCGGACCATGCGAAATAACTTCATTCCAGGTGTATTTTCGTGTGACAAACGTTGGATTTTTGGATCCAGCGGGTCAAAATACACCTATGAACCCACCCATCAAAGTTCGATGTCGATTCTGGAGAAAGATATTTCCGATCATCTCTTTTTCGTACCATGCGAAATAACTTTTTTCCAAGAATATTTTTGGTCATCAAAGCTTGGATTCTCGGATTCAGCGGGTCAAAATACACCTATAAACCCACCCATCAAAGTTCCATTTCGATTCTAGAGACAGATATTTTCGATCATCTCTTTTTCGTACCATGCGAAATAACTTTTTTCCAAGCATATTTTTGGTCATCAAAGTTTGGATTTTCGGATTCAGCGGGTCAAAATACACCTATGAACCCATCCATCAAAGTTCGATTTCGATTCTGGAGACAGATATTTTCGATCATCTCTTTTTCGTACCATGCGGAATAACTTTTTTCCAAGCATATTTTTGGTCATCAAAGTTTGGATTTTCGGATTCAGCGGGTCGGAATACACCTAGAAACTCACCCATCAAAGTCCGATTTTGATTCTGAAAAAAATTATTTTCGATCATCTCTTTTTCGTACCATGCGGAATAACTTTTTTCCAAGCATATTTTTGGTCATCAGAGGTTGGATTTTCGGATTCAGCGGGTCGGAATACACCTAGAAACTCACCCATCAAAGTCCGATTTTGATTCTGAAAAAAAATATTTTCGATCATCTCTTTTTCGTACCATGCGGAATAACTTTTTTCCAAGCATATTTTTGGTCATCAGAGGTTGGATTTTCGGATTCAGCGGGTCGAAATACACCTAGAAACCCACCCATCAAAGTTCCATTTCGATTCTGGAGACAGATATTTTCGATCATCTCTTTTTCGTACCATGCGAAATAACTTTTTTCCAAGCATATTTTTGGTCATCAAAGTTTGGATTTTCGGATTCAGCGGGTCGAAATACACCTAGAAACTCACCCATGAAAGTCCGATTTTGATTCTGAAAAAAAATATTTTCGATCACCTCTTTTTCGTACCATGCGGAATAACTTTTTTCCAAGCATATTTTTGGTCATCAGAGGTTGGATTTTCGGATTCAGCGGGTCAAAATACACCTATGAACCCACCCATCAAAGTCCGATTTCGATTCTGAAAAAAAATATTTTCGATCAACTCTTTTTCGTACCATGCGGAATAACTTCTTTCCAGGTGTATTTTCGTTTGACAAAGGTTGGATTTTTGGATTCAGCGGGTCAAAATACACCTATGAACCCACCCATCATAGTTCGATGTCGATTCTGGAGAAAGATATTTCCGATCATCTCTTTTTCGTACCATGCGGAATAACTTTTTTCCAAGCATATTTTTGGTCATCAAAGTTTAGATTTTCGGATTCAGCGGGTCGGAATACACCTAGAAACTCACCCATTGAAGTCCGATTTTGATTCTGAAAAAAAATATTTTCGATAATCTCTTTTCCTGACCATGCGAAGTAACTTCTTTCCAGGTATAGTTTCGTGTAACAAAGGTTGGATTTTTGGATCCAGCGGGTCAAAATACACCTATGAACCCACCCATCAAAGTTCGATTTCGATTCTGGATAAAGATATTTCCGATCATCTCTTTTTCGTACCATGCGAAATAACTATTTTACAAGCATATTTTTGGTCGTCGAAGCTTGAATTCTCGGATTCAGCGGGTCGGAATACACCTAGAAACTCACCCATTAAAGTCCGATTTTGGTCTGAAAAAAAATATTTTCGATCATCTCTTTTTCGTACCATGCGGAATAACTTTTTTCCAAGCATATTTTTGGTCATCAGAGGTTGGATTTTCGGATTCAGCGGGTCGAAATACACCTAGAAACTCACCCATCAAAGTCCGATTCCGATTCTGAAAAAAAATATTTTCGATCAACTCATTTTCGTACCATGCGGAATAACTTCTTTCCAGGTGTATTTTCGTGTAACAAAGGTTGGATTTTTGGATTCAGCGGGTCAAAATACACCTATGAACCCACCCATCAAAGTTCGATTCCGATTCTGGAGACAGATATTTTCGATCATCTCTTTTTCGTACCATGCGCAATAACTTTTTTCCAAGCATATTTTTGGTCATCAAAGCTTGGATTTTCGGATTCAGCGGGTCAAAATACACCTATAAACCCACCCATCAAAGTTCCATTTCGATTCTAGAGACAGATATTTTCGATCATCTCTTTTTCGTACCATGCGAAATAACTTTTTTCCAAGCATATTTTTGGTCATCAAAGTTTGAATTTTCGGATTCAGCGGGTCAAAATACACCTATGAACCCATCCATCAAAGTTCGATTTCGATTCTGGAGACAGATATTTTCGATCATCTCTTTTTCGTACCATGCGGAATAACTTTTTTCCAAGCATATTTTTGGTCATCAAAGTTTGGATTTTCGGATTCAGCGGGTCGGAATACACCTAGAAACTCACCCATCAAAGTCCGATTTTGATTCTGAAAAAAATTATTTTCGATCATCTCTTTTTCGTACCATGCGGAATAACTTTTTTCCAAGCATATTTTTGGTCATCAGAGGTTGGATTTTCGGATTCAGCGGGTCGTAATACACCTAGAAACTCACCCATTAAAGTCCGATTTTGATTCTGAAAAAAAATATTTTCGATCATCTCTTTTTCGTACCATGCGGAATAACTTTTTTCCAAGCATATTTTTGGTCATCAGAGGTTGGATTTTCGGATTCAGCGGGTCGAAATACACCTAGAAACCCACCCATCAAAGTTCCATTTCGATTCTGGAGACAGATATTTTCGATCATCTCTTTTTCGTACCATGCGAAATAACTTTTTTCCAAGCATATTTTTGGTCATCAAAGTTTGGATTTTCGGATTCAGCGGGTCGAAATACACCTAGAAACTCACCCATTAAAGTCCGATTTTGATTCTGAAAAAAAATATTTTCGATCACCTCTTTTTCGTACCATGCGGAATAACTTTTTTCCAAGCATATTTTTGGTCATCAGAGGTTGGATTTTCGGATTCAGCGGGTCAAAATACACCTATGAACCCACCCATCAAAGTCCGATTTCGATTCTGAAAAAAAATATTTTCGATCAACTCTTTTTCGTACCATGCGGAATAACTTCTTTCCAGGTGTATTTTCGTGTAACAACGGTTGGATTTTTGGATTGAGCGGGTCAAAATACACCTATGAACCCACCCACCAAAGTTCGATTCCGATTCTGGAGACAGATATTTTCGATCATCTCTTTTTCGTACCATGCGGAATAACTTTTTTCCAAGCATATTTTTGGTCATCAGAGGTTGGATTTTCGGATTCAGCGGGTCGTAATACACCTAGAAACTCACCCATTAAAGTCCGATTTTGATTCTGAAAAAAAATATTTTCGATCATCTCTTTTTCGTACCATGCGGAATAACTTTTTTCCAAGCATATTTTTGGTCATCAGAGGTTGGATTTTCGGATTCAGCGGGTCGAAATACACCTAGAAACCCACCCATCAAAGTTCCATTTCGATTCTGGAGACAGATATTTTCGATCATCTCTTTTTCGTACCATGCGAAATAACTTTTTTCCAAGCATATTTTTGGTCATCAAAGTTTGGATTTTCGGATTCAGCGGGTCGAAATACACCTAGAAACTCACCCATTAAAGTCCGATTTTGATTCTGAAAAAAAATATTTTCGATCACCTCTTTTTCGTACCATGCGGAATAACTTTTTTCCAAGCATATTTTTGGTCATCAGAGGTTGGATTTTCGGATTCAGCGGGTCAAAATACACCTATGAACCCACCCATCAAAGTCCGATTTCGATTCTGAAAAAAAATATTTTCGATCAACTCTTTTTCGTACCATGCGGAATAACTTCTTTCCAGGTGTATTTTCGTGTAACAACGGTTGGATTTTTGGATTCAGCGGGTCAAAATACACCTATGAACCCACCCACCAAAGTTCGATTCCGATTCTGGAGACAGATATTTTCGATCATCTCTTTTTCGTACCATGCGGAATAACTTTTTTCCAAGCATATTTTTGGGTATCAAAGCTTGGATTTTCGGATTCAGCGGGTCGTAATACACCTAGAAACTCACCCATTAAAGTCCGATTCTGATTCTGAAAAAAAATATTTTCGATCATCTCTTTTTCGTACCATGCGGACTAACTTTTTTCCAAGCATATTTTTGGTCATCAGAGGTTGGATTTTCGGATTCAGCGGGTCGAAATACACCTAGAAACTCACCCATCAAAGTCCGATTTCGATTCTGAAAAAAAATATTTTCGATCAACTCTTTTTCGTACCATGCGGAATAACTTCTTTCCAGGTGTATTTTCGTGTAACAAAGGTTGGATTTTTGGATTCAGCGGGTCAAAATACACCTATGAACCCACCCATCAAAGTTCGATTCCGATTCTGGAGACAGATATTTTCGATCATCTTTTTCTCGTACCATGCGGAATAACTTTTTTCCAAGCATATTTTTGGTCATCAAAGCTTGGATTTTCGGATTCAGCGGGTCGGAATACACCTAGAAACTCACCCATTAAAGTCCGTTTTGATTCTGAAAAAAAATATTTTCGATCATCTCTTTTTCGGACCATGCGAAATAACTTCATTCCAGGTGTATTTTCGTGTAACAAACGTTGGATTTTTGGATCCAGCGGGTCAAAATACACCTATGAACCCACCCATCAAAGTTCGATTTCGATTCTGGAGACAGATATTTTCGATCATCTCTTTTTCGTGCCATGCGAAATAACTTTTTTCCAAGCATATTTTTGGTCATCAAAGTTTGGATTTTCGGATTCAGCGGGTCGGAATACACCTAGAAACTCACCCATCAAAGTCCGATTTCGATTCTGAAAAAAAATATTTTCGATCATCTCTTTTTCGTACCATGCGGAATAACTTTTTTCCAAGCATATTTTTGGTCATCAGAGGTTGGATTTTCGGATTCAGCGGGTCGAAATACACCTAGAAACTCACCCATCAAAGTCCGATTTCGATTCTGAAAAAAAATATTTTCGATCATCTCTTTTTCGTACCATGCGGAATAACTTCTTTCCAGGTGTATTTTCGTGTAACAAAGGTTGGATTTTTGGATTCAGCGGGTCAAAATACACCTATGAACCCACCCATCAAAGTTCGATGTCGATTCTGGAGAAAGATATTTCCGATCATCTCTTTTTCGTACCATGCGGAATAACTTTTTTCCAAGCATATTTTTGGTCATCAAAGTTTAGATTTTCGGATTCAGCGGGTCGGAATACACCTAGAAACTCACCCATCAAAGTCCGATTTTGATTCTGAAAAAAAATATTTTCGATAATCTCTTTTTCTGACCATGCGAAGTAACTTCTTTCCAGGTATAGTTTCGTGTAACAAAGGTTGGATTTTTGGATCCAGCGGGTCAAAATACACCTATGAACCCACCCATCAAAGTTCGATTTCGATTCTGGATAAAGATATTTCCGATCATCTCTTTTTCGTACCATGCGAAATAACTATTTTACAAGCATATTTTTGGTCGTCAAAGCTTGGATTCTCGGATTCAGCGGGTCAAAATACACCTATAAACCCACCCATCAAAGTTCGATTTCGATTCTGGAGACAGATATTTTCGATCATCCCTTTATCGTACCATGCGAAATAACTTTTTTCCAAACATATTTCTGGTCATCAAAGTTTGGATTTTCGGATTCAGCGGGTCGGAATACACCTAGAAACTCACCAATTAAAGTCCGATTTTGATTCTGAAAAAAAATATTTTCGATCATCTCTTTCTCGGACCATGCGAAATAACTTCATTGCAGGTGTATTTTCGTGTAACAAAGGTTGGATTTTTGGATCCAGCGGGTCAAAATACACCCATAAACCCACCCATCAAAGTTCGATTTCGATTCTGGAGACAGATATTTTCGATCATCTCTTTTTCGTACCATGCGAAATAACTTTCTTCCAAGCATATTTTTGGTCATCAAAGTTTGGATTTTCGGATTCAGCGGGTCGAAATACACCTAGAAACTCACCCATTAAAGTCCGATTTTGATTCTGAAAAAAAATATTTTCGATCATCTCTTTTTCGTACCATGCGGAATAACTTTTTTCCAAGCATATTTTCGGTCATCAGAGGTTGGATTTTCGGATTCAGCGGGTCGAAATACACCTAGAAACTCGCCCATCAAAGTCCGATTTCGATTCTGAAAAAAAATATTTTCGATCAACTCTTTTTCGTACCATGCGGAATAACTTCTTTCCAGGTGTATTTTCGTGTAACAACGGTTGGATTTTTGGATTCAGCGGGTCAAAATACACCTATGAACCCACCCACCAAAGTTCGATTTCGATTCTGGAGACATATTTTCGATCATCTCTTTTTCGTACCATGCGGAATAACTTTTTTCCAAGCATATTTTTGGTCATCAAAGCTTGGATTTTCGGATTCAGCGGGTAGGAATACACCTAGAAACTCACCCATTAAAGTCCGATTTTGATTCTGAAAAAAAATATTTTCGATAATCTCTTTTTCTGACCATGCGAAGTAACTTCTTTCCAGGTATATTTTCGTGTAACATAGGTTGGATTTTTGGATCCGGCAGGTCAAAATACACCTATGAACCCACCCATCAAAGTTCGATTTCGATTCTGGAGAAAGATATTTCCGATCATCTCTTTTTCGTACCATGCGAAATAAATATTTTACAAGCATATTTTTGGTCATCAAAGTTTGGATTTTCGGATTCAGCGGGTCGGAATACACCTAGAAACTCACCAATTAAAAACCGATTTTGATTCTGAAAAAAAATATTTTCGATCATCTCTTTTCCGGACCATGCGAAATAACTTCATTCCAGGTGTATTTTCGTGTAACAAAGGTTGGATTTTTGGATCCAGCGGGTCAAAATACACCCATAAACCCACCCATCAAAGTTTGATTTCGATTCTGGAGACAGATATTTTCGATCATCTCTTTTTCGTACCATGCGAAATAACTTTTTTCCAAGCATATTTTTGGTCATCAAAGTTTGGATTTTCGGATTCAGCGGGTCGGAATACACCTAGAAACTCACCCATCAAAGTCCGATTTTGATTCTGAAAAAAATTATTTTCGATCATCTCTTTTTCGTACCATGCGAAATAACTTTTTTCCAAGCATATTTTTGGTCATCAGAGGTTGGATTTCCGGATTCAGCGGGTCGTAATACACCTAGAAACTCACCCATTAAAGTCCGATTTTGATTCTGAAAAAAAATATTTTCGATCATCTCTTTTTCGTACCATGCGGAATAACTTTTTTCCAAGCATATTTTTGGTCATCAGAGGTTGGATTTTCGGATTCAGCGGGTCGAAATACACCTAGAAACCCACCCATCAAAGTTCCATTTCGATTCTGGAGACAGATATTTTCGATCATCTCTTTTTCGTACCATGCGAAATAACTTTTTTCCAAGCATATTTTTGGTCATCAAAGTTTGGATTTTCGGATTCAGCGGGTCGGAATACACCTAGAAACTCACCCATTAAAGTCCGATTTTGATTCTGAAAAAAATATTTTCGATCATCTCTTTTTCGTACCATGCGGAATAACTTTTTTCCGAGCATATTTTTGGTCATCAGAGGTTGGATTTTCGGATTCAGCGGGTCGAAATACACCTAGAAACTCACCCATCAAAGTCCGATTTCGATTCTGAAAAAAAATATTTTCGATCAACTCTTTTTCGTACCATGCGGAATAACTTCTTTCCAGGTGTATTTTCGTGTAACAACGGTTGGATTTCTGGATTCAGCGGGTCAAAATACACCTATGAACCCACCCACCAAAGTTCGATTCCGATTCTGGAGACAGATATTTTCGATCATCTCTTTTTCGTACCATGCGGAATAACTTTTTTCCAAGCATATTTTTGGTCATCAAAGTTTGGATTTTCGGATTCAGCGGGTCGGAATACACCTAGAAACTCACCCATCAAAGTCCGATTTTGATTCTGAAAAAAATTATTTTCGATCATCTCTTTTTCGTACCATGCGAAATAACTTTTTTCCAAGCATATTTTTGGTCATCAGAGGTTGGATTTCCGGATTCAGCGGGTCGTAATACACCTAGAAACTCACCCATTAAAGTCCGATTTTGATTCTGAAAAAAAATATTTTCGATCATCTCTTTTTCGTACCATGCGGAATAACTTTTTTCCAAGCATATTTTTGGTCATCAGAGGTTGGATTTTCGGATTCAGCGGGTCGAAATACACCTAGAAACCCACCCATCAAAGTTCCATTTCGATTCTGGAGACAGATATTTTCGATCATCTCTTTTTCGTACCATGCGAAATAACTTTTTTCCAAGCATATTTTTGGTCATCAAAGTTTGGATTTTCGGATTCAGCGGGTCGGAATACACCTAGAAACTCACCCATTAAAGTCCGATTTTGATTCTGAAAAAAATATTTTCGATCATCTCTTTTTCGTACCATGCGGAATAACTTTTTTCCGAGCATATTTTTGGTCATCAGAGGTTGGATTTTCGGATTCAGCGGGTCGAAATACACCTAGAAACTCACCCATCAAAGTCCGATTTCGATTCTGAAAAAAAATATTTTCGATCAACTCTTTTTCGTACCATGCGGAATAACTTCTTTCCAGGTGTATTTTCGTGTAACAACGGTTGGATTTCTGGATTCAGCGGGTCAAAATACACCTATGAACCCACCCACCAAAGTTCGATTCCGATTCTGGAGACAGATATTTTCGATCATCTCTTTTTCGTACCATGCGGAATAACTTTTTTCCAAGCATATTTTTGGTCATCAAAGCTTGGATTTTCGGATTCAGCGGGTCGTAATACACCTAGAAACTCACCCATTAAAGTCCGATTTTGATTCTGAAAAAAAATATTTTCGATCATCTCTTTTTCGTACCATGCGGAATAACTTTTTTCCAAGCATATTTTTGGTCATCAGAGGTTGGATTTTCGGATTCAGCGGGTCGAAATACACCTAGAAACTCACCCATCAAAGTCCGATTTCGATTCTGAAAAAAAATATTTTCGATCATCTCTTTTTCGTACCATGCGGAATAACTTCTTTCCAGGTGTATTTTCGTGTAACAAAGGTTGGATTTTTGGATTCAGCGGGTCAAAATACACCTATGAACCCACCCATCAAAGTTCGATGTCGATTCTGGAGAAAGATATTTCCGATCATCTCTTTTTCGTACCATGCGGAATAACTTTTTTCCAAGCATATTTTTGGTCATCAAAGTTTAGATTTTCGGATTCAGCGGGTCGGAATACACCTAGAAACTCACCCATCAAAGTCCGATTTTGATTCTGAAAAAAAATATTTTCGATAATCTCTTTTTCTGACCATGCGAAGTAACTTCTTTCCAGGTATAGTTTCGTGTAACAAAGGTTGGATTTTTGGATCCAGCGGGTCAAAATACACCTATGAACCCACCCATCAAAGTTCGATTTCGATTCTGGATAAAGATATTTCCGATCATCTCTTTTTCGTACCATGCGAAATAACTATTTTACAAGCATATTTTTGGTCGTCAAAGCTTGGATTCTCGGATTCAGCGGGTCAAAATACACCTATAAACCCACCCATCAAAGTTCGATTTCGATTCTGGAGACAGATATTTTCGATCATCCCTTTATCGTACCATGCGAAATAACTTTTTTCCAAGCATATTTCTGGTCATCAAAGTTTGGATTTTCGGATTCAGCGGGTCGGAATACACCTAGAAACTCACCAATTAAAGTCCGATTTTGATTCTGAAAAAAAATATTTTCGATCATCTCTTTCTCGGACCATGCGAAATAACTTCATTCCAGGTGTATTTTCGTGTAACAAAGGTTGGATTTTTGGATCCAGCGGGTCAAAATACACCCATAAACCCACCCATCAAAGTTCGATTTCGATTCTGGAGACAGATATTTTCGATCATCTCTTTTTCGTACCATGCGAAATAACTTTCTTCCAAGCATATTTTTGGTCATCAAAGTTTGGATTTTCGGATTCAGCGGGTCGAAATACACCTAGAAACTCACCCATTAAAGTCCGATTTTGATTCTGAAAAAAAATATTTTCGATCATCTCTTTTTCGTACCATGCGGAATAACTTTTTTCCAAGCATATTTTTGGTCATCAGAGGTTGGATTTTCGGATTCAGCGGGTCGAAATACACCTAGAAACTCACCCATCAAAGTCCGATTTCGATTCTGAAAAAAAATATTTTCGATCAACTCTTTATCGTACCATGCGGAATAACTTCTTTCCAGGTGTATTTTCGTGTAACAACGGTTGGATTTTTGGATTCAGCGGGTCAAAATACACCTATGAACCCACCCACCAAAGTTCGATTCCGATTCTGGAGACATATTTTCGATCATCTCTTTTTCGTACCATGCGGAATAACTTTTTTCCAAGCATATTTTTGGTCATCAAAGCTTGGATTTTCGGATTCAGCGGGTAGGAATACACCTAGAAACTCACCCATTAAAGTCCGATTTTGATTCTGAAAAAAAATATTTTCGATAATCTCTTTTTCTGACCATGCGAAGTAACTTCTTTCCAGGTATATTTTCGTGTAACATAGGTTGGATTTTTGGATCCAGCAGGTCAAAATACACCAATGAACCCACCCATCAAAGTTCGATTTCGATTCTGGAGAAAGATATTTCCGATCATCTCTTTTTCGTACCATGCGAAATAAATATTTTACAAGCATATTTTTGGTCATCAAAGTTTGGATTTTCGGATTCAGCGGGTCGGAATACACCTAGAAACTCACCAATTAAAAACCGATTTTGATTCTGAAAAAAAATATTTTCGATCATCTCTTTTTCGGACCATGCGAAATAACTTCATTCCAGGTGTATTTTCGTGTAACAAAGGTTGGATTTTTGGATCCAGCGGGTCAAAATACACCCATAAACCCACCCATCAAAGTTTGATTTCGATTCTGGAGACAGATATTTTCGATCATCTCTTTTTCGTACCATGCGAAATAACTTTTTTCCAAGCATATTTTTGGTCATCAAAGGTTGGATTTTCGGATTCAGCGGGTCGGAATACACCTAGAAACTCACCCATCAAAGTCCGATTTTGATTCTGAAAAGAATTATTTTCGATCATCTCTTTTTCGTACCATGCGAAATAACTTTTTTCCAAGCATATTTTTGGTCATCAGAGGTTGGATTTCCGGATTCAGCGGGTCGTAATACACCTAGAAACTCACCCATTAAAGTCCGATTTTGATTCTGAAAAAAAATATTTTCGATCATCTCTTTTTCGTACCATGCGGAATAACTTTTTTCCAAGCATATTTTTGGTCATCAGAGGTTGGATTTTCGGATTCAGCGGGTCGAAATACACCTAGAAACCCACCCATCAAAGTTCCATTTCGATTCTGGAGACAGATATTTTCGATCATCTCTTTTTCGTACCATGCGAAATAACTTTTTTCCAAGCATATTTTTGGTCATCAAAGATTGGATTTTCGGATTCAGCGGGTCGGAATACACCTAGAAACTCACCCATTAAAGTCCGATTTTGATTCTGAAAAAAAATATTTTCGATCATCTCTTTTTCGTACCATGCGGAATAACTTTTTTCCGAGCATATTTTTGGTCATCAGAGGTTGGATTTTCGGATTCAGCGGGTCGAAATACACCTAGAAACTCACCCATCAAAGTCCGATTTCGATTCTGAAAAAAAATATTTTCGATCAACTCTTTTTCGTACCATGCGGAATAACTTCTTTCCAGGTGTATTTTCGTGTAACAACGGTTGGATTTCTGGATTCAGCGGGTCAAAATACACCTATGAACCCACCCACCAAAGTTCGATTCCGATTCTGGAGACAGATATTTTCGATCATCTCTTTTTCGTACCATGCGAAATAACTTTTTTCCAAGCATATTTTTGGTCATCAAAGCTTGGATTTTCGGATTCAGCGGGTCGTAATACACCTAGAAACTCACCCATTAAAGTCCGATTTTGATTCTGAAAAAAAATATTTTCGATCATCTCTTTTTCGTACCATGCGGAATAACTTTTTTCCAAGCATATTTTTGGTCATCAAAGCTTGGATTTTCGGATTCAGCGGGTCGGAGAACACCTAGAAACTCACCCATTAAAGTCCGTTTTGATTCTGAAAAAAAATATTTTCGATCATCTCTTTTTCGGACCATGCGAAATAACTTCATTCCAGGTGTATTTTCGTGTAACAAACGTTGGATTTTTGGATCCAGCGGGTCAAAATACACCTATGAACCCACCCATCAAAGTTCGATTCCGATTCTGGAGACAGATATTTTCGATCATCTCTTTTTCGTGCCATGCGAAATAACTTTTTTCCAAGCATATTTTTGGTCATCAAAGTTTGGATTTTGGGATTCAGCGGGTCGGAATACACCTAGAAACTCACCCATCAAAGTCCGATTTCGATTCTGAAAAAAAATATTTTCGATCATCTCTTTTTCGTACCATGCGGAATAACTTTTTTCCAAGCATATTTTTGGTCATCAGAGGTTGGATTTTCGGATTCAGCGGGTCGAAATACACCTAGAAACTCACCCATCGAAGTCCGGTTTCGATTCTGAAAAATAATATTTTCGATCATCTCTTTTTCGTACCATGCGGAATAACTTCTTTCCAGGTGTATTTTCGTGTAACAAAGGTTGGATTTTTGGATTCAGCGGGTCAAAACACACCTATGAACCCACCCATCAAAGTTCGATGTCGATTCTGGAGAAAGATATTTCCGATCATCTCTTTTTCGTACCATGCGGAATAACTTTTTTCCAAGCATATTTTTGGTCATCAAAGTTTAGATTTTCGGATTCAGCGGGTCGAAATACACCTAGAAACTCACCCATTAAAGTCCGATTTTGATTCTGAAAAAAAATATTTTCGATAATCTCTTTTTCTGACCATGCGAAGTAACTTCTTTCCAGGTATAGTTTCGTGTAACAAAGGTTGGATTTTTGGATCCAGCGGGTCAAAATACACCTATGAACCCACCCATCAAAGTTCGATTTCGATTCTGGATAAAGATATTTCCGATCATCTCCTTTTCGTACCATGCGAAATAACTATTTTACAAGCATATTTTTGGTCGTCAAAGCTTGGATTCTCGGATTCAGCGGGTCAAAATACACCTATAAACCCACCCATCAAAGTTCGATTTCGATTCTGGAGACAGATATTTTCGATCATCCCTTTATCGTACCATGCGAAATAACTTTTTTCCAAGCATATTTCTGGTCATCAAAGTTTGGATTTTCGGATTCAGCGGGTCGGAATACACCTAGAAACTCACCAATTAAAGTCCGATTTTGATTCTGAAAAAAAATATTTTCGATCATCTCTTTCTCGGACCATGCGAAATAACTTCATTCCAGGTGTATTTTCGTGTAACAAAGGTTGGATTTTTGGATCCAGCGGGTCAAAATACACCCATAAACCCACCCATCAAAGTTCGATTTCGATTCTGGAGACAGATATTTTCGATCATCTCTTTTTCGTACCATGCGAAATAACTTTTTTCCAAGCATATTTTTGGTCATCAAAGTTTGGATTTTCGGATTCAGCGGGTCGAAATACACCTAGAAACTCACCCATTAAAGTCCGATTTTGATTCTGAAAAAAAATATTTTCGATAATCTCTTTTTCTGACCATGCGAAGTAACTTCTTTCCAGGTATATTTTCGTGTAACATAGGTTGGATTTTTGGATCCAGCGGGTCAAAATACACCTATGAACCCACCCATCAAAGTTCGATTTTGATTCTGGAGAAAGATATTTCCGATCATCTCTTTTTCGTACCATGCGAAATAAATATTTAACAAGCATATTTTTGGTCGTCAAAGCTTGGATTTTCGGATTCAGCGGGTCAAAATACACCTATAAACCCACCCATCAAAGTTCGATTCCGATTCTGGAGACAGATATTTTCGATCATCTCTTTTTCGTACCATGCGGAATAACTTTTTTCCAAGCATATTTTTGGTCATCAAAGCTTGGATTTTCGGATTCAGCGGGTCGAAATACACCTAGAAACTCACCCATTAAAGTCCGATTTTGATTCTGAAAAAAAATATTTTCGATCATCTCTTTTTCGGACCATGCGAAATAACTTCATTCCAGGTGTATTTTCGTGTACAAACGTTGGATTTTTGGATCCAGCGGGTCAAAATACACCTATGAACCCACCCATCAAAGTTCGATTTCGATTCTGGAGACAGATATTTTCGATCATCTCTTTTTCGTGCCATGCGAAATAACTTTTTTCCAAGCATATTTTTGGTCATCAAAGTTTGGATTTTCGGATTCAGCGGGTCGGAATACACCTAGAAACTCACCCATCAAAGTCCGATTTTGATTCTGAAAAAAATTATTTTCGATCATCTCTTTTTCGTACCATGCGGAATAACTTTTTTCCAAGCATATTTTTGGTCATCAGAGGTTGGATTTTCGGATTCAGCGGGTCGTAATACACCTAGAAACTCACCCATTAAAGTCCGATTTTGATTCTGAAAAAAAATATTTTCGATCATCTCTTTTTCGTACCATGCGGGATAACTTTTTTCCAAGCATATTTTTGGTCAACAGAGGTTGGATTTTCGGATTCAGCGGGTCGAAATACACCTAGAAACCCACCCATCAAAGTTCCATTTCGATTCTGGAGACAGATATTTTCGATCATCTCTTTTTCGTACCATGCGAAATAACTTTTTTCCAAGCATATTTTTGGTCATCAAAGTTTGGATTTTCGGATTCAGCGGGTCGAAATACACCTAGAAACTCACCCATTAAAGTCCGATTTTGATTCTGAAAAAAAATATTTTCGATCATCTCTTTTTCGTACCATGCGGAATAACTTTTTTCCGAGCATATTTTTGGTCATCAGAGGTTGGATTTTCGGATTCAGCGGGTCGAAATACACCTAGAAACTCACCCATCAAAGTCCGATTTCGATTCTGAAAAAAAATATTTTCGATCAACTCTTTTTCGTACCATGCGGAATAACTTCTTTCCAGGTGTATTTTCGTGTAACAACGGTTGGATTTTTGGATTCAGCGGGTCAAAATACACCTATGAACCCACCCACCAAAGTTCGATTCCGATTCTGGAGACAGATATTTTCGATCATCTCTTTTTCGTACCATGCGGAATAACTTTTTTCAAAGTATATTTTTGGTCATCAAAGCTTGGATTTTCGGATTCAGCAGGTCGTATTACACCTAGAAACTCACCCATTAAAGTCCGATTTTGATTCTGAAAAAAAATATTTTCGATCATCTCTTTTTCGTACCATGCGGAATAACTTTTTTCCAAGCATATTTTTGGTCATCAGAGGTTGGATTTTCGGATTCAGCGGGTCGAAATACACCTAGAAACTCACCCATCAAAGTCCGATTTCGATTCTGAAAAAAAATATTTTCGATCAACTCTTTTTCGTACCATGCGGAATAACTTCTTTCCAGGTGTATTTTCGTGTAACAAAGGTTGGATTTTTGGATTCAGCGGGTCAAAACACACCTATGAACCCACCCATCAAAGTTCGATTCCGATTCTGGAGACAGATATTTTCGATCATCTCTTTTTCGTACCATGCGGAATAACTTTTTTCCAAGCATATTTTTGGTCATCAAAGCTTGGATTTTCGGATTCAGCGGGTCGGAATACACCTAGAAACTCACCCATTAAAGTCCGATTTTGATTCTGAAAAAAAATATTTTCGATCATCTCTTTTTCGGACCATGCGAAATAACTTCATTCCAGGTGTATTTTCGTGTAACAAAGGTTGGATTTTTGGATCCAGCGGGTCAAAATACACCTATGGACCCACCCATCAAAGTTCGATTTCGATTCTGGAGACAGATATTTTCGATCATCTCTTTTTCGTACCATGCGAAATAACTATTTTACAAGCATATTTTTGGTCGTCAAAGCTTGGATTCTCGGATTCAGCGGGTCAAAATACACCTATAAACCCACCCATCAAGGTTCGATTTCGATTCTGGAGACAGATATTTTCGATCATCTCTTTTTCGTACCATGCGAAATAACTTTTTTCCAAGCATATTTTTGGTCATCAAAGTTTGGATTTTCGGATTCAGCGGGTCGGAATACACCTAGAAACTCACCCATCAAAGTCCGATTTTGATTCTGAAAAAAATTATTTTCGATCATCTCTTTTTCGTACCATGCGGAATAACTTTTTTCCAAGCATATTTTTGATCATCAGAGGTTGGATTTTCGGATTCAGCGGGTCGTAATACACCTAGAAACTCACCCATTAAAGTCCGATTTTGATTCTGAAAAAAAATATTTTCGATCATCTCTTTTTCGTACCATGCGGAATAACTTTTTTCCAAGCATATTTTTGGTCATCAGAGGTTGGATTTTCGGATTCAGCGGGTCGAAATACACCTAGAAACCCACACATCAAAGTTCCATTTCGATTCTGGAGACAGATATTTTCGATCATCTCTTTTTCGTACCATGCGAAATAACTTTTTTCCAAGTATATTTTTGGTCATCAAAGTTTGGATTTTCGGATTCAGCGGGTCGAAATACACCTAGAAACTCACCCATTAAAGTCCGATTTTGATTCTGAAAAAAAATATTTTCGATAATCTCTTTTTCTGACCATGCGAAGTAACTTCTTTCCAGGTATATTTTCGTGTAACATAGGTTGGATTTTTGGATCCAGCGGGTCAAAATACACCTATGAACCCACCCATCAAACTTCGATTTTGATTCTGGAGAAAGATATTTCCGATCATCTCTTTTTCGTACCATGCGAAATAAATATTTTACAAGCATATTTTTTGTCGTCAAAGCTTGGATTCTCGGATTCAGCGGGTCAAAATACACCTATAAACCCACCCATCAAAGTTCGATTTCGATTCTGGAGACAGATATTTTTGATCATCCCTTTATCGTACCATGCGAAATAACTTTTTTCCAAGCATATTTTTGGTCATCAAAGTTTGGATTTTCGGATTCAGCGGGTCGGAATACACCTAGAAACTCACCAATTAGAAACCGATTTTGATTCTGAAAAAAAATATTTTCGATCATCTCTTTTTCGTACCATGCGGAATAACTTTTTTCCAAGCATATTTTTGGTCATCAGAGGTTGGATTTTCGGATTCAGCGGGTCGAAATACACCTAGAAACTCACCCATCAAAGTCCGATTTCGATTCTGAAAAAAAATATTTCCGATCAACTCTTTTTCGTACCATGCGGAATAACTTCTTTCCAGGTGTATTTTCGTGTAACAAAGGTTGGATTTTTGGATTCAGCGGGTCAAAACACACCTATGAACCCACCCATCAAAGTTCGATTCCGATTCTGGAGACAGATATTTTCGATCATCTCTTTTTCGTACCATGCGGAATAACTTTTTTCCAAGCATATTTTTGGTCATCAAAGCTTGGATTTTCGGATTCAGCGGGTCGGAATACACCTAGAAACTCACCCATTAAAGTCCGATTTTGATTCTGAAAAAAAATATTTTCGATCATCTCTTTTTCGGACCATGCGAAATAACTTCATTCCAGGTGTATTTTCGTGTACAAACGTTGGATTTTTGGATCCAGCGGGTCAAAATACACCTATGAACCCACCCATCAAAGTTCGATTTCGATTCTGGAGACAGATATTTTCGATAATCTCTTTTTCGTGCCATGCGAAATAACTTTTTTCCAAGCATATTTTTGGTCATCAAAGTTTGGATTTTCGGATTCAGCGGGTCGGAATACACCTAGAAACTCACCCATCAAAGTCCGATTTCGATTCTGAAAAAAAATATTTTCGATCATCTCTTTTTCGTACCATGCGGAATAACTTTTTTCCAAGCATATTTTTGGTCATCAGAGGTTGGATTTTCGGATTCAGCGGGTCGAAATACACCTAGAAACTCACCCATCAAAGTCCGATTTCGATTCTGAAAAATAATATTTTCGATCATCTCTTTTTCGTACCATGCGGAATAACTTCTTTCCAGGTGTATTTTCGTGTAACAAAGGTTGGATTTTTGGATTCAGCGGGTCAAAATACACCTATGAACCCACCCATCAAAGTTCGATGACGATTCTGGAGAAAGATATTTCCGATCATCTCTTTTTCGTACCATGCGGAATAACTTTTTTCCAAGCATATTTTTGGTCATCAAAGTTTAGATTTTCGGATTCAGCGGGTCGGAATACACCTAGAAACTCACCCATTAAAGTCCGATTTTGATTCTGAAAAAAAATATTTTCGATAATCTCTTTTTCTGACCATGCGAAGTAACTTCTTTCCAGGTATAGTTTCGTGTAACAAAGGTTGGATTTTTGGATCCAGCGGGTCAAAATACACCTATGGACCCACCCATCAAAGTTCGATTTCGATTCTGGAGACAGATATTTTCGATCATCTCTTTTTCGTACCATGCGAAATAACTATTTTACAAGCATATTTTTGGTCGTCAAAGCTTGGATTCTCGGATTCAGCGGGTCAAAATACACCTATAAACCCACCCATCAAAGTTCGATTTCGATTCTGGAGACAGATATTTTCGATCATCTCTTTTTCGTACCATGCGAAATAACTTTTTTCCAAGCATATTTTTGGTCATCAAAGTTTGGATTTTCGGATTCAGCGGGTCGGAATACACCTAGAAACTCACCCATCAAAGTCCGATTTTGATTCTGAAAAAAATTATTTTCGATCATCTCTTTTTCGTACCATGCGGAATAACTTTTTTCCAAGCATATTTTTGGTCATCAGAGGTTGGATTTTCGGATTCAGCGGGTCGTAATACACCTAGAAACTCACCCATTAAAGTCCGATTTTGATTCTGAAAAAAAATATTTTCGATCATCTCTTTTTCGTACCATGCGGAATAACTTTTTTCCAAGCATATTTTTGGTCATCAGAGGTTGGATTTTCGGATTCAGCGGGTCGAAATACACCTAGAAACCCACACATCAAAGTTCCATTTCGATTCTGGAGACAGATATTTTCGATCATCTCTTTTTCGTACCATGCGAAATAACTTTTTTCCAAGTATATTTTTGGTCATCAAAGTTTGGATTTTCGGATTCAGCGGGTCGAAATACACCTAGAAACTCACCCATTAAAGTCCGATTTTGATTCTGAAAAAAAATATTTTCGATAATCTCTTTTTCTGACCATGCGAAGTAACTTCTTTCCAGGTATATTTTCGTGTAACATAGGTTGGATTTTTGGATCCAGCGGGTCAAAATACACCTATGAACCCACCCATCAAAGTTCGATTTTGATTCTGGAGAAAGATATTTCCGATCATCTCTTTTTCGTACCATGCGAAATAAATATTTTACAAGCATATTTTTGGTCGTCAAAGCTTGGATTCTCGGATTCAGCGGGTCAAAATACACCTATAAACCCACCCATCAAAGTTCGATTTCGATTCTGGAGACAGATATTTTTGATCATCCCTTTATCGTACCATGCGAAATAACTTTTTTCCAAGCATATTTTTGGTCATCAAAGTTTGGATTTTCGGATTCAGCGGGTCGGAATACACCTAGAAACTCACCAATTAAAAACCGATTTTGATTCTGAAAAAAAATATTTTCGATCATCTCTTTTTCGTACCATGCGGAATAACTTTTTTCCAAGCATATTTTTGGTCATCAGAGGTTGGATTTTCGGATTCAGCGGGTCGAAATACACCTAGAAACTCACCCATCAAAGTCCGATTTCGATTCTGAAAAAAAATATTTTCGATCAACTCTTTTTCGTACCATGCGGAATAACTTCTTTCCAGGTGTATTTTCGTGTAACAAAGGTTGGATTTTTGGATTCAGCGGGTCAAAACACACCTATGAACCCACCCATCAAAGTTCGATTCCGATTCTGGAGACAGATATTTTCGATCATCTCTTTTTCGTACCATGCGGAATAACTTTTTTCCAAGCATATTTTTGGTCATCAAAGCTTGGATTTTCGGATTCAGCGGGTCGGAATACACCTAGAAACTCACTCATTAAAGTCCGATTTTGATTCTGAAAAAAAATATTTTCGATCATCTCTTTTTCGGACCATGCGAAATAACTTCATTCCAGGTGTATTTTCGTGTACAAACGTTAGATTTTTGGATCCAGCGGGTCAAAATACACCTATGAACCCACCCATCAAAGTTCGATTTCGATTCTGGAGACAGATATTTTCGATAATCTCTTTTTCGTGCCATGCGAAATAACTTTTTTCCAAGCATATTTTTGGTCATCAAAGTTTGGATTTTCGGATTCAGCGGGTCGGAATACACCTAGAAACTCACCCATCAAAGTCCGATTTCGATTCTGAAAAAAAATATTTTCGATCATCTCTTTTTCGTACCATGCGGAATAACTTTTTTCCAAGCATATTTTTGGTCATCAGAGGTTGGATTTTCGGATTCAGCGGGTCGAAATACACCTAGAAACTCACCCATCAAAGTCCGATTTCGATTCTGAAAAATAATATTTTCGATCATCTCTTTTTCGTACCATGCGGAATAACTTCTTTCCAGGTGTATTTTCGTGTAACAAAGGTTGGATTTTTGGATTCAGCGGGTCAAAATACACCTATGAACCCACCCATCAAAGTTCGATGACGATTCTGGAGAAAGATATTTCCGATCATCTCTTTTTCGTACCATGCGGAATAACTTTTTTCCAAGCATATTTTTGGTCATCAAAGTTTAGATTTTCGGATTCAGCGGGTCGGAATACACCTAGAAACTCACCCATTAAAGTCCGATTTTGATTCTGAAAAAAAATATTTTCGATAATCTCTTTTTCTGACCATGCGAAGTAACTTCTTTCCAGGTATAGTTTCGTGTAACAAAGGTTGGATTTTTGGATCCAGCGGGTCAAAATACACCTATGGACCCACCCATCAAAGTTCGATTTCGATTCTGGAGACAGATATTTTCGATCATCTCTTTTTCGTACCATGCGAAATAACTATTTTACAAGCATATTTTTGGTCGTCAAAGCTTGGATTCTCGGATTCAGCGGGTCAAAATACACCTATAAACCCACCCATCAAGGTTCGATTTCGATTCTGGAGACAGATATTTTCGATCATCTCTTTTTCGTACCATGCGAAATAACTTTTTTCCAAGCATATTTTTGGTCATCAAAGTTTGGATTTTCGGATTCAGCGGGTCGGAATACACCTAGAAACTCACCCATCAAAGTCCGATTTTGATTCTGAAAAAAATTATTTTCGATCATCTCTTTTTCGTACCATGCGGAATAACTTTTTTCCAAGCATATTTTTGGTCATCAGAGGTTGGATTTTCGGATTCAGCGGGTCGTAATACACCTAGAAACTCACCCATTAAAGTCCGATTTTGATTCTGAAAAAAAATATTTTCGATCATCTCTTTTTCGTACCATGCGGAATAACTTTTTTCCAAGCATATTTTTGGTCATCAGAGGTTGGATTTTCGGATTCAGCGGGTCGAAATACACCTAGAAACCCACACATCAAAGTTCCATTTCGATTCTGGAGACAGATATTTTCGATCATCTCTTTTTCGTACCATGCGAAATAACTTTTTTCCAAGTATATTTTTGGTCATCAAAGTTTGGATTTTCGGATTCAGCGGGTCGAAATACACCTAGAAACTCACCCATTAAAGTCCGATTTTGATTCTGAAAAAAAATATTTTCGATAATCTCTTTTTCTGACCATGCGAAGTAACTTCTTTCCAGGTATATTTTCGTGTAACATAGGTTGGATTTTTGGATCCAGCGGGTCAAAATACACCTATGAACCCACCCACCAAAGTTCGATTTTGATTCTGGAGAAAGATATTTCCGATCATCTCTTTTTCGTACCATGCGAAATAAATATTTTACAAGCATATTTTTTGTCGTCAAAGCTTGGATTCTCGGATTCAGCGGGTCAAAATACACCTATAAACCCACCCATCAAAGTTCGATTTCGATTCTGGAGACAGATATTTTTGATCATCCCTTTATCGTACCATGCGAAATAACTTTTTTCCAAGCATATTTTTGGTCATCAAAGTTTGGATTTTCGGATTCAGCGGGTCGGAATACACCTAGAAACTCACCAATTAAAAACCGATTTTCATTCTGAAAAAAAATATTTTCGATCATCTCTTTTTCGTACCATGCGGAATAACTTTTTTCCAAGCATATTTTTGGTCATCAGAGGTTGGATTTTCGGATTCAGCGGGTCGAAATACACCTAGAAACTCACCCATCAAAGTCCGATTTCGATTCTGAAAAAAAATATTTTCGATCAACTCTTTTTCGTACCATGCGGAATAACTTCTTTCCAGGTGTATTTTCGTGTAACAAAGGTTGGATTTTTGGATTCAGCGGGTCAAAACACACCTATGAACCCACCCATCAAAGTTCGATTCCGATTCTGGAGACAGATATTTTCGATCATCTCTTTTTCGTACCATGCGGAATAACTTTTTTCCAAGCATATTTTTGGTCATCAAAGCTTGGATTTTCGGATTCAGCGGGTCGGAATACACCTAGAAACTCACCCATTAAAGTCCGATTTTGATTCTGAAAAAAAATATTTTCGATCATCTCTTTTTCGGACCATGCGAAATAACTTCATTCCAGGTGTATTTTCGTGTACAAACGTTGGATTTTTGGATCCAGCGGGTCAAAATACACCTATGAACCCACCCATCAAAGTTCGATTTCGATTCTGGAGACAGATATTTTCGATAATCTCTTTTTCGTGCCATGCGAAATAACTTTTTTCCAAGCATATTTTTGGTCATCAAAGTTTGGATTTTCGGATTCAGCGGGTCGGAATACACCTAGAAACTCACCCATCAAAGTCCGATTTCGATTCTGAAAAAAAATATTTTCGATCATCTCTTTTTCGTACCATGCGGAATAACTTTTTTCCAAGCATATTTTTGGTCATCAGAGGTTGGATTTTCGGATTCAGCGGGTCGAAATACACCTAGAAACTCACCCATCAAAGTCCGATTTCGATTCTGAAAAATAATATTTTCGATCATCTCTTTTTCGTACCATGCGGAATAACTTCTTTCCAGGTGTATTTTCGTGTAACAAAGGTTGGATTTTTGGATTCAGCGGGTCAAAATACACCTATGAACCCACCCATCAAAGTTCGATGACGATTCTGGAGAAAGATATTTCCGATCATCTCTTTTTCGTACCATGCGGAATAACTTTTTTCCAAGCATATTTTTGGTCATCAAAGTTTAGATTTTCGGATTCAGCGGGTCGGAATACACCTAGAAACTCACCCATTAAAGTCCGATTTTGATTCTGAAAAAAAATATTTTCGATAATCTCTTTTTCTGACCATGCGAAGTAACTTCTTTCCAGGTATAGTTTCGTGTAACAAAGGTTGGATTTTTGGATCCAGCGGGTCAAAATACACCTATGGACCCACCCATCAAAGTTCGATTTCGATTCTGGAGACAGATATTTTCGATCATCTCTTTTTCGTACCATGCGAAATAACTATTTTACAAGCATATTTTTGGTCGTCAAAGCTTGGATTCTCGGATTCAGCGGGTCAAAATACACCTATAAACCCACCCATCAAAGTTCGATTTCGATTCTGGAGACAGATATTTTCGATCATCTCTTTTTCGTACCATGCGAAATAACTTTTTTCCAAGCATATTTTTGGTCATCAAAGTTTGGATTTTCGGATTCAGCGGGTCGGAATACACCTAGAAACTCACCCATCAAAGTCCGATTTTGATTCTGAAAAAAATTATTTTCGATCATCTCTTTTTCGTACCATGCGGAATAACTTTTTTCCAAGCATATTTTTGGTCATCAGAGGTTGGATTTTCGGATTCAGCGGGTCGTAATACACCTAGAAACTCACCCATTAAAGTGCGATTTTGATTCTGAAAAAAAATATTTTCGATCATCTCTTTTTCGTACCATGCGGAATAACTTTTTTCCAAGCATATTTTTGGTCATCAGAGGTTGGATTTTCGGATTCAGCGGGTCGAAATACACCTAGAAACCCACACATCAAAGTTCCATTTCGATTCTGGAGACAGATATTTTCGATCATCTCTTTTTCGTACCATGCGAAATAACTTTTTTCCAAGTATATTTTTGGTCATCAAAGTTTGGATTTTCGGATTCAGCGGGTCGAAATACACCTAGAAACTCACCCATTAAAGTCCGATTTTGATTCTGAAAAAAAATATTTTCGATAATCTCTTTTTCTGACCATGCGAAGTAACTTCTTTCCAGGTATATTTTCGTGTAACATAGGTTGGATTTTTGGATCCAGCGGGTCAAAATACACCTATGAACCCACCCATCAAAGTTCGATTTTGATTCTGGAGAAAGATATTTCCGATCATCTCTTTTTCGTACCATGCGAAATAAATATTTTACAAGCATATTTTTGGTCGTCAAAGCTTGGATTCTCGGATTCAGCGGGTCAAAATACACCTATAAACCCACCCATCAAAGTTCGATTTCGATTCTGGAGACAGATATTTTTGATCATCCCTTTATCGTACCATGCGAAATAACTTTTTTCCAAGCATATTTTTGGTCATCAAAGTTTGGATTTTCGGATTCAGCGGGTCGGAATACACCTAGAAACTCACCAATTAAAAACCGATTTTGATTCTGAAAAAAAATATTTTCGATCATCTCTTTTTCGGACCATGCGAAATAACTTCATTCCAGGTGTATTTTCGTGTAACAAAGGTTGGATTTTTGGATCCAGCGGGTCAAAATACACCCATAAACCCACCCATCAAAGTTTGATTTCGATTCTGGAGACAGATATTTTCGATCATCTCTTTTTCGTACCATGCGAAATAACTTTTTTCCAAGCATATTTTTGGTCATCAAAGTTTGGATTTTCGGATTCAGCGGGTCGGAATACACCTAGAAACTCACCCATCAAAGTCCGATTTCGATTCTGAAAAAAAATATTTTCGATCAACTCTTTTTCGTACCATGCGGAATAACTTCTTTCCAGGTGTATTTTCGTGTAACAACGGTTGGATTTTCGGATTCAGCGGGTCGGAATACACCTAGAAACTCACCCATCAAAGTCCGATTTTGATTCTGAAAAAAAATATTTTCGATCATCTCTTTTTCGTACCATGCGGAATAACTTTTTTCCAAGCATATTTTTGGTCATCAGAGGTTGGATTTTCGGATTCAGCGGGTCGTAATACACCTAGAAACTCACCCATTAAAGTCCGATTTTGATTCTGAAAAAAAATATTTTCGATCATCTCTTTTTCGTACCATGCGGAATAACTTTTTTCCAAGCATATTTTTGGTCAACAGAGGTTGGATTTTCGGATTCAGCGGGTCGAAATACACCTAGAAACCCACCCATCAAAGTTCCATTTCGATTCTGGAGACAGATATTTTCGATCATCTCTTTTTCGTGCCATGCGAAATAACTTTTTTCCAAGCATATTTTTGGTCATCAAAGTTTGGATTTTCGGATTCAGCGGGTCGAAATACACCTAGAAACTCACCCATTAAAGTCCGATTTTGATTCTGAAAAAAAATATTTTCGATCATCTCTTTTTCGTACCATGCGGAATAACTTTTTTCCGAGCATATTTTTGGTCATCAGAGGTTGGATTTTCGGATTCAGCGGGTCGAAATACACCTAGAAACTCACCCATCAAAGTCCGATTTCGATTCTGAAAAAAAATATTTCCGATCAACTCTTTTTCGTACCATGCGGAATAACTTCTTTCCAGGTGTATTTTCGTGTAACAACGGTTGGATTTTTGGATTCAGCGGGTCAAAATACACCTATGAACCCACCCACCAAAGTTCGATTCCGATTCTGGAGACAGATATTTTCGATCATCTCTTTTTCGTACCATGCGAAATAACTTTTTTCAAAGTATATTCTTGGTCATCAAAGCTTGGATTTTCGGATTCAGCGGGTCGTAATACACCTAGAAACTCACCCATTAAAGTCCGATTTTGATTCTGAAAAAAAATATTTTCGATCATCTCTTTTTCGTACCATGCGGAATAACTTTTTTCCAAGCATATTTTTGGTCATCAGAGGTTGGATTTTCGGATTCAGCGGGTCGAAATACACCTAGAAACTCACCCATCAAAGTCCGATTTCGATTCTGAAAAAAAATATTTTCGATCAACTCTTTTTCGTACCATGCGGAATAACTTCTTTCCAGGTGTATTTTCGTGTAACAAAGGTTGGATTTTTGGATTCAGCGGGTCAAAACACACCTATGAACCCACCCATCAAAGTTCGATTCCGATTCTGGAGACAGATATTTTCGATCATCTCTTTTTCGTACCATGCGGAATAACTTTTTTCCAAGCATATTCTTGGTCATCAAAGCTTGGATTTTCGGATTCAGCGGGTCGGAATACACCTAGAAACTCACCCATTAAAGTCCGATTTTGATTCTGAAAAAAAATATTTTCGATCATCTCTTTTTCGGACCATGCGAAATAACTTCATTCCAGGTGTATTTTCGTGTACAAACGTTGGATTTTTGGATCCAGCGGGTCAAAATACACCTATGAACCCACCCATCAAAGTTCGATTTCGATTCTGGAGACAGATATTTTCGATCATCTCTTTTTCGTGCCATGCGAAATAACTTTTTTCCAAGCATATTTTTGGTCATCAAAGTTTGGATTTTCGGATTCAGCGGGTCGGAATACACCTAGAAACTCACCCATCAAAGTCCGATTTCGATTCTGAAAAAAAATATTTTCGATCATCTCTTTTTCGTACCATGCGGAATAACTTTTTTCCAAGCATATTTTTGGTCATCAGAGGTTGGATTTTCGGATTCAGCGGGTCGAAATACACCTAGAAACTCACCCATCAAAGTCCGATTTCGATTCTGAAAAATAATATTTTCGATCATCTCTTTTTCGTACCATGCGGAATAACTTCTTTCCAGGTGTATTTTCGTGTAACAAAGGTTGGATTTTTGGATTCAGCGGGTCAAAATACACCTATGAACCCACCCATCAAAGTTCGATGACGATTCTGGAGAAAGATATTTCCGATCATCTCTTTTTCGTACCATGCGGAATAACTTTTTTCCAAGCATATTTTTGGTCATCAAAGTTTAGATTTTCGGATTCAGCGGGTCGGAATACACCTAGAAACTCACCCATTAAAGTCCGATTTTGATTCTGAAAAAAAATATTTTCGATAATCTCTTTTTCTGACCATGCGAAGTAACTTCTTTCCAGGTATAGTTTCGTGTAACAAAGGTTGGATTTTTGGATCCAGCGGGTCAAAATACACCTATGGACCCACCCATCAAAGTTCGATTTCGATTCTGGAGACAGATATTTTCGATCATCTCTTTTTCGTACCATGCGAAATAACTATTTTACAAGCATATTTTTGGTCGTCAAAGCTTGGATTCTCGGATTCAGCGGGTCAAAATACACCTATAAACCCACCCATCAAAGTTCGATTTCGATTCTGGAGACAGATATTTTCGATCATCTCTTTTTCGTACCATGCGAAATAACTTTTTTCCAAGCATATTTTTGGTCATCAAAGTTTGGATTTTCGGATTCAGCGGGTCGGAATACACCTAGAAACTCACCCATCAAAGTCCGATTTTGATTCTGAAAAAAATTATTTTCGATCATCTCTTTTTCGTACCATGCGGAATAACTTTTTTCCAAGCATATTTTTGGTCATCAGAGGTTGGATTTTCGGATTCAGCGGGTCGTAATACACCTAGAAACTCACCCATTAAAGTGCGATTTTGATTCTGAAAAAAAATATTTTCGATCATCTCTTTTTCGTACCATGCGGAATAACTTTTTTCCAAGCATATTTTTGGTCATCAGAGGTTGGATTTTCGGATTCAGCGGGTCGAAATACACCTAGAAACCCACACATCAAAGTTCCATTTCGATTCTGGAGACAGATATTTTCGATCATCTCTTTTTCGTACCATGCGAAATAACTTTTTTCCAAGTATATTTTTGGTCATCAAAGTTTGGATTTTCGGATTCAGCGGGTCGAAATACACCTAGAAACTCACCCATTAAAGTCCGATTTTGATTCTGAAAAAAAATATTTTCGATAATCTCTTTTTCTGACCATGCGAAGTAACTTCTTTCCAGGTATATTTTCGTGTAACATAGGTTGGATTTTTGGATCCAGCGGGTCAAAATACACCTATGAACCCACCCATCAAAGTTCGATTTTGATTCTGGAGAAAGATATTTCCGATCATCTCTTTTTCGTACCATGCGAAATAAATATTTTACAAGCATATTTTTGGTCGTCAAAGCTTGGATTCTCGGATTCAGCGGGTCAAAATACACCTATAAACCCACCCATCAAAGTTCGATTTCGATTCTGGAGACAGATATTTTTGATCATCCCTTTATCGTACCATGCGAAATAACTTTTTTCCAAGCATATTTTTGGTCATCAAAGTTTGGATTTTCGGATTCAGCGGGTCGGAATACACCTAGAAACTCACCAATTAAAAACCGATTTTGATTCTGGAAAAAAATATTTTCGATCATCTCTTTTTCGGACCATGCGAAATAACTTCATTCCAGGTGTATTTTCGTGTAACAAAGGTTGGATTTTTGGATCCAGCGGGTCAAAATACACCCATAAACCCACCCATCAAAGTTTGATTTCGATTCTGGAGACAGATATTTTCGATCATCTCTTTTTCGTACCATGCGAAATAACTTTTTTCCAAGCATATTTTTGGTCATCAAAGTTTGGATTTTCGGATTCAGCGGGTCGGAATACACCTAGAAACTCACCCATCAAAGTCCGATTTCGATTCTGAAAAAAAATATTTTCGATCAACTCTTTTTCGTACCATGCGGAATAACTTCTTTCCAGGTGTATTTTCGTGTAACAACGGTTGGATTTTCGGATTCAGCGGGTCGGAATACACCTAGAAACTCACCCATCAAAGTCCGATTTTGATTCTGAAAAAAAATATTTTCGATCATCTCTTTTTCGTACCATGCGGAATAACTTTTTTCCAAGCATATTTTTGGTCATCAGAGGTTGGATTTTCGGATTCAGCGGGTCGTAATACACCTAGAAACTCACCCATTAAAGTCCGATTTTGATTCTGAAAAAAAATATTTTCGATCATCTCTTTTTCGTACCATGCGGAATAACTTTTTTCCAAGCATATTTTTGGTCAACAGAGGTTGGATTTTCGGATTCAGCGGGTCGAAATACACCTAGAAACCCACCCATCAAAGTTCCATTTCGATTCTGGAGACAGATATTTTCGATCATCTCTTTTTCGTGCCATGCGAAATAACTTTTTTCCAAGCATATTTTTGGTCATCAAAGTTTGGATTTTCGGATTCAGCGGGTCGAAATACACCTAGAAACTCACCCATTAAAGTCCGATTTTGATTCTGAAAAAAAATATTTTCGATCATCTCTTTTTCGTACCATGCGGAATAACTTTTTTCCGAGCATATTTTTGGTCATCAGAGGTTGGATTTTCGGATTCAGCGGGTCGAAATACACCTAGAAACTCACCCATCAAAGTCCGATTTCGATTCTGAAAAAAAATATTTCCGATCAACTCTTTTTCGTACCATGCGGAATAACTTCTTTCCAGGTGTATTTTCGTGTAACAACGGTTGGATTTTTGGATTCAGCGGGTCAAAATACACCTATGAACCCACCCACCAAAGTTCGATTCCGATTCTGGAGACAGATATTTTCGATCATCTCTTTTTCGTACCATGCGAAATAACTTTTTTCAAAGTATATTCTTGGTCATCAAAGCTTGGATTTTCGGATTCAGCGGGTCGTAATACACCTAGAAACTCACCCATTAAAGTCCGATTTTGATTCTGAAAAAAAATATTTTCGATCATCTCTTTTTCGTACCATGCGGAATAACTTTTTTCCAAGCATATTTTTGGTCATCAGAGGTTGGATTTTCGGATTCAGCGGGTCGAAATACACCTAGAAACTCACCCATCAAAGTCCGATTTCGATTCTGAAAAAAAATATTTTCGATCAACTCTTTTTCGTACCATGCGGAATAACTTCTTTCCAGGTGTATTTTCGTGTAACAAAGGTTGGATTTTTGGATTCAGCGGGTCAAAACACACCTATGAACCCACCCATCAAAGTTCGATTCCGATTCTGGAGACAGATATTTTCGATCATCTCTTTTTCGTACCATGCGGAATAACTTTTTTCCAAGCATATTCTTGGTCATCAAAGCTTGGATTTTCGGATTCAGCGGGTCGGAATACACCTAGAAACTCACCCATTAAAGTCCGATTTTGATTCTGAAAAAAAATATTTTCGATCATCTCTTTTTCGGACCATGCGAAATAACTTCATTCCAGGTGTATTTTCGTGTACAAACGTTGGATTTTTGGATCCAGCGGGTCAAAATACACCTATGAACCCACCCATCAAAGTTCGATTTCGATTCTGGAGACAGATATTTTCGATCATCTCTTTTTCGTGCCATGCGAAATAACTTTTTTCCAAGCATATTTTTGGTCATCAAAGTTTCGATTTTCGGATTCAGCGGGTCGGAATACACCTAGAAACTCACCCATCAAAGTCCGATTTTGATTCTGAAAAAAAATATTTTCGATCATCTCTTTTTCGTACCATGCGGAATAACTTTTTTCCAAGCATATTTTTGGTCATCAGAGGTTGGATTTTCGGATTCAGCGGGTCGTAATACACCTAGAAACTCACCCATTAAAGTCCGATTTTGATTCTGAAAAAAAATATTTTCGATCATCTCTTTTTCGTACCATGCGGAATAACTTTTTTCCAAGCATATTTTTGGTCAACAGAGGTTGGATTTTCGGATTCAGCGGGTCGAAATACACCTAGAAACCCACCCATCAAAGTTCCATTTCGATTCTGGAGACAGATATTTTCGATCATCTCTTTTTCGTACCATGCGAAATAACTTTTTTCCAAGCATATTTTTGGTCATCAAAGTTTGGATTTTCGGATTCAGCGGGTCGAAATACACCTAGAAACTCACCCATTAAAGTCCGATTTTGATTCTGAAAAAAAATATTTTCGATCATCTCTTTTTCGTACCATGCGGAATAACTTTTTTCCGAGCATATTTTTGGTCATCAGAGGTTGGATTTTCGGATTCAGCGGGTCGAAATACACCTAGAAACTCACCCATCAAAGTCCGATTTCGATTCTGAAAAAAAATATTTCCGATCAACTCTTTTTCGTACCATGCGGAATAACTTCTTTCCAGGTGTATTTTCGTGTAACAACGGTTGGATTTTTGGATTCAGCGGGTCAAAATACACCTATGAACCCACCCACCAAAGTTCGATTCCGATTCTGGAGACAGATATTTTCGATCATCTCTTTTTCGTACCATGCGGAATAACTTTTTTCAAAGTATATTCTTGGTCATCAAAGCTTGGATTTTCGGATTCAGCGGGTCGTAATACACCTAGAAACTCACCCATTAAAGTCCGATTTTGATTCTGAAAAAAAATATTTTCGATCATCTCTTTTTCGTACCATGCGGAATAACTTTTTTCCAAGCATATTTTTGGTCATCAGAGGTTGGATTTTCGGATTCAGCGGGTCGAAATACACCTAGAAACTCACCCATCAAAGTCCGATTTCGATTCTGAAAAAAAATATTTTCGATCAACTCTTTTTCGTACCATGCGGAATAACTTCTTTCCAGGTGTATTTTCGTGTAACAAAGGTTGGATTTTTGGATTCAGCGGGTCAAAACACACCTATGAACCCACCCATCAAAGTTCGATTCCGATTCTGGAGACAGATATTTTCGATCATCTCTTTTTCGTACCATGCGGAATAACTTTTTTCCAAGCATATTCTTGGTCATCAAAGCTTGGATTTTCGGATTCAGCGGGTCGGAATACACCTAGAAACTCACCCATTAAAGTCCGATTTTGATTCTGAAAAAAAATATTTTCGATCATCTCTTTTTCGGACCATGCGAAATAACTTCATTCCAGGTGTATTTTCGTGTACAAACGTTGGATTTTTGGATCCAGCGGGTCAAAATACACCTATGAACCCACCCATCAAAGTTCGATTTCGATTCTGGAGACAGATATTTTCGATCATCTCTTTTTCGTGCCATGCGAAATAACTTTTTTCCAAGCATATTTTTGGTCATCAAAGTTTCGATTTTCGGATTCAGCGGGTCGGAATACACCTAGAAACTCACCCATCAAAGTCCGATTTCGATTCTGAAAAAAAATATTTTCGATCATCTCTTTTTCGTACCATGCGGAATAACTTTTTTCCAAGCATATTTTTGGTCATCAGAGGTTGGATTTTCGGATTCAGCGGGTCGAAATACACCTAGAAACTCACCCATCAAAGTCCGATTTCGATTCTGAAAAATAATATTTTCGATCATCTCTTTTTCGTACCATGCGGAATAACTTCTTTCCAGGTGTATTTTCGTGTAACAAAGGTTGGATTTTTGGATTCAGCGGGTCAAAATACACCTATGAACCCACCCATCAAAGTTCGATGTCGATTCTGGAGAAAGATATTTCCGATCATCTCTTTTTCGTACCATGCGGAATAACTTTTTTCCAAGCATATTTTTGGTCATCAAAGTTTAGATTTTCGGATTCAGCGGGTCGGAATACACCTAGAAACTCACCCATTAAAGTCCGATTTTGATTCTGAAAAAAAATATTTTCGATAATCTCTTTTTCTGACCATGCGAAGTAACTTCTTTCCAGGTATAGTTTCGTGTAACAAAGGTTGGATTTTTGGATCCAGCGGGTCAAAATACACCTATGGACCCACCCATCAAAGTTCGATTTCGATTCTGGAGACAGATATTTTCGATCATCTCTTTTTCGTACCATGCGAAATAACTATTTTACAAGCATATTTTTGGCCGTCAAAGCTTGGATTCTCGGATTCAGCGGGTCAAAATACACCTATAAACCCACCCATCAAAGTTCGATTTCGATTCTGGAGACAGATATTTTCGATCATCTCTTTTTCGTACCATGCGAAATAACTTTTTTCCAAGCATATTTTTGGTCATCAAAGTTTGGATTTTCGGATTCAGCGGGTCGGAATACACCTAGAAACTCACCCATCAAAGTCCGATTTTGATTCTGAAAAAAATTATTTTCGATCATCTCTTTTTCGTACCATGCGGAATAACTTTTTTCCAAGCATATTTTTGGTCATCAGAGGTTGGATTTTCGGATTCAGCGGGTCGTAATACACCTAGGAACTCACCCATTAAAGTCCGATTTTGATTCTGAAAAAAAATATTTTCGATCATCTCTTTTTCGTACCATGCGGAATAACTTTTTTCCAAGCATATTTTTGGTCATCAGAGGTTGGATTTTCGGATTCAGCGGGTCGAAATACACCTAGAAACCCACACATCAAAGTTCCATTTCGATTCTGGAGACAGATATTTTCGATCATCTCTTTTTCGTACCATGCGAAATAACTTTTTTCCAAGTATATTTTTGGTCATCAAAGTTTGGATTTTCGGATTCAGCGGGTCGAAATACACCTAGAAACTCACCCATTAAAGTCCGATTTTGATTCTGAAAAAAAATATTTTCGATAATCTCTTTTTCTGACCATGCGAAGTAACTTCTTTCCAGGTATATTTTCGTGTAACATAGGTTGGATTTTTGGATCCAGCGGGTCAAAATACACCTATGAACCCACCCATCAAAGTTCGATTTTGATTCTGGAGAAAGATATTTCCGATCATCTCTTTTTCGTACCATGCGAAATAAATATTTTACAAGCATATTTTTGGTCGTCAAAGCTTGGATTCTCGGATTCAGCGGGTCAAAATACACCTATAAACCCACCCATCAAAGTTCGATTTCGATTCTGGAGACAGATATTTTTGATCATCCCTTTATCGTACCATGCGAAATAACTTTTTTCCAAGCATATTTTTGGTCATCAAAGTTTGGATTTTCGGATTCAGCGGGTCGGAATACACCTAGAAACTCACCAATTAAAAACCGATTTTGATTCTGAAAAAAAATATTTTCGATCATCTCTTTTTCGGACCATGCGAAATAACTTCATTCCAGGTGTATTTTCGTGTAACAAAGGTTGGATTTTTGGATCCAGCGGGTCAAAATACACCCATAAACCCACCCATCAAAGTTTGATTTCGATTCTGGAGACAGATATTTTCGATCATCTCTTTTTCGTACCATGCGAAATAACTTTTTTCCAAGCATATTTTTGGTCATCAAAGTTTGGATTTTCGGATTCAGCGGGTCGGAATACACCTAGAAACTCACCCATCAAAGTCCGATTTTGATTCTGAAAAAAATTATTTTCGATCATCTCTTTTTCGTACCATGCGGAATAACTTTTTTCCAAGCATATTTTTGGTCATCAGAGGTTGGATTTTCGGATTCAGCGGGTCGTAATACACCTAGAAACTCACCCATTAAAGTCCGATTTTGATTCTGAAAAAAAATATTTTCGATCATCTCTTTTTCGTACCATGCGGAATAACTTTTTTCCAAGCATATTTTTGGTCAACAGAGGTTGGATTTTCGGATTCAGCGGGTCGAAATACACCTAGAAACCCACCCATCAAAGTTCCATTTCGATTCTGGAGACAGATATTTTCGATCATCTCTTTTTCGTACCATGCGAAATAACTTTTTTCCAAGCATATTTTTGGTCATCAAAGTTTGGATTTTCGGATTCAGCGGGTCGAAATACACCTAGAAACTCACCCATTAAAGTCCGATTTTGATTCTGAAAAAAAATATTTTCGATCATCTCTTTTTCGTACCATGCGGAATAACTTTTTTCCGAGCATATTTTTGGTCATCAGAGGTTGGATTTTCGGATTCAGCGGGTCGAAATACACCTAGAAACTCACCCATCAAAGTCCGATTTCGATTCTGAAAAAAAATATTTTCGATCAACTCTTTTTCGTACCATGCGGAATAACTTCTTTCCAGGTGTATTTTCGTGTAACAACGGTTGGATTTTTGGATTCAGCGGGTCAAAATACACCTATGAACCCACCCACCAAAGTTCGATTCCGAGTCTGGAGACAGATATTTTCGATCATCTCTTTTTCGTACCATGCGGAATAACTTTTTTCAAAGTATATTTTTTGTCATCAAAGCTTGGATTTTCGGATTCAGCGGGTCGTAATACACCTAGAAACTCACCCATTAAAGTCCGATTTTGATTCTGAAAAAAAATATTTTCGATCATCTCTTTTTCGTACCATGCGGAATAACTTTTTTCCAAGCATATTTTTGGTCATCAGAGGTTGGATTTTCGGATTCAGCGGGTCGAAATACACCTAGAAACTCACCCATCAAAGTCCGATTTCGATTCTGAAAAAAAATATTTTCGATCAACTCTTTTTCGTACCATGCGGAATAACTTCTTTCCAGGTGTATTTTCGTGTAACAAAGGTTGGATTTTTGGATTCAGCGGGTCAAAACACACCTATGAACCCACCCATCAAAGTTCGATTCCGATTCTGGAGACAGATATTTTCGATCATCTCTTTTTCGTACCATGCGGAATAACTTTTTTCCAAGCATATTTTTGGTCATCAAAGCTTGGATTTTCGGATTCAGCGGGTCGGAATACACCTAGAAACTCACCCATTAAAGTCCGATTTTGATTCTGAAAAAAAATATTTTCGATCATCTCTTTTTCGGACCATGCGAAATAACTTCATTCCAGGTGTATTTTCGTGTAACAAAGGTTGGATTTTTGGATCCAGCGGGTCAAAATACACCCATAAACCCACCCATCAAAGTTTGATTTCGATTCTGGAGACAGATATTTTCGATCATCTCTTTTTCGTACCATGCGAAATAACTTTTTTCCAAGCATATTTTTGGTCATCAAAGTTTGGATTTTCGGATTCAGCGGGTCGGAATACACCTAGAAACTCACCCATCAAAGTCCGATTTTGATTCTGAAAAAAAATATTTTCGATCATCTCTTTTTCGTACCATGCGGAATAACTTTTTTCCAAGCATATTTTTGGTCATCAGAGGTTGGATTTTCGGATTCAGCGGGTCGTAATACACCTAGAAACTCACCCATTAAAGTCCGATTTTGATTCTGAAAAAAAATATTTTCGATCATCTCTTTTTCGTACCATGCGGAATAACTTTTTTCCAAGCATATTTTTGGTCAACAGAGGTTGGATTTTCGGATTCAGCGGGTCGAAATACACCTAGAAACCCACCCATCAAAGTTCCATTTCGATTCTGGAGACAGATATTTTCGATCATCTCTTTTTCGTACCATGCGAAATAACTTTTTTCCAAGCATATTTTTGGTCATCAAAGTTTGGATTTTCGGATTCAGCGGGTCGAAATACACCTAGAAACTCACCCATTAAAGTCCGATTTTGATTCTGAAAAAAAATATTTTCGATCATCTCTTTTTCGTACCATGCGGAATAACTTTTTTCCGAGCATATTTTTGGTCATCAGAGGTTGGATTTTCGGATTCAGCGGGTCGAAATACACCTAGAAACTCACCCATCAAAGTCCGATTTCGATTCTGAAAAAAAATATTTCCGATCAACTCTTTTTCGTACCATGCGGAATAACTTCTTTCCAGGTGTATTTTCGTGTAACAACGGTTGGATTTTTGGATTCAGCGGGTCAAAATACACCTATGAACCCACCCACCAAAGTTCGATTCCGATTCTGGAGACAGATATTTTCGATCATCTCTTTTTCGTACCATGCGGAATAACTTTTTTCAAAGTATATTCTTGGTCATCAAAGCTTGGATTTTCGGATTCAGCGGGTCGTAATACACCTAGAAACTCACCCATTAAAGTCCGATTTTGATTCTGAAAAAAAATATTTTCGATCATCTCTTTTTCGTACCATGCGGAATAACTTTTTTCCAAGCATATTTTTGGTCATCAGAGGTTGGATTTTCGGATTCAGCGGGTCGAAATACACCTAGAAACTCACCCATCAAAGTCCGATTTCGATTCTGAAAAAAAATATTTTCGATCAACTCTTTTTCGTACCATGCGGAATAACTTCTTTCCAGGTGTATTTTCGTGTAACAAAGGTTGGATTTTTGGATTCAGCGGGTCAAAACACACCTATGAACCCACCCATCAAAGTTCGATTCCGATTCTGGAGACAGATATTTTCGATCATCTCTTTTTCGTACCATGCGGAATAACTTTTTTCCAAGCATATTCTTGGTCATCAAAGCTTGGATTTTCGGATTCAGCGGGTCGGAATACACCTAGAAACTCACCCATTAAAGTCCGATTTTGATTCTGAAAAAAAATATTTTCGATCATCTCTTTTTCGGACCATGCGAAATAACTTCATTCCAGGTGTATTTTCGTGTACAAACGTTGGATTTTTGGATCCAGCGGGTCAAAATACACCTATGAACCCACCCATCAAAGTTCGATTTCGATTCTGGAGACAGATATTTTCGATCATCTCTTTTTCGTGCCATGCGAAATAACTTTTTTCCAAGCATATTTTTGGTCATCAAAGTTTCGATTTTCGGATTCAGCGGGTCGGAATACACCTAGAAACTCACCCATCAAAGTCCGATTTCGATTCTGAAAAAAAATATTTTCGATCATCTCTTTTTCGTACCATGCGGAATAACTTTTTTCCAAGCATATTTTTGGTCATCAGAGGTTGGATTTTCGGATTCAGCGGGTCGAAATACACCTAGAAACTCACCCATCAAAGTCCGATTTCGATTCTGAAAAATAATATTTTCGATCATCTCTTTTTCGTACCATGCGGAATAACTTCTTTCCAGGTGTATTTTCGTGTAACAAAGGTTGGATTTTTGGATTCAGCGGGTCAAAATACACCTATGAACCCACCCATCAAAGTTCGATGTCGATTCTGGAGAAAGATATTTCCGATCATCTCTTTTTCGTACCATGCGGAATAACTTTTTTCCAAGCATATTTTTGGTCATCAAAGTTTAGATTTTCGGATTCAGCGGGTCGGAATACACCTAGAAACTCACCCATTAAAGTCCGATTTTGATTCTGAAAAAAAATATTTTCGATAATCTCTTTTTCTGACCATGCGAAGTAACTTCTTTCCAGGTATAGTTTCGTGTAACAAAGGTTGGATTTTTGGATCCAGCGGGTCAAAATACACCTATGGACCCACCCATCAAAGTTCGATTTCGATTCTGGAGACAGATATTTTCGATCATCTCTTTTTCGTACCATGCGAAATAACTATTTTACAAGCATATTTTTGGTCGTCAAAGCTTGGATTCTCGGATTCAGCGGGTCAAAATACACCTATAAACCCACCCATCAAAGTTCGATTTCGATTCTGGAGACAGATATTTTCGATCATCTCTTTTTCGTACCATGCGAAATAACTTTTTTCCAAGCATATTTTTGGTCATCAAAGTTTGGATTTTCGGATTCAGCGGGTCGGAATACACCTAGAAACTCACCCATCAAAGTCCGATTTTGATTCTGAAAAAAATTATTTTCGATCATCTCTTTTTCGTACCATGCGGAATAACTTTTTTCCAAGCATATTTGTGGTCATCAGAGGTTGGATTTTCGGATTCAGCGGGTCGTAATACACCTAGAAACTCACCCATTAAAGTCCGATTTTGATTCTGAAAAAAAATATTTTCGATCATCTCTTTTTCGTACCATGCGGAATAACTTTTTTCCAAGCATATTTTTGGTCATCAGAGGTTGGATTTTCGGATTCAGCGGGTCGAAATACACCTAGAAACCCACACATCAAAGTTCCATTTCGATTCTGGAGACAGATATTTTCGATCATCTCTTTTTCGTACCATGCGAAATAACTTTTTTCCAAGTATATTTTTGGTCATCAAAGTTTGGATTTTCGGATTCAGCGGGTCGAAATACACCTAGAAACTCACCCATTAAAGTCCGATTTTGATTCTGAAAAAAAATATTTTCGATAATCTCTTTTTCTGACCATGCGAAGTAACTTCTTTCCAGGTATATTTTCGTGTAACATAGGTTGGATTTTTGGATCCAGCGGGTCAAAATACACCTATGAACCCACCCATCAAAGTTCGATTTTGATTCTGGAGAAAGATATTTCCGATCATCTCTTTTTCGTACCATGCGAAATAAATATTTTACAAGCATATTTTTGGTCGTCAAAGCTTGGATTCTCGGATTCAGCGGGTCAAAATACACCTATAAACCCACCCATCAAAGTTCGATTTCGATTCTGGAGACAGATATTTTTGATCATCCCTTTATCGTACCATGCGAAATAACTTTTTTCCAAGCATATTTTTGGTCATCAAAGTTTGGATTTTCGGATTCAGCGGGTCGGAATACACCTAGAAACTCACCAATTAAAAACCAATTTTGATTCTGAAAAAAAATATTTTCGATCATCTCTGTTTCGGACCATGCGAAATAACTTCATTCCAGGTGTATTTTCGTGTAACAAGGGTTGGATTTTTGGATCCAGCGGGTCAAAATACACCCATAAACCCACCCATCAAAGTTTGATTTCGATTCTGGAGACAGATATTTTCGATCATCTCTTTTTCGTACCATGCGAAATAACTTTTTTCCAAGCATATTTTTGGTCATCAAAGTTTGGATTTTCGGATTCAGCGGGTCGGAATACACCTAGAAACTCACCCATCAAAGTCCGATTTTGATTCTGAAAAAAATTATTTTCGATCATCTCTTTTTCGTACCATGCGGAATAACTTTTTTCCAAGCATATTTTTGGTCAACAGAGGTTGGATTTTCGGATTCAGCGGGTCGAAATACACCTAGAAACCCACCCATCAAAGTTCCATTTCGATTCTGGAGACAGATATTTTCGATCATCTCTTTTTCGTACCATGCGAAATAACTTTTTTCCAAGCATATTTTTGGTCATCAAAGTTTGGATTTTCGGATTCAGCGGGTCGAAATACACCTAGAAACTCACCCATTAAAGTCCAATTTTGATTCTGAAAAAAAATATTTTCGATCATCTCTTTTTCGTACCATGCGGAATAACTTTTTTCCGAGCATATTTTTGGTCATCAGAGGTTGGATTTTCGGATTCAGCGGGTCGAAATACACCTAGAAACTCACCCATCAAAGTCCGATTTCGATTCTGAAAAAAAATATTTTCGATCAACTCTTTTTCGTACCATGCGGAATAACTTTTTTCCAGGTGTATTTTCGTGAAACAACGGTTGGATTTTTGGATTCAGCGGGTCAAAATACACCTATGAACCCACCCACCAAAGTTCGATTCCGATTCTGGAGACAGATATTTTCGATCATCTCTTTTTCGTACCATGCGGAATAACTTTTTTCAAAGTATATTTTTGGTCATCAAAGCTTGGATTTTCGGATTCAGCGGGTCGTAATACACCTAGAAACTCACCCATTAAAGTCCGATTTTGATTCTGAAAAAAAATATTTTCGATCATCTCTTTTTCGTACCATGCGGAATAACTTTTTTCCAAGCATATTTTTGGTCATCAGAGGTTGGATTTTCGGATTCAGCGGGTCGAAATACACCTAGAAACTCACCCATCAAAGTCCGATTTCGATTCTGAAAAAAAATATTTTCGATCAACTCTTTTTCGTACCATGCGGAATAACTTCTTTCCAGGTGTATTTTCGTGTAACAAAGGTTGGATTTTTGGATTCAGCGGGTCAAAACACACCTATGAACCCACCCATCAAAGTTCGATTCCGATTCTGGAGACAGATATTTTCGATCATCTCTTTTTCGTACCATGCGGAATAACTTTTTTCCAAGCATATTTTTGGTCATCAAAGCTTGGATTTTCGGATTCAGCGGGTCGGAATACACCTAGAAACTCACCCATTAAAGTCCGATTTTGATTCTGAAAAAAAATATTTTCGATCATCTCTTTTTCGGACCATGCGAAATAACTTCATTCCAGGTGTATTTTCGTGTACAAACGTTGGATTTTTGGATCCAGCGGGTCAAAATACACCTATGAACCCACCCATCAAAGTTCGATTTCGATTCTGGAGACAGATATTTCCGATCATCTCTTTTTCGTGCCATGCGAAATAACTTTTTTCCAAGCATATTTTTGGTCATCAAAGTTTGGATTTTCGGATTCAGCGGGTCGGAATACACCTAGAAACTCACCCATCAAAGTCCGATTTCGATTCTGAAAAAAATTATTTTCGATCATCTCTTTTTCGTACCATGCGGAATAACTTTTTTCCAAGCATATTTTTGGTCATCAGAGGTTGGATTTTCGGATTCAGCGGGTCGTAATACACCTAGAAACTCACCCATTAAAGTCCGATTTTGATTCTGAAAAAAAATATTTTCGATCATCTCTTTTTCGTACCATGCGGAATAACTTTTTTCCAAGCATATTTTTGGTCAACAGAGGTTGGATTTTCGGATTCAGCGGGTCGAAATACACCTAGAAACCCACCCATCAAAGTTCCATTTCGATTCTGGAGACAGATATTTTCGATCATCTCTTTTTCGTACCATGCGAAATAACTTTTTTCCAAGCATATTTTTGGTTATCAAAGTTTGGATTTTCGGATTCAGCGGGTCGAAATACACCTAGAAACTCACCCATTAAAGTCCGATTTTGATTCTGAAAAAAAATATTTTCGATAATCTCTTTTTCTGACCATGCGAAGTAACTTCTTTCCAGGTATATTTTCGTGTAACATAGGTTGGATTTTTGGATCCAGCGGGTCAAAATACACCTATGAACCCACCCATCAAAGTTCGATTTTGATTCTGGAGAAAGATATTTCCGATCATCTCTTTTTCGTACCATGCGAAATAAATATTTTACAAGCACATTTTTGGTCGTCAAAGCTTGGATTCTCGGATTCAGCGGGTCAAAATACACCTATAAACCCACCCATCAAAGTTCGATTTCGATTCTGGAGACAGATATTTTTGATCATCCCTTTATCGTACCATGCGAAATAACTTTTTTCCAAGCATATTTTTGGTCATCAAAGTTTGGATTTTCGGATTCAGCGGGTCGGAATACACCTAGAAACTCACCCATCAAAGTCCGATTTTGATTCTGAAAAAAAATATTTTCGATCATCTCTGTTTCGGACCATGCGAAATAACTTCATTCCAGGTGTATTTTCGTGTAACAAGGGTTGGATTTTTGGATCCAGCGGGTCAAAATACACCCATAAACCCACCCATCAAAGTTTGATTTCGATTCTGGAGACAGATATTTTCGATCATCTCTTTTTCGTACCATGCGAAATAACTTTTTTCCAAGCATATTTTTGGTCATCAAAGTTTGGATTTTCGGATTCAGCGGGTCGGAATACACCTAGAAACTCACCCATCAAAGTCCGATTTTGATTCTGAAAAAAATTATTTTCGATCATCTCTTTTTCGTACCATGCGGAATAACTTTTTTCCAAGCATATTTTTGGTCAACAGAGGTTGGATTTTCGGATTCAGCGGGTCGAAATACACCTAGAAACCCACCCATCAAAGTTCCATTTCGATTCTGGAGACAGATATTTTCGATCATCTCTTTTTCGTACCATGCGAAATAACTTTTTTCCAAGCATATTTTTGGTCATCAAAGTTTGGATTTTCGGATTCAGCGGGTCGAAATACACCTAGAAACTCACCCATTAAAGTCCAATTTTGATTCTGAAAAAAAATATTTTCGATCATCTCTTTTTCGTACCATGCGGAATAACTTTTTTCCGAGCATATTTTTGGTCATCAGAGGTTGGATTTTCGGATTCAGCGGGTCGAAATACACCTAGAAACTCACCCATCAAAGTCCGATTTCGATTCTGAAAAAAAATATTTTCGATCAACTCTTTTTCGTACCATGCGGAATAACTTTTTTCCAGGTGTATTTTCGTGAAACAACGGTTGGATTTTTGGATTCAGCGGGTCAAAATACACCTATGAACCCACCCACCAAAGTTCGATTCCGATTCTGGAGACAGATATTTTCGATCATCTCTTTTTCGTACCATGCGGAATAACTTTTTTCAAAGTATATTTTTGGTCATCAAAGCTTGGATTTTCGGATTCAGCGGGTCGTAATACACCTAGAAACTCACCCATTAAAGTCCGATTTTGATTCTGAAAAAAAATATTTTCGATCATCTCTTTTTCGTACCATGCGGAATAACTTTTTTCCAAGCATATTTTTGGTCATCAGAGGTTGGATTTTCGGATTCAGCGGGTCGAAATACACCTAGAAACTCACCCATCAAAGTCCGATTTCGATTCTGAAAAAAAATATTTTCGATCAACTCTTTTTCGTACCATGCGGAATAACTTCTTTCCAGGTGTATTTTCGTGTAACAAAGGTTGGATTTTTGGATTCAGCGGGTCAAAACACACCTATGAACCCACCCATCAAAGTTCGATTCCGATTCTGGAGACAGATATTTTCGATCATCTCTTTTTCGTACCATGCGGAATAACTTTTTTCCAAGCATATTTTTGGTCATCAAAGCTTGGATTTTCGGATTCAGCGGGTCGGAATACACCTAGAAACTCACCCATTAAAGTCCGATTTTGATTCTGAAAAAAAATATTTTCGATCATCTCTTTTTCGGACCATGCGAAATAACTTCATTCCAGGTGTATTTTCGTGTACAAACGTTGGATTTTTGGATCCAGCGGGTCAAAATACACCTATGAACCCACCCATCAAAGTTCGATTTCGATTCTGGAGACAGATATTTCCGATCATCTCTTTTTCGTGCCATGCGAAATAACTTTTTTCCAAGCATATTTTTGGTCATCAAAGTTTGGATTTTCGGATTCAGCGGGTCGGAATACACCTAGAAACTCACCCATCAAAGTCCGATTTCGATTCTGAAAAAAATTATTTTCGATCATCTCTTTTTCGTACCATGCGGAATAACTTTTTTCCAAGCATATTTTTGGTCATCAGAGGTTGGATTTTCGGATTCAGCGGGTCGTAATACACCTAGAAACTCACCCATTAAAGTCCGATTTTGATTCTGAAAAAAAATATTTTCGATCATCTCTTTTTCGTACCATGCGGAATAACTTTTTTCCAAGCATATTTTTGGTCAACAGAGGTTGGATTTTCGGATTCAGCGGGTCGAAATACACCTAGAAACCCACCCATCAAAGTTCCATTTCGATTCTGGAGACAGATATTTTCGATCATCTCTTTTTCGTACCATGCGAAATAACTTTTTTCCAAGCATATTTTTGGTTATCAAAGTTTGGATTTTCGGATTCAGCGGGTCGAAATACACCTAGAAACTCACCCATTAAAGTCCGATTTTGATTCTGAAAAAAAATATTTTCGATAATCTCTTTTTCTGACCATGCGAAGTAACTTCTTTCCAGGTATATTTTCGTGTAACATAGGTTGGATTTTTGGATCCAGCGGGTCAAAATACACCTATGAACCCACCCATCAAAGTTCGATTTTGATTCTGGAGAAAGATATTTCCGATCATCTCTTTTTCGTACCATGCGAAATAAATATTTTACAAGCACATTTTTGGTCGTCAAAGCTTGGATTCTCGGATTCAGCGGGTCAAAATACACCTATAAACCCACCCATCAAAGTTCGATTTCGATTCTGGAGACAGATATTTTTGATCATCCCTTTATCGTACCATGCGAAATAACTTTTTTCCAAGCATATTTTTGGTCATCAAAGTTTGGATTTTCGGATTCAGCGGGTCGGAATACACCTAGAAACTCACCAATTAAAAACCAATTTTGATTCTGAAAAAAAATATTTTCGATCATCTCTTTTTCGTACCATGCGAAATAACTTCATTCCAGGTGTATTTTCGTGTAACAAGGGTTGGATTTTTGGATCCAGCGGGTCAAAATACACCCATAAACCCACCCATCAAAGTTTGATTTCGATTCTGGAGACAGATATTTTCGATCATCTCTTTTTCGTACCATGCGAAATAACTTTTTTCCAAGCATATTTTTGGTCATCAAAGTTTGGATTTTCGGATTCAGCGGGTCGGAATACACCTAGAAACTCACCCATCAAAGTCCGATTTTGATTCTGAAAAAAATTATTTTCGATCATCTCTTTTTCGTACCATGCGGAATAACTTTTTTCCAAGCATATTTTTGGTCATCAGAGGTTGGATTTTCGGATTCAGCGGGTCGTAATACACCTAGAAACTCACCCATTAAAGTCCGATTTTGATTCTGAAAAAAAATATTTTCGATCATCTCTTTTTCGTACCATGCGGAATAACTTTTTTCCAAGCATATTTTTGGTCAACAGAGGTTGGATTTTCGGATTCAGCGGGTCGAAATACACCTAGAAACCCACCCATCAAAGTTCCATTTCGATTCTGGAGACAGATATTTTCGATCATCTCTTTTTCGTACCATGCGAAATAACTTTTTTCCAAGCATATTTTTGGTCATCAAAGTTTGGATTTTCGGATTCAGCGGGTCGTATTACACCTAGAAACTCACCCATTAAAGTCCGATTTTGATTCTGAAAAAAAATATTTTCGATCATCTCTTTTTCGTACCATGCGGAATAACTTTTTTCCGAGCATATTTTTGGTCATCAGAGGTTGGATTTTCGGATTCAGCGGGTCGAAATACACCTAGAAACTCACCCATCAAAGTCCGATTTCGATTCTGAAAAAAAATATTTTCGATCAACTCTTTTTCGTACCATGCGGAATAACTTCTTTCCAGGTGTATTTTCGTGTAACAACGGTTGGATTTTTGGATTCAGCGGGTCAAAATACACCTATGAACCCACCCACCAAAGTTCGATTCCGATTCTGGAGACAGATATTTTCGATCATCTCTTTTTCGTACCATGCGGAATAACTTTTTTCAAAGTATATTTTTGGTCATCAAAGCTTGGATTTTCGGATTCAGCGGGTCGTAATACACCTAGAAACTCACCCATTAGAGTCCGATTTTGATTCTGAAAAAAAATATTTTCGATCATCTCTTTTTCGTACCATGCGGAATAACTTTTTTCCAAGCATATTTTTGGTCAACAGAGGTTGGATTTTCGGATTCAGCGGGTCGAAATACACCTAGAAACCCACCCATCAAAGTTCCATTTCGATTCTGGAGACAGATATTTTCGATCATCTCTTTTTCGTACCATGCGAAATAACTTTTTTCCAAGCATATTTTTGGTCATCAAAGTTTGGATTTTCGGATTCAGCGGGTCGAAATACACCTAGAAACTCACCCATTAAAGTCCGATTTTGATTCTGAAAAAAAATATTTTCGATAATCTCTTTTTCTGACCATGCGAAGTAACTTCTTTCCAGGTATATTTTCGTGTAACATAGGTTGGATTTTTGGATCCAGCGGGTCAAAATACACCTATGAACCCACCCATCAAAGTTCGATTTTGATTCTGGAGAAAGATATTTCCGATCATCTCTTTTTCGTACCATGCGAAATAAATATTTTACAAGCACATTTTTGGTCGTCAAAGCTTGGATTCTCGGATTCAGCGGGTCAAAATACACCTATAAACCCACCCATCAAAGTTCGATTTCGATTCTGGAGACAGATATTTTTGATCATCCCTTTATCGTACCATGCGAAATAACTTTTTTCCAAGCATATTTTTGGTCATCAAAGTTTGGATTTTCGGATTCAGCGGGTCGGAATACACCTAGAAACTCACCCATCAAAGTCCGATTTTGATTCTGAAAAAAATTATTTTCGATCATCTCTTTTTCGTACCATGCGGAATAACTTTTTTCCAAGCATATTTTTGGTCATCAGAGGTTGGATTTTCGGATTCAGCGGGTCGTAATACACCTAGAAACTCACCCATTAAAGTCCGATTTTGATTCTGAAAAAAAATATTTTCGATCATCTCTTTTTCGTACCATGCGGAATAACTTTTTTCCAAGCATATTTTTGGTCAACAGAGGTTGGATTTTCGGATTCAGCGGGTCGAAATACACCTAGAAACCCACCCATCAAAGTTCCATTTCGATTCTGGAGACAGATATTTTCGATCATCTCTTTTTCGTACCATGCGAAATAACTTTTTTCCAAGCATATTTTTGGTCATCAAAGTTTGGATTTTCGGATTCAGCGGGTCGAAATACACCTAGAAACTCACCCATTAAAGTCCGATTTTGATTCTGAAAAAAAATATTTTCGATCATCTCTTTTTCGTACCATGCGGAATAACTTTTTTCCGAGCATATTTTTGGTCATCAGAGGTTGGATTTTCGGATTCAGCGGGTCGAAATACACCTAGAAACTCACCCATCAAAGTCCGATTTCGATTCTGAAAAAAAATATTTTCGATCAACTCTTTTTCGTACCATGCGGAATAACTTCTTTCCAGGTGTATTTTCGTGTAACAACGGTTGGATTTTTGGATTCAGCGGGTCAAAATACACCTATGAACCCACCCACCAAAGTTCGATTCCGATTCTGGAGACAGATATTTTCGATCATCTCTTTTTCGTACCATGCGGAATAACTTTTTTCAAAGTATATTTTTGGTCATCAAAGCTTGGATTTTCGGATTCAGCGGATCGTAATACACCTAGAAACTCACCCATTAAAGTCCGATTTTGATTCTGAAAAAAAATATTTTCGATCATCTCTTTTTCGTACCATGCGGAATAACTTTTTTCCAAGCATATTTTTGGTCATCAGAGGTTGGATTTTCGGATTCAGCGGGTCAAAACACACCTATGAACCCACCCATCAAAGTTCGATTCCGATTCTGGAGACAGATATTTTCGATCATCTCTTTTTCGTACCATGCGGAATAACTTTTTTCCAAGCATATTTTTGGTCATCAAAGCTTGGATTTTCGGATTCAGCGGGTCGGAATACACCTAGAAACTCACCCATTAAAGTCCGATTTTGATTCTGAAAAAAAATATTTTCGATCATCTCTTTTTCGTACCATGCGGAATAACTTTTTTCCAAGCATATTTTTGGTCATCAGAGGTTGGATTTTCGGATTCAGCGGGTCGAAATACACCTAGAAACTCACCCATCAAAGTCCGATTTCGATTCTGAAAAAAAATATTTTCGATCAACTCTTTTTCGTACCATGCGGAATAACTTCTTTCCACGTGTATTTTCGTGTAACAAAGGTTGGATTTTTGGATTCAGCGGGTCAAAACACACCTATGAACCCACCCATCAAAGTTCGATTCCGATTCTGGAGACAGATATTTTCGATCATCTCTTTTTCGTACCATGCGGAATAACTTTTTTCCAAGCATATTTTTGGTCATCAAAGCTTGGATTTTCGGATTCAGCGGGTCGGAATACACCTAGAAACTCACCCATTAAAGTCCGATTTTGATTCTGAAAAAAAATATTTTCGATCATCTCTTTTTCGGACCATGCGAAATAACTTCATTCCAGGTGTATTTTCGTGTACAAACGTTGGATTTTTGGATCCAGCGGGTCAAAATACACCTATGAACCCACCCATCAAAGTTCGATTTCGATTCTGGAGACAGATATTTTCGATCATCTCTTTTTCGTGCCATGCGAAATAACTTTTTTCCAAGCATATTTTTGGTCATCAAAGTTTCGATTTTCGGATTCAGCGGGTCGGAATACACCTAGAAACTCACCCATCAAAGTCCGATTTCGATTCTGAAAAAAAATATTTTCGATCATCTCTTTTTCGTACCATGCGGAATAACTTTTTTCCAAGCATATTTTTGGTCATCAGAGGTTGGATTTTCGGATTCAGCGGGTCGAAATACTCCTAGAAACTCACCCATCAAAGTCCGATTTCGATTCTGAAAAATAATATTTTCGATCATCTCTTTTTCGTACCATGCGGAATAACTTCTTTCCAGGTGTATTTTCGTGTAACAAAGGTTGGATTTTTGGATTCAGCGGGTCAAAATACACCTATGAACCCACCCATCAAAGTTCGATGTCGATTCTGGAGAAAGATGTTTCCGATCATCTCTTTTTCGTACCATGCGGAATAACTTTTTTCCAAGCATATTTTTGGTCATCAAAGTTTAGATTTTCGGATTCAGCGGGTCGGAATACACCTAGAAACTCACCCATTAAAGTCCGATTTTGATTCTGAAAAAAAATATTTTCGATAATCTCTTTTTCTGACCATGCGAAGTAACTTCTTTCCAGGTATAGTTTCGTGTAACAAAGGTTGGATTTTTGGATCCAGCGGGTCAAAATACACCTATGGACCCACCCATCAAAGTTCGATTTCGATTCTGGAGACAGATATTTTCGATCATCTCTTTTTCGTACCATGCGAAATAACTATTTTACAAGCATATTTTTGGTCGTCAAAGCTTGGATTCTCGGATTCAGCGGGTCAAAATACACCTATAAACCCACCCATCAAAGTTCGATTTCGATTCTGGAGACAGATATTTTCGATCATCTCTTTTTCGTACCATGCGAAATAACTTTTTTCCAAGCATATTTTTGGTCATCAAAGTTTGGATTTTCGGATTCAGCGGGTCGGAATACACCTAGAAACTCACCCATCAAAGTCCGATTTTGATTCTGAAAAAAATTATTTTCGATCATCTCTTTTTCGTACCATGCGGAATAACTTTTTTCCAAGCATATTTTTGGTCATCAGAGGTTGGATTTTCGGATTCAGCGGGTCGTAATACACCTAGAAACTCACCCATTAAAGTCCGATTTTGATTCTGAAAAAAAATATTTTCGATCATCTCTTTTTCGTACCATGCGGAATAACTTTTTTCCAAGCATATTTTTGGTCATCAGAGGTTGGATTTTCGGATTCAGCGGGTCGAAATACACCTAGAAACCCACACATCAAAGTTCCATTTCGATTCTGGAGACAGATATTTTCGATCATCTCTTTTTCGTACCATGCGAAATAACTTTTTTCCAAGTATATTTTTGGTCATTAAAGTTTGGATTTTCGGATTCAGCGGGTCGAAATACACCTAGAAACTCACCCATTAAAGTCCGATTTTGATTCTGAAAAAAAATATTTTCGATAATCTCTTTTTCTGACCATGCGAAGTAACTTCTTTCCAGGTATATTTTCGTGTAACATAGGTTGGATTTTTGGATCCAGCGGGTCAAAATACACCTATGAACCCACCCATCAAAGTTCGATTTTGATTCTGGAGAAAGATATTTCCGATCATCTCTTTTTCGTACCATGCGAAATAAATATTTTACAAGCATATTTTTGGTCGTCGAAGCTTGGATTCTCGGATTCAGCGGGTCAAAATACACCTATAAACCCACCCATCAAAGTTCGATTTCGATTCTGGAGACAGATATTTTTGATCATCCCTTTATCGTACCATGCGAAATAACTTTTTTCCAAGCATATTTTTGGTCATCAAAGTTTGGATTTTCGGATTCAGCGGGTCGGAATACACCTAGAAACTCACCAATTAAAAACCAATTTGGATTCTGAAAAAAAATATTTTCGATCATCTCTTTTTCGGACCATGCGAAATAACTTCATTCCAGGTGTATTTTCGTGTAACAAGGGTTGGATTTTTGGATCCAGCGGGTCAAAATACACCTATGAACCCACCCATCAAAGTTCGATTCCGATTCTGGAGACAGATATTTTCGATCATCTCTTTTTCGTACCATGCGGAATAACTTTTTTCAAAGTATATTTTTGGTCATCAAAGCTTGGATTTTCGGATTCAGCGGGTCGTAATACACCTAGAAACTCACCCATTAAAGTCCGATTTTGATTCTGAAAAAAAATATTTTCGATCATCTCTTTTTCGTACCATGCGGAATAACTTTTTTCCAAGCATATTTTTGGTCATCAGAGGTTGGATTTTCGGATTCAGCGGGTCAAAACACACCTATGAACCCACCCATCAAAGTTCGATTCCGATTCTGGAGACAGATATTTTCGATCATCTCTTTTTCGTACCATGCGGAATAACTTTTTTCCAAGCATATTTTTGGTCATCAAAGCTTGGATTTTCGGATTCAGCGGGTCGGAATACACCTAGAAACTCACCCATTAAAGTCCGATTTTGATTCTGAAAAAAAATATTTTCGATCATCTCTTTTTCGGACCATGCGAAATAACTTCATTCCAGGTGTATTTTCGTGTACAAACGTTGGATTTTTGGATCCAGCGGGTCAAAATACACCTATGAACCCACCCATCAAAGTTCGATTTCGATTCTGGAGACAGATATTTTCGATCATCTCTTTTTCGTGCCATGCGAAATAACTTTTTTCCAAGCATATTTTTGGTCATCAAAGTTTGGATTTTCGGATTCAGCGGGTCGGAATACACCTAGAAACTCACCCATCAAAGTCCGATTTTGATTCTGAAAAAAATTATTTTCGATCATCTCTTTTTCGTACCATGCGGAATAACTTTTTTCCAAGCATATTTTTGGTCATCAGAGGTTGGATTTTCGGATTCAGCGGGTCGTAATACACCTAGAAACTCACCCATTAAAGTCCGATTTTGATTCTGAAAAAAAAAATTTTCGATCATCTCTTTTTCGTACCATGCGGAATAACTTTTTTCCAAGCATATTTTTGGTCAACAGAGGTTGGATTTTCGGATTCAGCGGGTCGAAATACACCTAGAAACCCACCCATCAAAGTTCCATTTCGATTCTGGAGACAGATATTTTCGATCATCTCTTTTTCGTACCATGCGAAATAACTTTTTTCCAAGCATATTTTTGGTCATCAAAGTTTGGATTTTCGGATTCGGCGGGTCGAAATACACCTAGAAACTCACCCATTAAAGTCCGATTTTGATTCTGAAAAAAAATATTTTCGATCATCTCTTTTTCGTACCATGCGGAATAACTTTTTTCCGAGCATATTTTTGGTCATCAGAGGTTGGATTTTCGGATTCAGCGGGTCGAAATACACCTAGAAACTCACCCATCAGAGTCCGATTTCGATTCTGAAAAAAAATATTTTCGATCAACTCTTTTTCGTACCATGCGGAATAACTTCTTTCCAGGTGTATTTTCGTGTAACAACGGTTGGATTTTTGGATTCAGCGGGTCAAAATACACCTATGAACCCACCCACCAAAGTTCGATTCCGATTCTGGAGACAGATATTTTCGATCATCTCTTTTTCGTACCATGCGGAATAACTTTTTTCAAAGTATATTTTTGGTCATCAAAGCTTGGATTTTCGGATTCAGCGGGTCGTAATACACCTAGAAACTCACCCATTAAAGTCCGATTTTGATTCTGAAAAAAAATATTTTCGATCATCTCTTTTTCGTACCATGCGGAATAACTTTTTTCCAAGCATATTTTTGGTCATCAGAGGTTGGATTTTCGGATTCAGCGGGTCGAAATACACCTAGAAACTCACCCATCAAAGTCCGATTTCGATTCTGAAAAAAAATATTTTCGATCAACTCTTTTTCGTACCATGCGGAATAACTTCTTTCCAGGTGTATTTTCGTGTAACAAAGGTTGGATTTTTGGATTCAGCGGGTCAAAACACACCTATGAACCCACCCATCAAAGTTCGATTCCGATTCTGGAGACAGATATTTTCGATCATCTCTTTTTCGTACCATGCGGAATAACTTTTTTCCAAGCATATTTTTGGTCATCAAAGCTTGGATTTTCGGATTCAGCGGGTCGGAATACACCTAGAAACTCACCCATTAAAGTCCGATTTTGATTCTGAAAAAAAATATTTTCGATCATCTCTTTTTCGGACCATGCGAAATAACTTCATTCCAGGTGTATTTTCGTGTACAAACGTTGGATTTTTGGATCCAGCGGGTCAAAATACACCTATGAACCCACCCATCAAAGTTCGATTTCGATTCTGGAGACAGATATTTTCGATCATCTCTTTTTCGTGCCATGCGAAATAACTTTTTTCCAAGCATATTTTTGGTCATCAAAGTTTGGATTTTCGGATTCAGCGGGTCGGAATACACCTAGAAACTCACCCATCAAAGTCCGATTTCGATTCTGAAAAAAAATATTTTCGATCATCTCTTTTTCGTACCATGCGGAATAACTTTTTTCCAAGCATATTTTTGGTCATCAGAGGTTGGATTTTCGGATTCAGCGGGTCGAAATACACCTAGAAACTCACCCATCAAAGTCCGATTTCGATTCTGAAAAATAATATTTTCGATCATCTCTTTTTCGTACCATGCGGAATAACTTCTTTCCAGGTATATTTTCGTGTAACAAAGGTTGGATTTCTGGATTCAGCGGGTCAAAATACACCTATGAACCCACCCATCAAAGTTCGATGTCGATTCTGGAGAAAGATATTTCCGATCATCTCTTTTTCGTACCATGCGGAATAACTTTTTTCCAAGCATATTTTTGGTCATCAAAGTTTAGATTTTCGGATTCAGCGGGTCGGAATACACCTAGAAACTCACCCATTAAAGTCCGATTTTGATTCTGAAAAAAAATATTTTCGATAATCTCTTTTTCTGACCATGCGAAGTAACTTCTTTCCAGGTATAGTTTCGTGTAACAAAGGTTGGATTTTTGGATCCAGCGGGTCAAAATACACCTATGGACCCACCCATCAAAGTTCGATTTCGATTCTGGAGACAGATATTTTCGATCATCTCTTTTTCGTACCATGCGAAATAACTATTTTACAAGCATATTTTTGGTCGTCAAAGCTTGGATTCTCGGATTCAGCGGGTCAAAATACACCTATAAACCCACCCATCAAAGTTCGATTTCGATTCTGGAGACAGATATTTTCGATCATCTCTTTTTCGTACCATGCGAAATAACTTTTTTCCAAGCATATTTTTGGTCATCAAAGTTTGGATTTTCGGATTCAGCGGGTCGGAATACACCTAGAAACTCACCCATCAAAGTCCGATTTTGATTCTGAAAAAAATTATTTTCGATCATCTCTTTTTCGTACCATGCGGAATAACTTTTTTCCAAGCATATTTTTGGTCATCAGAGGTTGGATTTTCGGATTCAGCGGGTCGTAATACACCTAGAAACTCACCCATTAAAGTCCGATTTTGATTCTGAAAAAAAATATTTTCGATCATCTCTTTTTCGTACCATGCGGAATAACTTTTTTCCAAGCATATTTTTGGTCATCAGAGGTTGGATTTTCGGATTCAGCGGGTCGAAATACACCTAGAAACCCACACATCAAAGTTCCATTTCGATTCTGGAGACAGATATTTTCGATCATCTCTTTTTCGTACCATGCGAAATAACTTTTTTCCAAGCATATTTTTGGTCATCAAAGTTTGGATTTTCGGATTCAGCGGGTCGGAATACACCTAGAAACTCACCCATCAAAGTCCGATTTTGATTCTGAAAAAAATTATTTTCGATCATCTCTTTTTCGTACCATGCGGAATAACTTTTTTCCAAGCATATTTTTGGTCATCAGAGGTTGGATTTTCGGATTCAGCGGGTCGTAATACACCTAGAAACTCACCCATTAAAGTCCGATTTTGATTCTGAAAAAAAATATTTTCGATCATCTCTTTTTCGTACCATGCGGAATAACTTTTTTCCAAGCATATTTTTGGTCATCAGAGGTTGGATTTTCGGATTCAGCGGGTCGAAATACACCTAGAAACCCACACATCAAAGTTCCATTTCGATTCTGGAGACAGATATTTTCGATCATCTCTTTTTCGTACCATGCGAAATAACTTTTTTCCAAGTATATTTTTGGTCATCAAAGTTTGGATTTTCGGATTCAGCGGGTCGAAATACACCTAGAAACTCACCCATTAAAGTCCGATTTTGATTCTGAAAAAAAATATTTTCGATAATCTCTTTTTCTGACCATGCGAAGTAACTTCTTTCCAGGTATATTTTCGTGTAACATGTGTTGGATTTTTGGATCCAGCGGGTCAAAATACACCTATGAACCCACCCATCAAAGTTCGATTTTGATTCTGGAGAAAGATATTTCCGATCATCTCATTTTCGTACCATGCGAAATAAATATTTTACAAGCATATTTTTGGTCGTCAAAGCTTGGATTCTCGGATTCAGCGGGTCAAAATACACCTATAAACCCACCCATCAAAGTTCGATTTCGATTCTGGAGACAGATATTTTTGATCATCCCTTTATCGTACCATGCGAAATAACTTTTTTCCAAGCATATTTTTGGTCATCAAAGTTTGGATTTTCGGATTCAGCGGGTCGGAATACACCTAGAAACTCACCAATTAAAAACCGATTTTGATTCTGAAAAAAAATATTTTCGATCATCTCTTTTTCGGACCATGCGGAATAACTTCATTCCAGGTGTATTTTCGTGTAACAAAGGTTGGATTTTTGGATCCAGCGGGTCAAAATACACCCATAAACCCACCCATCAAAGTTTGATTTCGATTCTGGAGACAGATATTTTCGATCATCTCTTTTTCGTACCATGCGAAATAACTTTTTTCCAAGCATATTTTTGGTCATCAAAGTTTGGATTTTCGGATTCAGCGGGTCGGAATACACCTAGAAACTCACCCATCAAAGTCCGATTTTGATTCTGAAAAAAATTATTTTCGATCATCTCTTTTTCGTACCATGCGGAATAACTTTTTTCCAAGCATATTTTTGGTCGTCAGAGGTTGGATTTTCGGATTCAGCGGGTCGTAATACACCTAGAAACTCACCCATTAAAGTCCGATTTTGATTCTGAAAAAAAATATTTTCGATCATCTCTTTTTCGTACCATGCGGAATAACTTTTTTCCAAGCATATTTTTGGTCATCAGAGGTTGGATTTTCGGATTCAGCGGGTCGAAATACACCTAGAAACCCACACATCAAAGTTCCATTTCGATTCTGGAGACAGATATTTTCGATCATCTCTTTTTCGTACCATGCGAAATAACTTTTTTCCAAGTATATTTTTGGTCATCAAAGTTTGGATTTTCGGATTCAGCGGGTCGAAATACACCTAGAAACTCACCCATTAAAGTCCGATTTTGATTCTGAAAAAAAATATTTTCGATAATCTCTTTTTCTGACCATGCGAAGTAACTTCTTTCCAGGTATATTTTCGTGTAACATGTGTTGGATTTTTGGATCCAGCGGGTCAAAATACACCTATGAACCCACCCATCAAAGTTCGATTTTGATTCTGGAGAAAGATATTTCCGATCATCTCATTTTCGTACCATGCGAAATAAATATTTTACAAGCATATTTTTGGTCGTCAAAGCTTGGATTCTCGGATTCAGCGGGTCAAAATACACCTATAAACCCACCCATCAAAGTTCGATTTCGATTCTGGAGACAGATATTTTTGATCATCCCTTTATCGTACCATGCGAAATAACTTTTTTCCAAGCATATTTTTGGTCATCAAAGTTTGGATTTTCGGATTCAGCGGGTCGGAATACACCTAGAAACTCACCAATTAAAAACCGATTTTGATTCTGAAAAAAAATATTTTCGATCATCTCTTTTTCGGACCATGCGGAATAACTTCATTCCAGGTGTATTTTCGTGTAACAAAGGTTGGATTTTTGGATCCAGCGGGTCAAAATACACCCATAAACCCACCCATCAAAGTTTGATTTCGATTCTGGAGACAGATATTTTCGATCATCTCTTTTTCGTACCATGCGAAATAACTTTTTTCCAAGCATATTTTTGGTCATCAAAGTTTGGATTTTCGGATTCAGCGGGTCGGAATACACCTAGAAACTCACCCATCAAAGTCCGATTTTGATTCTGAAAAAAATTATTTTCGATCATCTCTTTTTCGTACCATGCGGAATAACTTTTTTCCAAGCATATTTTTGGTCGTCAGAGGTTGGATTTTCGGATTCAGCGGGTCGTAATACACCTAGAAACTCACCCATTAAAGTCCGATTTTGATTCTGAAAAAAAATATTTTCGATCATCTCTTTTTCGTACCATGCGGAATAACTTTTTTCCAAGCATATTTTTGGTCAACAGAGGTTGGATTTTCGGATTCAGCGGGTCGAAATACACCTAGAAACCCACCCATCAAAGTTCCATTTCGATTCTGGAGACAGATATTTTCGATCATCTCTTTTTCGTACCATGCGAAATAACTTTTTTCCAAGCATATTTTTGGTCATCAAAGTTTGGATTTTCGGATTCAGCGGGTCGAAATATACCCAGAAACTCACCCATTAAAGTCCGATTTTGATTCTGAAAAAAAATATTTTCGATCATCTCTTTTTCGTACCATGCGGAATAACTTTTTTCCGAGCATATTTTTGGTCATCAGAGGTTGGATTTTCGGATTCAGCGGGTCGAAATACACCTAGAAACTCACCCATCAAAGTCCGATTTCGATTCTGAAAAAAAATATTTTCGATCAACTCTTTTTCGTACCATGCGGAATAACTTCTTTCCAGGTGTATTTTCGTGTAACAACGGTTGGATTTTTGGATTCAGCGGGTCAAAATACACCTATGAACCCACCCACCAAAGTTCGATTCCGATTCTGGAGACAGATATTTTCGATCATCTCTTTTTCGTACCATGCGGAATAACTTTTTTCAAAGTATATTTTTGGTCATCAAAGCTTGGATTTTCGGATTCAGCGGGTCGTAATACACCTAGAAACTCACCCATTAAAGTCAGATTTTGATTCTGAAAAAAAATATTTTCGATCATCTCTTTTTCGTACCATGCGGAATAACTTTTTTCCAAGCATATTTTTGGTCATCAAAGTTTGGATTTTCGGATTCAGCGGGTCGAAATACACCTAGAAACTCACCCATCAAAGTCCGATTTCGATTCTGAAAAAAAATATTTTCGATCAACTCTTTTTCGTACCATGCGGAATAACTTCTTTCCAGGTGTATTTTCGTGTAACAAAGGTTGGATTTTTGGATTCAGCGGGTCAAAACACACCTATGAACCCACCCATCAAAGTTCGATTTCGATTCTGGAGACAGATATTTTCGATCATCTCTTTTTCGTACCATGCGGAATAACTTTTTTCCAAGCATATTTTTGGTCATCAAAGCTTGGATTTTCGGATTCAGCGGGTCGGAATACACCTAGAAACTCACCCATTAAAGTCCGATTTTGATTCTGAAAAAAAATATTTTCGATCATCTCTTTTTCGGACCATGCGAAATAACTTCATTCCAGGTGTATTTTCGTGTACAAACGTTGGATTTTTGGATCCAGCGGGTCAAAATACACCTATGAACCCACCCATCAAAGTTCGATTTCGATTCTGGAGACAGATATTTTCGATCATCTCTTTTTCGTGCCATGCGAAATAACTTTTTTCCAAGCATATTTTTGGTCATCAAAGTTTGGATTTTCGGATTCAGCGGGTCGGAATACACCTAGAAACTCACCCATCAAAGTCCGATTTTGATTCTGAAAAAAATTATTTTCGATCATCTCTTTTTCGTACCATGCGGAATAACTTTTTTCCAAGCATATTTTTGGTCATCAGAGGTTGGATTTTCGGATTCAGCGGGTCGTAATACACCTAGAAACTCACCCATTAAAGTCCGATTTTGATTCTGAAAAAAAATATTTTCGATCATCTCTTTTTCGTACCATGCGGAATAACTTTTTTCCAAGCATATTTTTGGTTAACAGAGGTTGGATTTTCGGATTCAGCGGGTCGAAATACACCTAGAAACCCACCCATCAAAGTTCCATTTCGATTCTGGAGACAGATATTTTCGATCATCTCTTTTTCGTACCATGCGAAATAACTTTTTTCCAAGCATATTTTTGGTCATCAAAGTTTGGATTTTCGGATTCAGCGGGTCGAAATACACCTAGAAACTCACCCATTAAAGTCCGATTTTGATTCTGAAAAAAAATATTTTCGATCATCTCTTTTTCGTACCATGCGGAATAACTTTTTTCCGAGCATATTTTTGGTCATCAGAGGTTGGATTTTCGGATTCAGCGGGTCGAAATACACCTAGAAACTCACCCATCAAAGTCCGATTTCGATTCTGAAAAAAAATATTTTCGATCAACTCTTTTTCGTACCATGCGGAATAACTTCTTTCCAGGTGTATTTTCGTGTAACAACGGTTGGATTTTTGGATTCAGCGGGTCAAAATACACCTATGAACCCACCCACCAAAGTTCGATTCCGATTCTGGAGACAGATATTTTCGATCATCTCTTTTTCGTACCATGCGGAATAACTTTTTTCAAAGTATATTTTTGGTCATCAAAGCTTGGATTTTCGGATTCAGCGGGTCGTAATACACCTAGAAACTCACCCATTAAAGTCCGATTTTGATTCTGAAAAAAAATATTTTCGATCATCTCTTTTTCGTACCATGCGGAATAACTTTTTTCCAAGCATATTTTTGGTCATCAGAGGTTGGATTTTCGGATTCAGCGGGTCGAAATACACCTAGAAACTCACCCATCAAAGTCCGATTTCGATTCTGAAAAAAAATATTTTCGATCAACTCTTTTTCGTACCATGCGGAATAACTTCTTTCCAGGTGTATTTTCGTGTAACAAAGGTTGGATTTTTGGATTCAGCGGGTCAAAACACACCTATGAACCCACCCATCAAAGTTCGATTTCGATTCTGGAGACAGATATTTTCGATCATCTCTTTTTCGTACCATGCGGAATAACTTTTTTCCAAGCATATTTTTGGTCATCAAAGCTTGGATTTTCGGATTCAGCGGGTCGGAATACACCTAGAAACTCACCCATTAAAGTCCGATTTTGATTCTGAAAAAAAATATTTTCGATCATCTCTTTTTCGGACCATGCGAAATAACTTCATTCCAGGTGTATTTTCGTGTACAAACGTTGGATTTTTGGATCCAGCGGGTCAAAATACACCTATGAACCCACCCATCAAAGTTCGATTTCGATTCTGGAGACAGATATTTTCGATCATCTCTTTTTCGTGCCATGCGAAATAACTTTTTTCCAAGCATATTTTTGGTCATCAAAGTTTGGATTTTCGGATTCAGCGGGTCGGAATACACCTAGAAACTCACCCATCAAAGTCCGATTTTGATTCTGAAAAAAATTATTTTCGATCATCTCTTTTTCGTACCATGCGGAATAACTTTTTTCCAAGCATATTTTTGGTCATCAGAGGTTGGATTTTCGGATTCAGCGGGTCGTAATACACCTAGAAACTCACCCATTAAAGTCCGATTTTGATTCTGAAAAAAAATATTTTCGATCATCTCTTTTTCGTACCATGCGGAATAACTTTTTTCCAAGCATATTTTTGGTTAACAGAGGTTGGATTTTCGGATTCAGCGGGTCGAAATACACCTAGAAACCCACCCATCAAAGTTCCATTTCGATTCTGGAGACAGATATTTTCGATCATCTCTTTTTCGTACCATGCGAAATAACTTTTTTCCAAGCATATTTTTGGTCATCAAAGTTTGGATTTTCGGATTCAGCGGGTCGAAATACACCTAGAAACTCACCCATTAAAGTCCGATTTTGATTCTGAACAAAAATATTTTCGATCATCTCTTTTTCGTACCATGCGGAATAACTTTTTTCCGAGCATATTTTTGGTCATCAGAGGTTGGATTTTCGGATTCAGCGGGTCGAAATACACCTAGAAACTCACCCATCAAAGTCCGATTTCGATTCTGAAAAAAAATATTTTCGATCAACTCTTTTTCGTACCATGCGGAATAACTTCTTTCCAGGTGTATTTTCGTGTAACAACGGTTGGATTTTTGGATTCAGCGGGTCAAAATACACCTATGAACCCACCCACCAAAGTTCGATTCCGATTCTGGAGACAGATATTTTCGATCATCTCTTTTTCGTACCATGCGGAATAACTTTTTTCAAAGTATATTTTTGGTCATCAAAGCTTGGATTTTCGGATTCAGCGGGTCGTAATACACCTAGAAACTCACCCATTAAAGTCCGATTTTGATTCTGAAAAAAAATATTTTCGATCATCTCTTTTTCGTACCATGCGGAATAACTTTTTTCCAAGCATATTTTTGGTCATCAGAGGTTGGATTTTCGGATTCAGCGGGTCGAAATACACCTAGAAACTCACCCATCAAAGTCCGATTTCGATTCTGAAAAAAAATATTTTCGATCAACTCTTTTTCGTACCATGCGGAATAACTTCTTTCCAGGTGTATTTTCGTGTAACAAAGGTTGGATTTTTGGATTCAGCGGGTCAAAACACACCTATGAACCCACCCATCAAAGTTCGATTCCGATTCTGGAGACAGATATTTTCGATCATCTCTTTTTCGTACCATGCGGAATAACTTTTTTCCAAGCATATTTTTGGTCATCAAAGCTTGGATTTTCGGATTCAGCGGGTCGGAATACACCTAGAAACTCACCCATTAAAGTCCGATTTTGATTCTGAAAAAAAATATTTTCGATCATCTCTTTTTCGGACCATGCGAAATAACTTCATTACAGGTGTATTTTCGTGTACAAACGTTGGATTTTTGGATCCAGCGGGTCAAAATACACCTATGAACCCACCCATCAAAGTTCGATTTCGATTCTGGAGACAGATATTTTCGATCATCTCTTTTTCGTGCCATGCGAAATAACTTTTTTCCAAGCATATTTTTGGTCATCAAAGTTTGGATTTTCGAATTCAGCGGGTCGGAATACACCTAGAAACTCACCCATCAAAGTCCGATTTCGATTCTGAAAAAAAATATTTTCGATCATCTCTTTTTCGTACCATGCGGAATAACTTTTTTCCAAGCATATTTTTGGTCATCAGAGGTTGGATTTTCGGATTCAGCGGGTCGAAATACACCTAGAAACTCACCCATCAAAGTCCGATTTCGATTCTGAAAAATAATATTTTCGATCATCTCTTTTTCGTACCATGCGGAATAGCTTCTTTCCAGGTGTATTTTCGTGTAACAAAGGTTGGATTTTTTGATTCAGCGGGTCAAAATACACCTATGAACCCACCAATCAAAGTTCGATGTCGATTCTGGAGAAAGATATCTCCGATCATCTCTTTTTCGTACCATGCGGAATAACTTTTTTCCAAGCATATTTTTGGTCATCAAAGTTTAGATTTTCGGATTCAGCGGGTCGGAATACACCTAGAAACTCACCCATTAAAGTCCGATTTTGATTCTGAAAAAAAATATTTTCGATAATCTCTTTTTCTGACCATGCGAAGTAACTTCTTTCCAGGTATAGTTTCGTGTAACAAAGGTTGGATTTTTGGATCCAGCGGGTCAAAATACACCTATGGACCCACCCATCAAAGTTCGATTTCGATTCTGGAGACAGATATTTTCGATCATCTCTTTTTCGTACCATGCGAAATAACTATTTTACAAGCATATTTATGGTCGTCAAAGCTTGGATTCTCGGATTCAGCGGGTCAAAATACACCTATAAACCCACCCATCAAAGTTCGATTTCGATTCTGGAGACAGATATTTTCGATCATCTCTTTTTCGTACCATGCGAAATAACTTTTTTCCAAGCATATTTTTGGTCATCAGAGGTTGGATTTTCGGATTCAGCGGGTCGTAATACACCTAGAAACTCACCCATTAAAGTCCGATTTTGATTCTGAAAAAAAATATTTTCGATCATCTCTTTTTCGTACCATGCGGAATAACTTTTTTCCAAGCATATTTTTGGTCAACAGAGGTTGGATTTTCGGATTCAGCGGGTCGAAATACACCTAGAAACCCACCCATCAAAGTTCCATTTCGATTCTGGAGACAGATATTTTCGATCATCTCTTTTTCGTACCATGCGAAATAACTTTTTTCCAAGCATATTTTTGGTCATCAAAGTTTGGATTTTCGGATTCAGCGGGTCGAAATACACCTAGAAACTCACCCATTAAAGTCCGATTTTGATTCTGAAAAAAAATATTTTCGATCATCTCTTTTTCGTACCATGCGGAATAACTTTTTTCCGAGCATATTTTTGGTCATCAGAGGTTGGATTTTCGGATTCAGCGGGTCGAAATACACCTAGAAACTCACCCATCAAAGTCCGATTTCGATTCTGAAAAAAAATATTTTCGATCAACTCTTTTTCGTACCATGCGGAATAACTTCTTTCCAGGTGTATCTTCGTGTAACAAAGGTTGGATTTTTGGATTCAGCGGGTCAAAACACACCTATGAACCCACCCATCAAAGTTCGATTCCGATTCTGGAGACAGATATTTTCGATCATCTCTTTTTCGTACCATGCGGAATAACTTTTTTCCAAGCATATTTTTGGTCATCAAAGCTTGGATTTTCGGATTCAGCGGGTCGGAATACACCTAGAAACTCACCCATTAAAGTCCGATTTTGATTCTGAAAAAAAATATTTTCGATCATCTGTTTTTCGGACCATGCGAAATAACTTCATTCCAGGTGTATTTTCGTGTACAAACGTTGGATTTTTGGATCCAGCGGGTCAAAATACACCTATGAACCCACCCATCAAAGTTCGATTTCGATTCTGGAGACAGATATTTTCGATCATCTCTTTTTCGTGCCATGCGAAATAACTTTTTTCCAAGCATATTTTTGGTCATCAAAGTTTGGATTTTCGGATTCAGCGGGTCGGAATACACCTAGAAACTCACCCATCAAAGTCCGATTTTGATTCTGAAAAAAATTTTTTTCGATCATCTCTTTTTCGTACCATGCGGAATAACTTTTTTCCAAGCATATTTTTGGTCATCAGAGGTTGGATTTTCGGATTCAGCGGGTCGTAATACACCTAGAAACTCACCCATTAAAGTCCGATTTTGATTCTGAAAAAAAATATTTTCGATCATCTCTTTTTCGTACCATGCGGAATAACTTTTTTCCAAGCATATTTTTGGTCAACAGAGGTTGGGTTTTCGGATTCAGCGGGTCGGAATACACCTAGAAACCCACCCATCAAAGTTCCATTTCGATTCTGGAGACAGATATTTTCGATCATCTCTTTTTCGTACCATGCGAAATAACTTTTTTCCAAGCATATTTTTGGTCATCAAAGTTTGGATTTTCGGATTCAGCGGGTCGAAATACACCTAGAAACTCACCCATTAAAGTCCGATTTTGATTCTGAAAAAAAATATTTTCGATCATCTCTTTTTCGTACCATGCGGAATAACTTTTTTCCGAGCATATTTTTGGTCATCAGAGGTTGGATTTTCGGATTCAGCGGGTCGAAATACACCTAGAAACTCACCCATCAAAGTCCGATTTCGATTCTGAAAAAAAATATTTTCGATCAACTCTTTTTCGTACCATGCGGAATAACTTCTTTCCAGGTGTATTTTCGTGTAACAACGGTTGGATTTTTGGATTCAGCGGGTCAAAATACACCTATGAACCCACCCACCAAAGTTCGATTCCGATTCTGGAGACAGATATTTTCGATCATCTCTTTTTCGTACCATGCGGAATAACTTTTTTCAAAGTATATTTTTGGTCATCAAAGCTTGGATTTTCGGATTCAGCGGGTCGTAATACACCTAGAAACTCACCCATTAAAGTCCGATTTTGATTCTGAAAAAAAATATTTTCGATCATCTCTTTTTCGTACCATGCGGAATAACTTTTTTCCAAGCATATTTTTGGTCATCAGAGGTTGGATTTTCGGATTCAGCGGGTCGAAATACACCTAGAAACTCACCCATCAAAGTCCGATTTCGATTCTGAAAAAAAATATTTTCGATCAACTCTTTTTCGTACCATGCGGAATAACTTCTTTCCAGGTGTATTTTCGTGTAACAAAGGTTGGATTTTTGGATTCAGCGGGTCAAAACACACCTATGAACCCACCCATCAAAGTTCGATTCCGATTCTGGAGACAGATATTTTCGATCATCTCTTTTTCGTACCATGCGGAATAACTTTTTTCCAAGCATATTTTTGGTCATCAAAGCTTGGATTTTCGGATTCAGCGGGTCGGAATACACCTAGAAACTCACCCATTAAAGTCCGATTTTGATTCTGAAAAAAAATATTTTCGATCATCTCTTTTTCGGACCATGCGAAATAACTTCATTCCAGGTGTATTTTCGTGTACAAACGTTGGATTTTTGGATCCAGCGGGTCAAAATACACCTATGAACCCACCCATCAAAGTTCGATTTCGATTCTGGAGACAGATATTTTCGATCATCTCTTTTTCGTGCCATGCGAAATAACTTTTTTCCAAGCATATTTTTGGTCATCAAAGTTTGGATTTTCGGATTCAGCGGGTCGGAATACACCTAGAAACTCACCCATCAAAGTCCGATTTTGATTCTGAAAAAAATTATTTTCGATCATCTCTTTTTCGTACCATGCGGAATAACTTTTTTCCAAGCATATTTTTGGTCATCAGAGGTTGGATTTTCGGATTCAGCGGGTCGTAATACACCTAGAAACTCACCCATTAAAGTCCGATTTTGATTCTGAAAAAAAATATTTTCGATCATCTCTTTTTCGTACCATGCGGAATAACTTTTTTCCAAGCATATTTTTGGTTAACAGAGGTTGGATTTTCGGATTCAGCGGGTCGAAATACACCTAGAAACCCACCCATCAAAGTTCCATTTCGATTCTGGAGACAGATATTTTCGATCATCTCTTTTTCGTACCATGCGAAATAACTTTTTTCCAAGCATATTTTTGGTCATCAAAGTTTGGATTTTCGGATTCAGCGGGTCGAAATACACCTAGAAACTCACCCATTAAAGTCCGATTTTGATTCTGAAAAAAAATATTTTCGATCATCTCTTTTTCGTACCATGCGGAATAACTTTTTTCCGAGCATATTTTTGGTCATCAGAGGTTGGATTTTCGGATTCAGCGGGTCGAAATACACCTAGAAACTCACCCATCAAAGTCCGATTTCGATTCTGAAAAAAAATATTTTCGATCAACTCTTTTTCGTACCATGCGGAATAACTTCTTTCCAGGTGTATTTTCGTGTAACAACGGTTGGATTTTTGGATTCAGCGGGTCAAAATACACCTATGAACCCACCCACCAAAGTTCGATTCCGATTCTGGAGACAGATATTTTCGATCATCTCTTTTTCGTACCATGCGGAATAACTTTTTTCAAAGTATATTTTTGGTCATCAAAGCTTGGATTTTCGGATTCAGCGGGTCGTAATACACCTAGAAACTCACCCATTAAAGTCCGATTTTGATTCTGAAAAAAAATATTTTCGATCATCTCTTTTTCGTACCATGCGGAATAACTTTTTTCCAAGCATATTTTTGGTCATCAGAGGTTGGATTTTCGGATTCAGCGGGTCGAAATACACCTAGAAACTCACCCATCAAAGTCCGATTTCGATTCTGAAAAAAAATATTTTCGATCAACTCTTTTTCGTACCATGCGGAATAACTTCTTTCCAGGTGTATTTTCGTGTAACAAAGGTTGGATTTTTGGATTCAGCGGGTCAAAACACACCTATGAACCCACCCATCAAAGTTCGATTCCGATTCTGGAGACAGATATTTTCGATCATCTCTTTTTCGTACCATGCGGAATAACTTTTTTCCAAGCATATTTTTGGTCATCAAAGCTTGGATTTTCGGATTCAGCGGGTCGGAATACACCTAGAAACTCACCCATTAAAGTCCGATTTTGATTCTGAAAAAAAATATTTTCGATCATCTCTTTTTCGGACCATGCGAAATAACTTCATTACAGGTGTATTTTCGTGTACAAACGTTGGATTTTTGGATCCAGCGGGTCAAAATACACCTATGAACCCACCCATCAAAGTTCGATTTCGATTCTGGAGACAGATATTTTCGATCATCTCTTTTTCGTGCCATGCGAAATAACTTTTTTCCAAGCATATTTTTGGTCATCAAAGTTTGGATTTTCGAATTCAGCGGGTCGGAATACACCTAGAAACTCACCCATCAAAGTCCGATTTCGATTCTGAAAAAAAATATTTTCGATCATCTCTTTTTCGTACCATGCGGAATAACTTTTTTCCAAGCATATTTTTGGTCATCAGAGGTTGGATTTTCGGATTCAGCGGGTCGAAATACACCTAGAAACTCACCCATCAAAGTCCGATTTCGATTCTGAAAAATAATATTTTCGATCATCTCTTTTTCGTACCATGCGGAATAGCTTCTTTCCAGGTGTATTTTCGTGTAACAAAGGTTGGATTTTTTGATTCAGCGGGTCAAAATACACCTATGAACCCACCCATCAAAGTTCGATGTCGATTCTGGAGAAAGATATCTCCGATCATCTCTTTTTCGTACCATGCGGAATAACTTTTTTCCAAGCATATTTTTGGTCATCAAAGTTTAGATTTTCGGATTCAGCGGGTCGGAATACACCTAGAAACTCACCCATTAAAGTCCGATTTTGATTCTGAAAAAAAATATTTTCGATAATCTCTTTTTCTGACCATGCGAAGTAACTTCTTTCCAGGTATAGTTTCGTGTAACAAAGGTTGGATTTTTGGATCCAGCGGGTCAAAATACACCTATGGACCCACCCATCAAAGTTCGATTTCGATTCTGGAGACAGATATTTTCGATCATCTCTTTTTCGTACCATGCGAAATAACTATTTTACAAGCATATTTATGGTCGTCAAAGCTTGGATTCTCGGATTCAGCGGGTCAAAATACACCTATAAACCCACCCATCAAAGTTCGATTTCGATTCTGGAGACAGATATTTTCGATCATCTCTTTTTCGTACCATGCGAAATAACTTTTTTCCAAGCATATTTTTGGTCATCAGAGGTTGGATTTTCGGATTCAGCGGGTCGTAATACACCTAGAAACTCACCCATTAAAGTCCGATTTTGATTCTGAAAAAAAATATTTTCGATCATCTCTTTTTCGTACCATGCGGAATAACTTTTTTCCAAGCATATTTTTGGTCAACAGAGGTTGGATTTTCGGATTCAGCGGGTCGAAATACACCTAGAAACCCACCCATCAAAGTTCCATTTCGATTCTGGAGACAGATATTTTCGATCATCTCTTTTTCGTACCATGCGAAATAACTTTTTTCCAAGCATATTTTTGGTCATCAAAGTTTGGATTTTCGGATTCAGCGGGTCGAAATACACCTAGAAACTCACCCATTAAAGTCCGATTTTGATTCTGAAAAAAAATATTTTCGATCATCTCTTTTTCGTACCATGCGGAATAACTTTTTTCCGAGCATATTTTTGGTCATCAGAGGTTGGATTTTCGGATTCAGCGGGTCGAAATACACCTAGAAACTCACCCATCAAAGTCCGATTTCGATTCTGAAAAAAAATATTTTCGATCAACTCTTTTTCGTACCATGCGGAATAACTTCTTTCCAGGTGTATTTTCGTGTAACAAAGGTTGGATTTTTGGATTCAGCGGGTCAAAACACACCTATGAACCCACCCATCAAAGTTCGATTCCGATTCTGGAGACAGATATTTTCGATCATCTCTTTTTCGTACCATGCGGAATAACTTTTTTCCAAGCATATTTTTGGTCATCAAAGCTTGGATTTTCGGATTCAGCGGGTCGGAATACACCTAGAAACTCACCCATTAAAGTCCGATTTTGATTCTGAAAAAAAATATTTTCGATCATCTCTTTTTCGGACCATGCGAAATAACTTCATTCCAGGTGTATTTTCGTGTACAAACGTTGGATTTTTGGATCCAGCGGGTCAAAATACACCTATGAACCCACCCATCAAAGTTCGATTTCGATTCTGGAGACAGATATTTTCGATCATCTCTTTTTCGTGCCATGCGAAATAACTTTTTTCCAAGCATATTTTTGGTCATCAAAGTTTGGATTTTCGGATTCAGCGGGTCGGAATACACCTAGAAACTCACCCATCAAAGTCCGATTTTGATTCTGAAAAAAATTATTTTCGATCATCTCTTTTTCGTACCATGCGGAATAACTTTTTTCCAAGCATATTTTTGGTCATCAGAGGTTGGATTTTCGGATTCAGCGGGTCGTAATACACCTAGAAACTCACCCATTAAAGTCCGATTTTGATTCTGAAAAAAAATATTTTCGATCATCTCTTTTTCGTACCATGCGGAATAACTTTTTTCCAAGCATATTTTTGGTCAACAGAGGTTGGATTTTCGGATTCAGCGGGTCGGAATACACCTAGAAACCCACCCATCAAAGTTCCATTTCGATTCTGGAGACAGATATTTTCGATCATCTCTTTTTCGTACCATGCGAAATAACTTTTTTCCAAGCATATTTTTGGTCATCAAAGTTTGGATTTTCGGATTCAGCGGGTCGAAATACACCTAGAAACTCACCCATTAAAGTCCGATTTTGATTCTGAAAAAAAATATTTTCGATCATCTCTTTTTCGTACCATGCGGAATAACTTTTTTCCGAGCATATTTTTGGTCATCAGAGGTTGGATTTTCGGATTCAGCGGGTCGAAATACACCTAGAAACTCACCCATCAAAGTCCGATTTCGATTCTGAAAAAAAATATTTTCGATCAACTCTTTTTCGTACCATGCGGAATAACTTCTTTCCAGGTGTATTTTCGTGTAACAACGGTTGGATTTTTGGATTCAGCGGGTCAAAATACACCTATGAACCCACCCACCAAAGTTCGATTCCGATTCTGGAGACAGATATTTTCGATCATCTCTTTTTCGTACCATGCGGAATAACTTTTTTCAAAGTATATTTTTGGTCATCAAAGCTTGGATTTTCGGATTCAGCGGGTCGTAATACACCTAGAAACTCACCCATTAAAGTCCGATTTTGATTCTGAAAAAAAATATTTTCGATCATCTCTTTTTCGTACCATGCGGAATAACTTTTTTCCAAGCATATTTTTGGTCATCAGAGGTTGGATTTTCGGATTCAGCGGGTCGAAATACACCTAGAAACTCACCCATCAAAGTCCGATTTCGATTCTGAAAAAAAATATTTTCGATCAACTCTTTTTCGTACCATGCGGAATAACTTCTTTCCAGGTGTATTTTCGTGTAACAAAGGTTGGATTTTTGGATTCAGCGGGTCAAAACACACCTATGAACCCACCCATCAAAGTTCGATTCCGATTCTGGAGACAGATATTTTCGATCATCTCTTTTTCGTACCATGCGGAATAACTTTTTTCCAAGCATATTTTTGGTCATCAAAGCTTGGATTTTCGGATTCAGCGGGTCGGAATACACCTAGAAACTCACCCATTAAAGTCCGATTTTGATTCTGAAAAAAAATATTTTCGATCATCTCTTTTTCGGACCATGCGAAATAACTTCATTACAGGTGTATTTTCGTGTACAAACGTTGGATTTTTGGATCCAGCGGGTCAAAATACACCTATGAACCCACCCATCAAAGTTCGATTTCGATTCTGGAGACAGATATTTTCGATCATCTCTTTTTCGTGCCATGCGAAATAACTTTTTTCCAAGCATATTTTTGGTCATCAAAGTTTGGATTTTCGAATTCAGCGGGTCGGAATACACCTAGAAACTCACCCATCAAAGTCCGATTTCGATTCTGAAAAAAAATATTTTCGATCATCTCTTTTTCGTACCATGCGGAATAACTTTTTTCCAAGCATATTTTTGGTCATCAGAGGTTGGATTTTCGGATTCAGCGGGTCGAAATACACCTAGAAACTCACCCATCAAAGTCCGATTTCGATTCTGAAAAATAATATTTTCGATCATCTCTTTTTCGTACCATGCGGAATAGCTTCTTTCCAGGTGTATTTTCGTGTAACAAAGGTTGGATTTTTTGATTCAGCGGGTCAAAATACACCTATGAACCCACCCATCAAAGTTCGATGTCGATTCTGGAGAAAGATATCTCCGATCATCTCTTTTTCGTACCATGCGGAATAACTTTTTTCCAAGCATATTTTTGGTCATCAAAGTTTAGATTTTCGGATTCAGCGGGTCGGAATACACCTAGAAACTCACCCATTAAAGTCCGATTTTGATTCTGAAAAAAAATATTTTCGATAATCTCTTTTTCTGACCATGCGAAGTAACTTCTTTCCAGGTATAGTTTCGTGTAACAAAGGTTGGATTTTTGGATCCAGCGGGTCAAAATACACCTATGGACCCACCCATCAAAGTTCGATTTCGATTCTGGAGACAGATATTTTCGATCATCTCTTTTTCGTACCATGCGAAATAACTATTTTACAAGCATATTTATGGTCGTCAAAGCTTGGATTCTCGGATTCAGCGGGTCAAAATACACCTATAAACCCACCCATCAAAGTTCGATTTCGATTCTGGAGACAGATATTTTCGATCATCTCTTTTTCGTACCATGCGAAATAACTTTTTTCCAAGCATATTTTTGGTCATCAGAGGTTGGATTTTCGGATTCAGCGGGTCGTAATACACCTAGAAACTCACCCATTAAAGTCCGATTTTGATTCTGAAAAAAAATATTTTCGATCATCTCTTTTTCGTACCATGCGGAATAACTTTTTTCCAAGCATATTTTTGGTCAACAGAGGTTGGATTTTCGGATTCAGCGGGTCGAAATACACCTAGAAACCCACCCATCAAAGTTCCATTTCGATTCTGGAGACAGATATTTTCGATCATCTCTTTTTCGTACCATGCGAAATAACTTTTTTCCAAGCATATTTTTGGTCATCAAAGTTTGGATTTTCGGATTCAGCGGGTCGAAATACACCTAGAAACTCACCCATTAAAGTCCGATTTTGATTCTGAAAAAAAATATTTTCGATCATCTCTTTTTCGTACCATGCGGAATAACTTTTTTCCGAGCATATTTTTGGTCATCAGAGGTTGGATTTTCGGATTCAGCGGGTCGAAATACACCTAGAAACTCACCCATCAAAGTCCGATTTCGATTCTGAAAAAAAATATTTTCGATCAACTCTTTTTCGTACCATGCGGAATAACTTCTTTCCAGGTGTATTTTCGTGTAACAAAGGTTGGATTTTTGGATTCAGCGGGTCAAAACACACCTATGAACCCACCCATCAAAGTTCGATTCCGATTCTGGAGACAGATATTTTCGATCATCTCTTTTTCGTACCATGCGGAATAACTTTTTTCCAAGCATATTTTTGGTCATCAAAGCTTGGATTTTCGGATTCAGCGGGTCGGAATACACCTAGAAACTCACCCATTAAAGTCCGATTTTGATTCTGAAAAAAAATATTTTCGATCATCTCTTTTTCGGACCATGCGAAATAACTTCATTCCAGGTGTATTTTCGTGTACAAACGTTGGATTTTTGGATCCAGCGGGTCAAAATACACCTATGAACCCACCCATCAAAGTTCGATTTCGATTCTGGAGACAGATATTTTCGATCATCTCTTTTTCGTGCCATGCGAAATAACTTTTTTCCAAGCATATTTTTGGTCATCAAAGTTTGGATTTTCGGATTCAGCGGGTCGGAATACACCTAGAAACTCACCCATCAAAGTCCGATTTTGATTCTGAAAAAAATTATTTTCGATCATCTCTTTTTCGTACCATGCGGAATAACTTTTTTCCAAGCATATTTTTGGTCATCAGAGGTTGGGTTTTCGGATTCAGCGGGTCGTAATACACCTAGAAACTCACCCATTAAAGTCCGATTTTGATTCTGAAAAAAAATATTTTCGATCATCTCTTTTTCGTACCATGCGGAATAACTTTTTTCCAAGCATATTTTTGGTCAACAGAGGTTGGATTTTCGGATTCAGCGGGTCGGAATACACCTAGAAACCCACCCATCAAAGTTCCATTTCGATTCTGGAGACAGATATTTTCGATCATCTCTTTTTCGTACCATGCGAAATAACTTTTTTCCAAGCATATTTTTGGTCATCAAAGTTTGGATTTTCGGATTCAGCGGGTCGAAATACACCTAGAAACTCACCCATTAAAGTCCGATTTTGATTCTGAAAAAAAATATTTTCGATCATCTCTTTTTCGTACCATGCGGAATAACTTTTTTCCGAGCATATTTTTGGTCATCAGAGGTTGGATTTTCGGATTCAGCGGGTCGAAATACACCTAGAAACTCACCCATCAAAGTCCGATTTCGATTCTGAAAAAAAATATTTTCGATCAACTCTTTTTCGTACCATGCGGAATAACTTCTTTCCAGGTGTATTTTCGTGTAACAACGGTTGGATTTTTGGATTCAGCGGGTCAAAATACACCTATGAACCCACCCACCAAAGTTCGATTCCGATTCTGGAGACAGATATTTTCGATCATCTCTTTTTCGTACCATGCGAAATAACTTTTTTCCAAGCATATTTTTGGTCATCAAAGTTTGGATTTTCGGATTCAGCGGGTCGAAATACACCTAGAAACTCACCCATTAAAGTCCGATTTTGATTCTGAAAAAAAATATTTTCGATCATCTCTTTTTCGTACCATGCGGAATAACTTTTTTCCGAGCATATTTTTGGTCATCAGAGGTTGGATTTTCGGATTCAGCGGGTCGAAATACACCTAGAAACTCACCCATCAAAGTCCGATTTCGATTCTGAAAAAAAATATTTTCGATCAACTCTTTTTCGTACCATGCGGAATAACTTCTTTCCAGGTGTATTTTCGTGTAACAAAGGTTGGATTTTTGGATTCAGCGGGTCAAAACACACCTATGAACCCACCCATCAAAGTTCGATTCCGATTCTGGAGACAGATATTTTCGATCATCTCTTTTTCGTACCATGCGGAATAACTTTTTTCCAAGCATATTTTTGGTCATCAAAGCTTGGATTTTCGGATTCAGCGGGTCGGAATACACCTAGAAACTCACCCATTAAAGTCCGATTTTGATTCTGAAAAAAAATATTTTCGATCATCTCTTTTTCGGACCATGCGAAATAACTTCATTCCAGGTGTATTTTCGTGTACAAACGTTGGATTTTTGGATCCAGCGGGTCAAAATACACCTATGAACCCACCCATCAAAGTTCGATTTCGATTCTGGAGACAGATATTTTCGATCATCTCTTTTTCGTGCCATGCGAAATAACTTTTTTCCAAGCATATTTTTGGACATCAAAGTTTGGATTTTCGGATTCAGCGGGTCGGAATACACCTAGAAACTCACCCATCAAAGTCCGATTTTGATTCTGAAAAAAATTATTTTCGATCATCTCTTTTTCGTACCATGCGGAATAACTTTTTTCCAAGCATATTTCTGGTCATCAGAGGTTGGATTTTCGGATTCAGCGGGTCGTAATACACCTAGAAACTCACCCATTAAAGTCCGATTTTGATTCTGAAAAAAAATATTTTCGATCATCTCTTTTTCGTACCATGCGGAATAACTTTTTTCCAAGCATATTTTTGGTCAACAGAGGTTGGATTTTCGGATTCAGCGGGTCGGAATACACCTAGAAACCCACCCATCAAAGTTCCATTTCGATTCTGGAGACAGATATTTTCGATCATCTCTTTTTCGTACCATGCGAAATAACTTTTTTCCAAGCATATTTTTGGTCATCAAAGTTTGGATTTTCGGATTCAGCGGGTCGAAATACACCTAGAAACTCACCCATTAAAGTCCGATTTTGATTCTGAAAAAAAATATTTTCGATCATCTCTTTTTCGTACCATGCGGAATAACTTTTTTCCGAGCATATTTTTGGTCATCAGAGGTTGGATTTTCGGATTCAGCGGGTCGAAATACACCTAGAAACTCACCCATCAAAGTCCGATTTCGATTCTGAAAAAAAATATTTTCGATCAACTCTTTTTCGTACCATGCGGAATAACTTCTTTCCAGGTGTATTTTCGTGTAACAACGGTTGGATTTTTGGATTCAGCGGGTCAAAATACACCTATGAACCCACCCACCAAAGTTCGATTCCGATTCTGGAGACAGATATTTTCGATCATCTCTTTTTCGTGCCATGCGAAATAACTTTTTTCCAAGCATATTTTTGGTCATCAAAGTTTGGATTTTCGGATTCAGCGGGTCGGAATACACCTAGAAACTCACCCATCAAAGTCCGATTTTGATTCTGAAAAAAATTATTTTCGATCATCTCTTTTTCGTACCATGCGGAATAACTTTTTTCCAAGCATATTTTTGGTCATCAGAGGTTGGATTTTCGGATTCAGCGGGTCGTAATACACCTAGAAACTCACCCAATAAAGTCCGATTTTGATTCTGAAAAAAAATATTTTCGATCATCTCTTTTTCGTACCATGCGGAATAACTTTTTTCCAAGCATATTTTTGGTTAACAGAGGTTGGATTTTCGGATTCAGCGGGTCGAAATACACCTAGAAACCCACCCATCAAAGTTCCATTTCGATTCTGGAGACAGATATTTTCGATCATCTCTTTTTCGTACCATGCGAAATAACTTTTTTCCAAGCATATTTTTGGTCATCAAAGTTTGGATTTTCGGATTCAGCGGGTCGAAATACACCTAGAAACTCACCCATTAAAGTCCGATTTTGATTCTGAAAAAAAATATTTTCGATCATCTCTTTTTCGTACCATGCGGATTAACTTTTTTCCGAGCATATTTTTGGTCATCAGAGGTTGGATTTTCGGATTCAGCGGGTCGAAATACACCTAGAAACTCACCCATCAAAGTCCGATTTCGATTCTGAAAAAAAATATTTTCGATCAACTCTTTTTCGTACCATGCGGAATAACTTCTTTCCAGGTGTATTTTCGTGTAACAACGGTTGGATTTTTGGATTCAGCGGGTCAAAATACACCTATGAACCCACCCACCAAAGTTCGATTCCGATTCTGGAGACAGATATTTTCGATCATCTCTTTTTCGTACCATGCGGAATAACTTTTTTCAAAGTATATTTTTGGTCATCAAAGCTTGGATTTTCGGATTCAGCGGGTCGTAATACACCTAGAAACTCACCCATTAAAGTCCGATTTTGATTCTGAAAAAAAATATTTTCGATCATCTCTTTTTCGTACCATGCGGAATAACTTTTTTCCAAGCATATTTTTGGTCATCAGAGGTTGGATTTTCGGATTCAGCGGGTCGAAATACACCTAGAAACTCACCCATCAAAGTCCGATTTCGATTCTGAAAAAAAATATTTTCGATCAACTCTTTTTCGTACCATGCGGAATAACTTCTTTCCAGGTGTATTTTCGTGTAACAAAGGTTGGATTTTTGGATTCAGCGGGTCAAAACACACCTATGAACCCACCCATCAAAGTTCGATTCCGATTCTGGAGACAGATATTTTCGATCATCTCTTTTTCCTACCATGCGGAATAACTTTTTTCCAAGCATATTTTTGGTCATCAAAGCTTGGATTTTCGGATTCAGCGGGTCGGAATACACCTAGAAACTCACCCATTAAAGTCCGATTTTGATTCTGAAAAAAAATATTTTCGATCATCTCTTTTTCGGACCATGCGAAATAACTTCATTACAGGTGTATTTTCGTGTACAAACGTTGGATTTTTGGATCCAGCGGGTCAAAATACACCTATGAACCCACCCATCAAAGTTCGATTTGGATTCTGGAGACAGATATTTTCGATCATCTCTTTTTCGTGCCATGCGAAATAACTTTTTTCCAAGCATATTTTTGGTCATCAAAGTTTGGATTTTCGAATTCAGCGGGTCGGAATACACCTAGAAACTCACCCATCAAAGTCCGATTTCGATTCTGAAAAAAAATATTTTCGATCATCTCTTTTTCGTACCATGCGGAATAACTTTTTTCCAAGCATATTTTTGGTCATCAGAGGTTGGATTTTCGGATTCAGCGGGTCGAAATACACCTAGAAACTCACCCATCAAAGTCCGATTTCGATTCTGAAAAATAATATTTTCGATCATCTCTTTTTCGTACCATGCGGAATAGCTTCTTTCCAGGTGTATTTTCGTGTAACAAAGGTTGGATTTTTTGATTCAGCGGGTCAAAATACACCTATGAACCCACCCATCAAAGTTCGATGTCGATTCTGGAGAAAGATATCTCCGATCATCTCTTTTTCGTACCATGCGGAATAACTTTTTTCCAAGCATATTTTTGGTCATCAAAGTTTAGATTTTCGGATTCAGCGGGTCGGAATACACCTAGAAACTCACCCATTAAAGTCCGATTTTGATTCTGAAAAAAAATATTTTCGATAATCTCTTTTTCTGACCATGCGAAGTAACTTCTTTCCAGGTATAGTTTCGTGTAACAAAGGTTGGATTTTTGGATCCAGCGGGTCAAAATACACCTATGGACCCACCCATCAAAGTTCGATTTCGATTCTGGAGACAGATATTTTCGATCATCTCTTTTTCGTACCATGCGAAATAACTATTTTACAAGCATATTTATGGTCGTCAAAGCTTGGATTCTCGGATTCAGCGGGTCAAAATACACCTATAAACCCACCCATCAAAGTTCGATTTCGATTCTGGAGACAGATATTTTCGATCATCTCTTTTTCGTACCATGCGAAATAACTATTTTCCAAGCATATTTTTGGTCATCAGAGGTTGGATTTTCGGATTCAGCGGGTCGTAATACACCTAGAAACTCACCCATTAAAGTCCGATTTTGATTCTGAAAAAAATATTTTCGATCATCTCTTTTTCGTACCATGCGGAATAACTTTTTTCCAAGCATATTTTTGGTCAACAGAGGTTGGATTTTCGGATTCAGCGGGTCGAAATACACCTAGAAACCCACCCATCAAAGTTCCATTTCGATTCTGGAGACAGATATTTTCGATCATCTCTTTTTCGTACCATGCGAAATAACTTTTTTCCAAGCATATTTTTGGTCATCAAAGTTTGGATTTTCGGATTCAGCGGGTCGAAATACACCTAGAAACTCACCCATTAAAGTCCGATTTTGATTCTGAAAAAAAATATTTTTGATCATCTCTTTTTCGTACCATGCGGAATAACTTTTTTCCGAGCATATTTTTGGTCATCAGAGGTTGGATTTTCGGATTCAGCGGGTCGAAATACACCTAGAAACTCACCCATCAAAGTCCGATTTCGATTCTGAAAAAAAATATTTTCGATCAACTCTTTTTCGTACCATGCGGAATAACTTCTTTCCAGGTGTATCTTCGTGTAACAAAGGTTGGATTTTTGGATTCAGCGGGTCAAAACACACCTATGAACCCACCCATCAAAGTTCGATTCCGATTCTGGAGACAGATATTTTCGATCATCTCTTTTTCGTACCATGCGGAATAACTTTTTTCCAAGCATATTTTTGGTCATCAAAGCTTGGATTTTCGGATTCAGCGGGTCGGAATACACCTAGAAACTCACCCATTAAAGTCCGATTTTGATTCTGAAAAAAAATATTTTCGATCATCTGTTTTTCGGACCATGCGAAATAACTTCATTCCAGGTGTATTTTCGTGTACAAACGTTGGATTTTTGGATCCAGCGGGTCAAAATACACCTATGAACCCACCCATCAAAGTTCGATTTCGATTCTGGAGACAGATATTTTCGATCATCTCTTTTTCGTGCCATGCGAAATAACTTTTTTCCAAGCATATTTTTGGTCATCAAAGTTTGGATTTTCGGATTCAGCGGGTCGGAATACACCTAGAAACTCACCCATCAAAGTCCGATTTTGATTCTGAAAAAAATTTTTTTCGATCATCTCTTTTTCGTACCATGCGGAATAACTTTTTTCCAAGCATATTTTTGGTCATCAGAGGTTGGATTTTCGGATTCAGCGGGTCGTAATACACCTAGAAACTCACCCATTAAAGTCCGATTTTGATTCTGAAAAAAAATATTTTCGATCATCTCTTTTTCGTACCATGCGGAATAACTTTTTTCCAAGCATATTTTTGGTCAACAGAGGTTGGATTTTCGGATTCAGCGGGTCGGAATACACCTAGAAACCCACCCATCAAAGTTCCATTTCGATTCTGGAGACAGATATTTTCGATCATCTCTTTTTCGTACCATGCGAAATAACTTTTTTCCAAGCATATTTTTGGTCATCAAAGTTTGGATTTTCGGATTCAGCGGGTCGAAATACACCTAGAAACTCACCCATTAAAGTCCGATTTTGATTCTGAAAAAAAATATTTTCGATCATCTCTTTTTCGTACCATGCGGAATAACTTTTTTCCGAGCATATTTTTGGTCATCAGAGGTTGGATTTTCGGATTCAGCGGGTCGAAATACACCTAGAAACTCACCCATCAAAGTCCGATTTCGATTCTGAAAAAAAATATTTTCGATCAACTCTTTTTCGTACCATGCGGAATAACTTCTTTCCAGGTGTATTTTCGTGTAACAACGGTTGGATTTTTGGATTCAGCGGGTCAAAATACACCTATGAACCCACCCACCAAAGTTCGATTCCGATTCTGGAGACAGATATTTTCGATCATCTCTTTTTCGTACCATGCGGAATAACTTTTTTCAAAGTATATTTTTGGTCATCAAAGCTTGGATTTTCGGATTCAGCGGGTCGTAATACACCTAGAAACTCACCCATTAAAGTCCGATTTTGATTCTGAAAAAAAATATTTTCGATCATCTCTTTTTCGTACCATGCGGAATAACTTTTTTCCAAGCATATTTTTGGTCATCAGAGGTTGGATTTTCGGATTCAGCGGGTCGAAATACACCTAGAAACTCACCCATCAAAGTCCGATTTCGATTCTGAAAAAAAATATTTTCGATCAACTCTTTTTCGTACCATGCGGAATAACTTCTTTCCAGGTGTATTTTCGTGTAACAAAGGTTGGATTTTTGGATTCAGCGGGTCAAAACACACCTATGAACCCACCCATCAAAGTTCGATTCCGATTCTGGAGACAGATATTTTCGATCATCTCTTTTTCGTACCATGCGGAATAACTTTTTTCCAAGCATATTTTTGGTCATCAAAGCTTGGATTTTCGGATTCAGCGGGTCGGAATACACCTAGAAACTCACCCATTAAAGTCCGATTTTGATTCTGAAAAAAAATATTTTCGATCATCTCTTTTTCGGACCATGCGAAATAACTTCATTCCAGGTGTATTTTCGTGTACAAACGTTGGATTTTTGGATCCAGCGGGTCAAAATACACCTATGAACCCACCCATCAAAGTTCGATTTCGATTCTGGAGACAGATATTTTCGATCATCTCTTTTTCGTGCCATGCGAAATAACTTTTTTCCAAGCATATTTTTGGTCATCAAAGTTTGGATTTTCGGATTCAGCGGGTCGGAATACACCTAGAAACTCACCCATCAAAGTCCGATTTTGATTCTGAAAAAAAATATTTTCGATCATCTCTTTTTCGTACCATGCGGAATAACTTTTTTCCAAGCATATTTTTGGTCAACAGAGGTTGGATTTTCGGATTCAGCGGGTCGGAATACACCTAGAAACCCACCCATCAAAGTTCCATTTCGATTCTGGAGACAGATATTTTCGATCATCTCTTTTTCGTACCATGCGAAATAACTTTTTTCCAAGCATATTTTTGGTCATCAAAGTTTGGATTTTCGGATTCAGCGGGTCGAAATACACCTAGAAACTCACCCATTAAAGTCCGATTTTGATTCTGAAAAAAAATATTTTCGATCATCTCTTTTTCGTACCATGCGGAATAACTTTTTTCCGAGCATATTTTTGGTCATCAGAGGTTGGATTTTCGGATTCAGCGGGTCGAAATACACCTAGAAACTCACCCATCAAAGTCCGATTTCGATTCTGAAAAAAAATATTTTCGATCAACTCTTTTTCGTACCATGCGGAATAACTTCTTTCCAGGTGTATTTTCGTGTAACAACGGTTGGATTTTTGGATTCAGCGGGTCAAAATACACCTATGAACCGACCCACCAAAGTTCGATTCCGATTCTGGAGACAGATATTTTCGATCATCTCTTTTTCGTACCATGCGGAATAACTTTTTTCAAAGTATATTTTTGGTCATCAAAGCTTGGATTTTCGGATTCAGCGGGTCGTAATACACCTAGAAACTCACCCATTAAAGTCCGATTTTGATTCTGAAAAAAAATATTTTCGATCATCTCTTTTTCGTACCATGCGGAATAACTTTTTTCCAAGCATATTTTTGGTCATCAGAGGTTGGATTTTCGGATTCAGCGGGTCGAAATACACCTAGAAACTCACACATCAAAGTCCGATTTCGATTCTGAAAAATAATATTTTCGATCATCTCTTTTTCGTACCATGCGGAATAACTTCTTTCCAGGTGTATTTTCGTGTAACAAAGGTTGGATTTTTTGATTCAGCGGGTCAAAATACACCTATGAACCCACCCATCAAAGTTCTATGTCGATTCTGGAGAAAGATATTTCCGATCATCTCTTTTTCGTACCATGCGGAATAACTTTTTTCCAAGCATATTTTTGGTCATCAAAGTTTAGATTTTCGGATTCAGCGGGTCGGAATACACCTAGAAACTCACCCATTAAAGTCCGATTTTGATTCTGAAAAAAAATATTTTCGATAATCTCTTTTTCTGACCATGCGAAGTAACTTCTTTCCAGGTATAGTTTCGTGTAACAAAGGTTGGATTTTTGGATCCAGCGGGTCAAAATACACCTATGGACCCACCCATCAAAGTTCGATTTCGATTCTGGAGACAGATATTTTCGATCATCTCTTTTTCGTACCATGCGAAATAACTATTTTACAAGCATATTTATGGTCGTCAAAGCTTGGATTCTCGGATTCAGCGGGTCAAAATACACCTATAAACCCACCCATCAAAGTTCGATTTCGATTCTGGAGACAGATATTTTCGATCATCTCTTTTTCGTACCATGCGAAATAACTTTTTTCCAAGCATATTTTTGGTCATCAAAGTTTGGATTTTCGGATTCAGCGGGTCGGAATACACCTAGAAACTCACCCATCAAAGTCCGATTTTGATTCTGAAAAAAATTATTTTCGATCATCTCTTTTTCGTACCATGCGGAATAACTTTTTTCCAAGCATATTTTTGGTCATCAGAGGTTGGATTTTCGGATTCAGCGGGTCGTAATACACCTAGAAACTCACCCATTAAAGTCCGATTTTGATTCTGAAAAAAAATATTTTCGATCATCTCTTTTTCGTACCATGCGGAATAACTTTTTTCCAAGCATATTTTTGGTCATCAGAGGTTGGATTTTCGGATTCAGCGGGTCGGAATACACCTAGAAACCCACACATCAAAGTTCCATTTCGATTCTGGAGACAGATATTTTCGATCATCTCTTTTTCGTACCATGCGAAATAACTTTTTTCCAAGTATATTTTTGGTGATCAAAGTTTGGATTTTCGGATTCAGCGGGTCGAAATACACCTAGAAACTCACCCATTAAAGTCCGATTTTGATTCTGAAAAAAAATATTTACGATAATCTCTTTTTCTGACCATGCGAAGTAACTTCTTTCCAGGTATATTTTCGTGTAACATAGGTTGGATTTTTGGATCCAGCGGGTCAAAATACACCTATGAACCCACCCATCAAAGTTCGATTTTGATTCTGGAGAAAGATATTTCCGATCATCTCTTTTTCGTACCATGCGAAATAAATATTTTACAAGCATATTTTTGGTCGTCAAAGCTTGGATTCTCGGATTCAGCGGGTCAAAATACACCTATAAACCCACCCATCAAAGTTCGATTTCGATTCTGGAGACAGATATTTTTGATCATCCCTTTATCGTACCATGCGAAATAACTTTTTTCCAAGCATATTTTTGGTCATCAAAGTTTGGATTTTCGGATTCAGCGGGTCGGAATACACCTAGAAACTCACCAATTAAAAACCGATTTTGATTCTGAAAAAAAATATTTTCGATCATCTCTTTTTCGGACCATGCGAAATAACTTCATTTCAGGTGTATTTTCGTGTAACAAAGGTTGGATTTTTGGATCCAGCGGGTCAAAATACACCCATAAACCCACCCATCAAAGTTTGATTTCGATTCTGGAGACAGATATTTTCGATCATCTCTTTTTCGTACCATGCGAAATAACTTTTTTCCAAGCATATTTTTGGTCATCAAAGTTTGGATTTTCGGATTCAGCGGGTCGGAATACACCTAGAAACTCAGCCATCAAAGTCCGATTTTGATTCTGAAAAAAATTATTTTCGATCATCTCTTTTTCGTACCATGCGGAATAACTTTTTTCCAAGCATATTTTTGGTCATCAGAGGTTGGATTTTCGGATTCAGCGGGTCGTAATACACCTAGAAACTCACCCATTAAAGTCCGATTTTGATTCTGAAAAAAAATATTTTCGATCATCTCTTTTTCGTACCATGCGGAATAACTTTTTTCCAAGCATATTTTTGGTCAACAGAGGTTGGATTTTCGGATTCAGCGGGTCGAAATACACCTAGAAACCCACCCATCAAAGTTCCATTTCGATTCTGGAGACAGATATTTTCGATCATCTCTTTTTCGTACCATGCGAAATAACTTTTTTCCAAGCATATTTTTGGTCATCAAAGTTTGGATTTTCGGATTCAGCGGGTCGAAATACACCTAGAAACTCACCCATTAAAGTCCGATTTTGATTCTGAAAAAAAATATTTTCGATCATCTCTTTTTCGTACCATGCGGAATAACTTTTTTCCGAGCATATTTTTGGTCATCAGAGGTTGGATTTTCGGATTCAGCGGGTCGAAATACACCTAGAAACTCACCCATCAAAGTCCGATTCCGATTCTGAAAAAAAATATTTTCGATCAACTCTTTTTCGTACCATGCGGAATAACTTCTTTCCAGGTGTATTTTCGTGTAACAAAGGTTGGATTTTTGGATTCAGCGGGTCAAAACACACCTATGAACCCACCCATCAAAGTTCGATTCCGATTCTGGAGACAGATATTTTCGATCATCTCTTTTTCGTACCATGCGGAATAACTTTTTTCCAAGCATATTTTTGGTCATCAAAGCTTGGATTTTCGGATTCAGCGGGTCGGAATACACCTAGAAACTCACCCATTAAAGTCCGATTTTGATTCTGAAAAAAAATATTTTCGATCATCTCTTTTTCGGACCATGCGAAATAACTTCATTCCAGGTGTATTTTCGTGTACAAACGTTGGATTTTTGGATCCAGCGGGTCAAAATACACCTATGAACCCACCCATCAAAGTTCGATTTCGATTCTGGAGACAGATATTTTCGATCATCTCTTTTTCGTGCCATGCGAAATAACTTTTTTCCAAGCATATTTTTGGTCATCAAAGTTTGGATTTTCGGATTCAGCGGGTCGGAATACACCTAGAAACTCACCCATCAAAGTCCGATTTTGATTCTGAAAAAAATTATTTTCGATCATCTCTTTTTCGTACCATGCGGAATAACTTTTTTCCAAGCATATTTTTGGTCATCAGAGGTTGGATTTTCGGATTCAGCGGGTCGTAATACACCTAGAAACTCACCCATTAAAGTCCGATTTTGATTCTGAAAAAAAATATTTTCGATCATCTCTTTTTCGTACCATGCGGAATAACTTTTTTCCAAGCATATTTTTGGTCAACAGAGGTTGGATTTTCGGATTCAGCGGGTCGAAATACACCTAGAAACCCACCCATCAAAGTTCCATTTCGATTCTGGAGACAGATATTTTCGATCATCTCTTTTTCGTACCATGCGAAATAACTTTTTTCCAAGCATATTTTTGGTCATCAAAGTTTGGATTTTCGGATTCAGCGGGTCGAAATACACCTAGAAACTCACCAATCAAAGTCCGATTTCGATTCTGAAAAAAAATATTTTCGATCAACTCTTTTTCGTACCATGCGGAATAACTTTTTTCCAAGCATATTTTTGGTCATCAGAGGTTGGATTTTCGGATTCAGCGGGTCGTAATACACCTAGAAACTCACCCATTAAAGTCCGATTTTGATTCTGAAAAAAAATATTTTCGATCATCTCTTTTTCGTACCATGCGGAATAACTTTTTTCCAAGCATATTTTTGGTCAACAGAGGTTGGATTTTCGGATTCAGCGGGTCGAAATACACCTAGAAACCCACCCATCAAAGTTCCATTTCGATTCTGGAGACAGATATTTTCGATCATCTCTTTTTCGTACCATGCGGAATAACTTTTTTCCGAGCATATTTTTGGTCATCAGAGGTTGGATTTTCGGATTCAGCGGGTCGAAATACACCTAGAAACTCACCCATCAAAGTCCGATTTCGATTCTGAAAAAAAATATTTTCGATCAACTCTTTTTCGTACCATGCGGAATAACTTCTTTCCAGGTGTATTTTCGTGTAACAACGGTTGGATTTTTGGATTCAGCGGGTCAAAATACACCTATGAACCCACCCACCAAAGTTCGAATCCGATTCTGGAGACAGATATTTTCGATCATCTCTTTTTCGTACCATGCGGAATAACTTTTTTCAAAGTATATTTTTGGTCATCAAAGCTTGGATTTTCGGATTCAGCGGGTCGTAATACACCTAGAAACTCACCTATTAAAGTCCGATTTTGATTCTGAAAAAAAATATTTTCGATCATCTCTTTTTCGTACCATGCGGAATAACTTTTTTCCAAGCATATTTTTGGTCATCAGAGGTTGGATTTTCGGATTCAGCGGGTCGAAATACACCTAGAAACTCACCCATCAAAGTCCGATTTCGATTCTGAAAAAAAATATTTTCGATCAACTCTTTTTCGTACCATGCGGAATAACTTCTTTCCAGGTGTATTTTCGTGTAACAAAGGTTGGATTTTTGGATTCAGCGGGTCAAAACACACCTATGAACCCACCCATCAAAGTTCGATTCCGATTCTGGAGACAGATATTTTCGATCATCTCTTTTTCGTACCATGCGGAATAACTTTTTTCCAAGCATATTTTTGGTCATCAAAGCTTGGATTTTCGGATTCAGCGGGTCGGAATACACCTAGAAACTCACCCATTAAAGTCCGATTTTGATTCTGAAAAAAAATATTTTCGATCATCTCTTTTTCGGACCATGCGAAATAACTTCATTCCAGGTGTATTTTCGTGTACAAACGTTGGATTTTTGGATCCAGCGGGTCAAAATACACCTATGAACCCACCCATCAAAGTTCGATTTCGATTCTGGAGACAGATATTTTCGATCATCTCTTTTTCGTGCCATGCGAAATAACTTTTTTCCAAGCATATTTTTGGTCATCAAAGTTTGGATTTTCGGATTCAGCGGGTCGGAATACACCTAGAAACTCACCCATCAAAGTCCGATTTCGATTCTGAAAAAAAATATTTTCGATCATCTCTTTTTCGTACCATGCGGAATAACTTTTTTCAAAGTATATTTTTGGTCATCAAAGCTTGGATTTTCGGATTCAGCGGGTCGTAATACACCTAGAAACTCACCCATTGAAGTCCGATTTTGATTCTGAAAAAAAATATTTTCGATCATCTCTTTTTCGTACCATGCGGAATAACTTTTTTCCAAGCATATTTTTGGTCATCAGAGGTTGGATTTTCGGATTCAGCGGGTCGAAATACACCTAGAAACTCACCCATCAAAGTCCGATTTCGATTCTGAAAAAAAATATTTTCGATCAACTCTTTTTCGTACCATGCGGAATAACTTCTTTCCAGGTGTATTTTCGTGTAACAAAGGTTGGATTTTTGGATTCAGCAGGTCAAAACACACCTATGAACCCACCTATCAAAGTTCGATTCCGATTCTGGAGACAGATATTTTCGATCATCTCTTTTTCGTACCATGCGGAATAACTTTTTTCCAAGCATATTTTTGGTCATCAAAGCTTGGATTTTCGGATTCAGCGGGTCGGAATACACCTAGAAACTCACCCATTAAAGTCCGATTTTGATTCTGAAAAAAAATATTTTCGATCATCTCTTTTTCGGACCATGCGAAATAACTTCATTCCAGGTGTATTTTCGTGTACAAACGTTGGATTTTTGGATCCAGCGGGTCAAAATACACCTATGAACCCACCCATCAAAGTTCGATTTCGATTCTGGAGACAGATATTTTCGATCGTCTCTTTTTCGTGCCATGCGAAATAACTTTTTTCCAAGCATATTTTTGGTCATCAAAGTTTGGATTTTCGGATTCAGCGGGTCGGAATACACCTAGAAACTCACCCATCAAAGTCCGATTTTGATTCTGAAAAACATTATTTTCGATCATCTCTTTTTCGTACCATGCGGAATAACTTTTTTCCAAGCATATTTTTGGTCATCAGAGGTTGGATTTTCGGATTCAGCGGGTCGTAATACACCTAGAAACTCACCCATTAAAGTCCGATTTTGATTCTGAAAAAAAATATTTTCGATCATCTCTTTTTCGTACCATGCGGAATAACTTTTTTCCAAGCATATTTTTGGTCAACAGAGGTTGGATTTTCGGATTCAGCGGGTCGAAATACACCTAGAAACCCACCCATCAAAGTTCCATTTCGATTCTGGAGACAGATATTTTCGATCATCTCTTTTTCGTACCATGCGAAATAACTTTTTTCCAAGCATATTTTTGGTCATCAAAGTTTGGATTTTCGGATTCAGCGGGTCGAAATACACCTAGAAACTCACCCATTAGAGACCGATTTTGATTCTGAAAAAAAATATTTTCGATCATCTCTTTTTCGTACCATGCGGAATAACTTTTTTCCGAGCATATTTTTGGTCATCAGAGGTTGGATTTTCGGATTCAGCGGGTCGAAATACACCTAGAAACTCACCCATCAAAGTCCGATTTCGATTCTGAAAAAAAATATTTTCGATCAACTCTTTTTCGTACCATGCGGAATAACTTCTTTCCAGGTGTATTTTCGTGTAACAACGGTTGGATTTTTGGATTCAGCGGGTCAAAATACACCTATGAACCCACCCACCAAAGTTCGAATCCGATTCTGGAGACAGATATTTTCGATCATCTCTTTTTCGTACCATGCGGAATAACTTTTTTCAAAGTATATTTTTGGTCATCAAAGCTTGGATTTTCGGATTCAGCGGGTCGTAATACACCTAGAAACTCACCCATTAAAGTCCGATTTCGATTCTGAAAAAAAATATTTTCGATCATCTCTTTTTCGTACCATGCGGAATAACTTTTTTCCAAGCATATTTTTGGTCATCAGAGGTTGGATTTTCGGATTCAGCGGGTCGAAATACACCTAGAAACTCACCCATCAAAGTCCGATTTCGATTCTGAAAAAAAATATTTTCGATCAACTCTTTTTCGTACCATGCGGAATAACTTCTTTCCAGGTGTATTTTCGTGTAACAAAGGTTGGATTTTTGGATTCAGCGGGTCAAAACACACCTATAAACCCACCCATCAAAGTTCGATTCCGATTCTGGAGACAGATATTTTTGATCATCTCTTTTTCGTACCATGCGGAATAACTTTTTTCCAAGAATATTTTTGGTCATCAAAGCTTGGATTTTCGGATTCAGCGGGTCGGAATACACCTAGAAACTCACCCATTAAAGTCCGATTTTGATTCTGAAAAAAAATATTTTCGATCATCTCTTTTTCGGACCATGCGAAATAACTTCATTCCAGGTGTATTTTCGTGTACAAACGTTGGATTTTTGGATCCAGCGGGTCAAAATACACCTATGAACCCACCCATCAAAGTTCGATTTCGATTCTGGAGACAGATATTTTCGATCATCTCTTTTTCGTGCCATGCGAAATAACTTTTTTCCAAGCATATTTTTGGTCATCAAAGTTTGGATTTTCGGATTCAGCGGGTCGGAATACACCTAGAAACTCACCCATCAAAGTCCGATTTCGATTCTGAAAAAAAATATTTTCGATCATCTCTTTTTCGTACCATGCGGAATAACTTTTTTCCAAGCATATTTTTGGTCATCAGAGGTTGGATTTTCGGATTCAGCGGGTCGAAATACACCTAGAAACTCACCCATCAAAGTCCGATTTCGATTCTGAAAAATAATATTTTCGATCATCTCTTTTTCGTACCATGCGGAATAACTTCTTTCCAGGTGTATTTTCGTGTAACAAAGGTTGGATTTTTGGATTCAGCGGGTCAAAATACACCTATGAACCCACCCATCAAAGTTCGATGTCGATTCTGGAGAAAGATATTTCCGATCATCTCTTTTTCGTACCATGCGGAATAACTTTTTTCCAAGCATATTTTTGGTCATCAAAGTTTAGATTTTCGGATTCAGCGGGTCGGAATACACCTAGAAACTCACCCATTAAAGTCCGATTTTGATTCTGAAAAAAAATATTTTCGATAATCTCTTTTTCTGACCATGCGAAGTAACTTCTTTCCAGGTATAGTTTCGTGTAACAAACGTTGGATTTTTGGATCCAGCGGGTCAAAATACACCTATGGACCCACCCATCAAAGTTCGATTTCGATTCTGGAGACAGATATTTTCGATCATCTCTTTTTCGTACCATGCGAAATAACTATTTTACAAGCATATTTTTGGTCGTCAAAGCTTGGATTCTCGGATTCAGCGGGTCAAAATACACCTATAAACCCACCCATCAAAGTTCGATTTCGATTCTGGAGACAGATATTTTCGATCATCTCTTTTTCGTACCATGCGAAATAACTTTTTTCCAAGCATATTTCTGGTCATCAAAGTTTGGATTTTCGGATTCAGCGGGTCGGAATACACCTAGAAACTCACCCATCAAAGTCCGATTTTGATTCTGAAAAAAATTATTTTCGATCATCTCTTTTTCGTACCATGCGGAATAACTTTTTTCCAAGCATATTTTTGGTCATCAGAGGTTGGATTTTCGGATTCAGCGGGTCGTAATACACCTAGAAACTCACCCATTAAAGTCCGATTTTGATTCTGAAAAAAAATATTTTCGATCATCTCTTTTTCGTACCATGCGGAATAACTTTTTTCCAAGCATATTTTTGGTCATCAGAGGTTGGATTTTCGGATTCAGCGGGTCGAAATACACCTAGAAACCCACACATCAAAGTTCCATTTCGATTCTGGAGACAGATATTTTCGATCATCTCTTTTTCGTACCATGCGAAATAACTTTTTTCCAAGTATATTTTTGGTCATCAAAGTTTGGATTTTCGGATTCAGCGGGTCGAAATACACCTAGAAACTCACCCATTAAAGTCCGATTTTGATTCTGAAAAAAAATATTTTCGATAATCTCTTTTTCTGACCATGCGAAGTAACTTCTTTCCAGGTATATTTTCGTGTAACATAGGTTGGATTTTTGGATCCAGCGGGTCAAAATACACCTATGAACCCACCCATCAAAGTTCGATTTTGATTCTGGAGAAAGATATTTCCGATCATCTCTTTTTCGTACCATGCGAAATAAATATTTTACAAGCATATTTTTGGTCGTCAAAGCTTGGATTCTCGGATTCAGCGGGTCAAAATACACCTATAAACCCACCCATCAAAGTTCGATTTCGATTCTGGAGACAGATATTTTTGATCATCCCTTTATCGTACCATGCGAAATAACTTTTTTCCAAGCATATTTTTGGTCATCAAAGTTTGGATTTTCGGATTCAGCGGGTCGGAATACACCTAGAAACTCACCAATTAAAAACCGATTTTGATTCTGAAAAAAAATATTTTCGATCATCTCTTTTTCGGACCATGCGAAATAACTTCATTCCAGGTGTATTTTCGTGTAACAAAGGTTGGATTTTTGGATCCAGCGGGTCAAAATACACCCATAAACCCACCCATCAAAGTTTGATTTCGATTCTGGAGACAGATATTTTCGATCATCTCTTTTTCGTACCATGCGAAATAACTTTTTTCCAAGCATATTTTTGGTCATCAAAGTTTGGATTTTCGGATTCAGCGGGTCGGAATACACCTAGAAACTCACCCATCAAAGTCCGATTTTGATTCTGAAAAAAATTATTTTCGATCATCTCTTTTTCGTACCATGCGGAATAACTTTTTTCCAAGCATATTTTTGGTCATCAGAGGTTGGATTTTCGGATTCAGCGGGTCGTAATACACCTAGAAACTCACCCATTAAAGTCCGATTTTGATTCTGAAAAAAAATATTTTCGATCATCTCTTTTTCGTACCATGCGGAATAACTTTTTTCCAAGCATATTTTTGGTCAACAGAGGTTGGATTTTCGGATTCAGCGGGTCGAAATACACCTAGAAACCCACCCATCAAAGTTCCATTTCGATTCTGGAGACAGATATTTTCGATCATCTCTTTTTCGTACCATGCGAAATAACTTTTTTCCAAGCATATTTTTGGTCATCAAAGTTTGGATTTTCGGATTCAGCGGGTCGAAATACACCTAGAAACTCACCCATTAAAGTCCGATTTTGATTCTGAAAAAAAATATTTTCGATCATCTCTTTTTCGTACCATGCGGAATAACTTTTTTCCGAGCATATTTTTGGTCATCAGAGGTTGGATTTTCGGATTCAGCGGGTCGAAATACACCTAGAAACTCACCCATCAAAGTCCGATTTCGATTCTGAAAAAAAATATTTTCGATCAACTCTTTTTCGTACCATGCGGAATAACTTCTTTCCAGGTGTATTTTCGTGTAACAACGGTTGGATTTTTGGATTCAGCGGGTCAAAATACACCTATGAACCCACCCACCAAAGTTCGATTCCGATTCTGGAGACAGATATTTCCGATCATCTCTTTTTCGTACCATGCGGAATAACTTTTTTCAAAGTATATTTTTGGTCATCAAAGCTTGGATTTTCGGATTCAGCGGGTCGTAATACACCTAGAAACTCACCCATTAAAGTCCGATTTTGATTCTGAAAAAAAATATTTTCGATCATCTCTTTTTCGTACCATGCGGAATAACTTTTTTCCAAGCATATTTTTGGTCATCAGAGGTTGGATTTTCGGATTCAGCGGGTCGAAATACACCTAGAAACTCACCCATCAAAGTCCGATTTCGATTCTGAAAAAAAATATTTTCGATCAACTCTTTTTCGTACCATGCGGAATAACTTCTTTCCAGGTGTATTTTCGTGTAACAAAGGTTGGATTTTTGGATTCAGCGGGTCAAAACACACCTATGAACCCACCCATCAAAGTTCGATTCCGATTCTGGAGACAGATATTTTCGATCATCTCTTTTTCGTACCATGCGGAATAACTTTTTTCCAAGCATATTTTTGGTCATCAAAGTTTGGATTTTCGGATTCAGCGGGTCGGAATACACCTAGAAACTCACCCATCAAAGTCCGATTTTGATTCTGAAAAAAATTATTTTCGATCATCTCTTTTTCGTACCATGCGGAATAACTTTTTTCCAAGCATATTTTTGGTCATCAGAGGTTGGATTTTCGGATTCAGCGGGTCGTAATACACCTAGAAACTCACCCATTAAAGTCCGATTTTGATTCTGAAAAAAAATATTTTCGATCATCTCTTTTTCGTACCATGCGGAATAACTTTTTTCCAAGCATATTTTTGGTCATCAAAGCTTGGATTTTCGGATTCAGCGGGTCGGAATACACCTAGAAACTCACCCATTAAAGTCCGATTTTGATTCTGAAAAAAAATATTTTCGATCATCTCTTTTTCGGACCATGCGAAATAACTTCATTCCAGGTGTATTTTCGTGTACAAACGTTGGATTTTTGGATCCAGCGGGTCAAAATACACCTATGAACCCACCCATCAAAGTTCGATTTCGATTCTGGAGACAGATATTTTCGATCATCTCTTTTTCGTGCCATGCGAAATAACTTTTTTCCAAGCATATTTTTGGTCATCAAAGTTTGGATTTTCGGATTCAGCGGGTCGGAATACACCTAGAAACTCACCCATCAAAGTCCGATTTCGATTCTGAAAAAAAATATTTTCGATCATCTCTTTTTCGTACCATGCGGAATAACTTTTTTCCAAGCATATTTTTGGTCATCAGAGGTTGGATTTTCGGATTCAGCGGGTCGAAATACACCTAGAAACTCACCCATCAAAGTCCGATTTCGATTCTGAAAAATAATATTTTCGATCATCTCTTTTTCGTACCATGCGGAATAACTTCTTTCCAGGTGTATTTTCGTGTAACAAAGGTTGGATTTTTGGATTCAGCGGGTCAAAATACACCTATGAACCCACCCATCAAAGTTCGATGTCGATTCTGGAGAAAGATATTTCCGATCATCTCTTTTTCGTACCATGCGGAATAACTTTTTTCCAAGCATATTTTTGGTCATCAAAGTTTAGATTCTTGGATTCAGCGGGTCGGAATACACCTAGAAACTCACCCATTAAAGTCCGATTTTGATTCTGAAAAAAAATATTTTCGATAATCTCTTTTTCTGACCATGCGAAGTAACTTCTTTCCAGGTATAGTTTCGTGTAACAAAGGTTGGATTTTTGGATCCAGCGGGTCAAAATACACCTATGGACCCACCGATCAAAGTTCGATTTCGATTCTGGAGACAGATATTTTCGATCATCTCTTTTTCGTACCATGCGAAATAACTATTTTACAAGCATATTTTTGGTCGTCAAAGCTTGGATTCTCGGATTCAGCGGGTCAAAATACACCTATAAACCCACCCATCAAAGTTCGATTTCGATTCTGGAGACAGATATTTTCGATCATCTCTTTTTCGTACCATGCGAAATAACTTTTTTCCAAGCATATTTTTGGTCATCAAAGTTTGGATTTTCGGATTCAGCGGGTCGGAATACACCTAGAAACTCACCCATCAAAGTCCGATTTTGATTCTGAAAAAAATTATTTTCGATCATCTCTTTTTCGTACCATGCGGAATAACTTTTTTCCAAGCATATTTTTGGTCATCAGAGGTTGGATTTTCGGATTCAGCGGGTCGTGATACACCTAGAAACTCACCCATTAAAGTCCGATTTTGATTCTGAAAAAAAATATTTTCGATCATCTCTTTTTCGTACCATGCGGAATAACTTTTCTCCAAGCATATTTTTGGTCATCAGAGGTTGGATTTTCGGATTCAGCGGGTCGAAATACACCTAGAAACCCACACATCAAAGTTCCATTTCGATTCTGGAGACAGATATTTTCGATCATCTCTTTTTCGTACCATGCGAAATAACTTTTTTCCAAGTATATTTTTGGTCATCAAAGTTTGGATTTTCGGATTCAGCGGGTCGGAATACACCTAGAAACTCACCCATTAAAGTCCGATTTTGATTCTGAAAAAAAATATTTTCGATAATCTCTTTTTCTGACCATGCGAAGTAACTTCTTTCCAGGTATATTTTCGTGTGACATAGGTTGGATTTTTGGATCCAGCGGGTCAAAATACACCTATGAACCCACCCATCAAAGTTCGATTTTGATTCTGGAGAAAGATATTTCCGATCATCTCTTTTTCGTACCATGCGAAATAAATATTTTACAAGCATATTTTTGGTCGTCAAAGCTTGGATTCTCGGATTCAGCGGGTCAAAATACACCTATAAACCCACCCATCAAAGTTCGATTTCGATTCTGGAGACAGATATTTTTGATCATCCCTTTATCGTACCATGCGAAATAACTTTTTTCCAAGCATATTTTTGGTCATCAAAGTTTGGATTTTCGGATTCAGCGGGTCGGAATACACCTAGAAACTCACCAATTAAAAACCGATTTTGATTCTGAAAAAAAATATTTTCGATCATCTCTTTTTCGTACCATGCGGAATAACTTTTTTCCAAGCATATTTTTGGTCAACATAGGTTGGATTTTCGGATTCAGCGGGTCGAAATACACCTAGAAACCCACCCATCAAAGTTCCATTTCGATTCTGGAGACAGATATTTTCGATCATCTCTTTTTCGTACCATGCGAAATAACTTTTTTCCAAGCATATTTTTGGTCATCAAAGTTTGGATTTTCGGATTCAGCGGGTCGAAATACACCTAGAAACTCACCCATTAAAGTCCGATTTTGATTCTGAAAAAAAATATTTTCGATCATCTCTTTTTCGTACCATGCGGAATAACTTTTTTCCGAGCATATTTTTGGTCATCAGAGGTTGGATTTTCGGATTCAGCGGGTCGAAATACACCTAGAAACTCACCCATCAAAGTCCGATTTCGATTCTGAAAAAAAATATTTTCGATCAACTCTTTTTCGTACCATGCGGAATAACTTCTTTCCAGGTGTATTTTCGTGTAACAACGGTTGGATTTTTGGATTCAGCGGGTCAAAATACACCTATGAACCCACCCACCAAAGTTCGATTCCGATTCTGGAGACAGATATTTTCGATCATCTCTTTTTCGTACCATGCGGAATAACTTTTTTCAAAGTATATTTTTGGTCATCAAAGCTTGGATTTTCGGATTCAGCGGGTCGTAATACACCTAGAAACTCACCCATTAAAGTCCGATTTTGATTCTGAAAAAAAATATTTTCGATCATCTCTTTTTCGTACCATGCGGAATAACTTTTTTCCAAGCAAATTTTTGGTCATCAGAGGTTGGATTTTCGGATTCAGCGGGTCGAAATACACCTAGAAACTCACCCATCAAAGTCCGATTTCGATTCTGAAAAAAAATATTTTCGATCAACTCTTTTTCGTACCATGCGGAATAACTTCTTTCCAGGTGTATTTTCGTGTAACAAAGGTTGGATTTTTGGATTCAGCGGGTCAAAACACACCTATGAACCCACCCATCAAAGTTCGATTCCGATTCTGGAGACAGATATTTTCGATCATCTCTTTTTCGTACCATGCGGAATAACTTTTTTCCAAGCATATTTTTGGTCATCAAAGCTTGGATTTTCGGATTCAGCGGGTCGGAATACACCTAGAAACTCACCCATTAAAGTCCGATTTTGATTCTGAAAAAAAATATTTTCGATCATCTCTTTTTCGGACCATGCGAAATAACTTCATTCCAGGTGTATTTTCGTGTACAAACGTTGGATTTTTGGATCCAGCGGGTCAAAATACACCTATGAACCCACCCATCAAAGTTCGATTTCGATTCTGGAGACAGATATTTTCGATCATCTCTTTTTCGTGCCATGCGAAATAACTTTTTTCCAAGCATATTTTTGGTCATCAAAGTTTGGATTTTCGGATTCAGCGGGTCGGAATACACCTAGAAACTCACCCATCAAAGTCCGATTTTGATTCTGAAAAAAATTATTTTCGATCATCTCTTTTTCGTACCATGCGGAATAACTTTTTTCCAAGCATATTTTTGGTCATCAGAGGTTGGATTTTCGGATTCAGCGGGTCGTAATACACCTAGAAACTCACCCATTAAAGTCCGATTTTGATTCTGAAAAAAAATATTTTCGATCATCTCTTTTTCGTACCATGCGGAATAACTTTTTTCCAAGCATATTTTTGGTCAACAGAGGTTGGATTTTCGGATTCAGCGGGTCGAAATACACCTAGAAACCCACCCATCAAAGTTCCATTTCGATTCTGGAGACAGATATTTTCGATCATCTCTTTTTCGTACCATGCGAAATAACTTTTTTCCAAGCATATTTTTGGTCATCAAAGTTTGGATTTTCGGATTCAGCGGGTCGAAATACACCTAGAAACTCACCCATTAAAGTCCGATTTTGATTCTGAAAAAAAATATTTTCGATCATCTCTTTTTCGTACCATGCGGAATAACTTTTTTCCGAGCATATTTTTGGTCATCAGAGGTTGGATTTTCGGATTCAGCGGGTCGAAATACACCTAGAAACTCACCCATCAAAGTCCGATTTCGATTCTGAAAAAAAATATTTTCGATCAACTCTTTTTCGTACCATGCGGAATAACTTCTTTCCAGGTGTATTTTCGTGTAACAACGGTTGGATTTTTGGATTCAGCGGGTCAAAATACACCTATGAACCCACCCACCAAAGTTCGATTCCGATTCTGGAGACAGATATTTTCGATCATCTCTTTTTCGTACCATGCGGAATAACTTTTTTCAAAGTATATTTTTGGTCATCAAAGCTTGGATTTTCGGATTCAGCGGGTCGTAATACACCTAGAAACTCACCCATTAAAGTCCGATTTTGATTCTGAAAAAAAATATTTTCGATCATCTCTTTTTCGTACCATGCGGAATAACTTTTTTCCAAGCATATTTTTGGTCATCAGAGGTTGGATTTTCGGATTCAGCGGGTCGAAATACACCTAGAAACTCACCCATCAAAGTCCGATTTCGATTCTGAAAAAAAATATTTTCGATCAACTCTTTTTCGTACCATGCGGAATAACTTCTTTCCAGGTGTATTTTCGTGTAACAAAGGTTGGATTTTTGGATTCAGCGGGTCAAAACACACCTATGAACCCACCCATCAAAGTTCGATTCCGATTCTGGAGACAGATATTTTCGATCATCTCTTTTTCGTACCATGCGGAATAACTTTTTTCCAAGCATATTTTTGGTCATCAAAGCTTGGATTTTCGGATTCAGCGGGTCGGAATACACCTAGAAACTCACCCATTAAAGTCCGATTTTGATTCTGAAAAAAAATATTTTCGATCATCTCTTTTTCGGACCATGCGAAATAACTTCATTCCAGGTGTATTTTCGTGTACAAACGTTGGATTTTTGGATCCAGCGGGTCAAAATACACCTATGAACCCACCCATCAAAGTTCGATTTCGATTCTGGAGACAGATATTTTCGATCATCTCTTTTTCGTGCCATGCGAAATAACTTTTTTCCAAGCATATTTTTGGTCATCAAAGTTTGGATTTTCGGATTCAGCGGGTCGGAATACACCTAGAAACTCACCCATCAAAGTCCGATTTCGATTCTGAAAAAAAATATTTTCGATCATCTCTTTTTCGTCCCATGCGGAATAACTTTTTTCCAAGCATATTTTTGGTCATCAGAGGTTGGATTTTCGGATTCAGCTCGTCGAAATACACCTAGAAACTCACCCATCAAAGTCCGATTTCGATTCTGAAAAATAATATTTTCGATCATCTCTTTTTCGTACCATGCGGAATAACTTCTTTCCAGGTGTATTTTCGTGTAACAAAGGTTGGATTTTTGGATTCAGCGGGTCAAAATACACCTATGAACCCACCCATCAAAGTTCGATGTCGATTCTGGAGAAAGATATTTCCGATCATCTCTTTTTCGTACCATGCGGAATAACTTTTTTCCAAGCATATTTTTGGTCATCAAAGTTTAGATTTTCGGATTCAGCGGGTCGGAATACACCTAGAAACTCACCCATTAAAGTCCGATTTTGATTCTGAAAAAAAATATTTTCGATAATCTCTTTTTCTGACCATGCGAAGTAACTTCTTTCCAGGTATAGTTTCGTGTAACAAAGGTTGGATTTTTGGATCCAGCGGGTCAAAATACACCTATGGACCCACCCATCAAAGTTCGATTTCGATTCTGGAGACAGATATTTTCGATCATCTCTTTTTCGTACCATGCGAAATAACTATTTTACAAGCATATTTTTGGTCGTCAAAGCTTGGATTCTCGGATTCAGCGGGTCAAAATACACCTATAAACCCACCCATCAAAGTTCGATTTCGATTCTGGAGACAGATATTTTCGATCATCTCTTTTTCGTACCATGCGAAATAACTTTTTTCCAAGCATATTTTTGGTCATCAAAGTTCGGATTTTCGGATTCAGCGGGTCGGAATACACCTAGAAACTCACCCATCAAAGTCCGATTTTGATTCTGAAAAAAATTATTTTCGATCATCTCTTTTTCGTACCATGCGGAATAACTTTTTTCCAAGCATATTTTTGGTCATCAGAGGTTGGATTTTCGGATTCAGCGGGTCGTAATACACCTAGAAACTCACCCATTAAAGTCCGATTTTGATTCTGAAAAAAAATATTTTCGATCATCTCTTTTTCGTACCATGCGGAATAACTTTTTTCCAAGCATATTTTTGGTCATCAGAGGTTGGATTTTCGGATTCAGCGGGTCGAAATACACCTAGAAACCCACACATCAAAGTTCCATTTCGATTCTGGAGACAGATATTTTCGATCATCTCTTTTTCGTACCATGCGAAATAACTTTTTTCCAAGTATATTTTTGGTCATCAAAGTTTGGATTTCCGGATTCAGCGGGTCGAAATACACCTAGAAACCCACCCATCAAAGTTCGATTTTGATTCTGGAGAAAGATATTTCCGATCATCTCTTTTTCGTACCATGCGAAATAAATATTTTACAAGCATATTTTTGGTCGTCAAAGCTTGGATTCTCGGATTCAGCGGGTCAAAATACACATATAAACCCACCCATCAAAGTTCGATTTCGATTCTGGAGACAGATATTTTTGATCATCCCTTTATCGTACCATGCGAAATAACTTTTTTCCAAGCATATTTTTGGTCATCAAAGTTTGGATTTTCGGATTCAGCGGGTCGGAATACACCTAGAAACTCACCAATTAAAAACCGATTTTGATTCTGAAAAAAAATATTTTCGATCATCTCTTTTTCGGACCATGCGAAATAACTTCATTCCAGGTGTATTTTCGTGTAACAAAGGTTGGATTTTTGGATCCAGCGGGTCAAAATACACCCATAAACCCACCCATCAAAGTTTGATTTCGATTCTGGAGACAGATATTTTCGATCATCTCTTTTTCGTACCATGCGAAATAACTTTTTTCCAAGCATATTTTTGGTCATCAAAGTTTGGATTTTCGGATTCAGCGGGTCGGAATACACCTAGAAACTCACCCATCAAAGTCCGATTTTGATTCTGAAAAAAATTATTTTCGATCATCTCTTTTTCGTACCATGCGGAATAACTTTTTTCCAAGCATATTTTTGGTCAACAGAGGTTGGATTTTCGGATTCAGCGGGTCGAAATACACCTAGAAACCCACCCATCAAAGTTCCATTTCGATTCTGGAGACAGATATTTTCGATCATCTCTTTTTCGTACCATGCGAAATAACTTTTTTCCAAGCATATTTTTGGTCATCAAAGTTCGGATTTTCGGATTCAGCGGGTCGAAATACACCTAGAAACTCACCCATTAAAGTCCGATTTTGATTCTGAAAAAAAATATTTTCGATCATCTCTTTTTCGTACCATGCGGAATAACTTTTTTCCGAGCATATTTTTGGTCATCAGAGGTTGGATTTTCGGATTCAGCGGGTCGAAATACACCTAGAAACTCACCCATCAAAGTCCGATTTCGATTCTGAAAAAAAATATTTTCGATCAACTCTTTTTCGTACCATGCGGAATAACTTCTTTCCAGGTGTATTTTCGTGTAACAACGGTTGGATTTTTGGATTCAGCGGGTCAAAATACACCTATGAACCCACCCACCAAAGTTCGATTCCGATTCTGGAGACAGATATTTTCGATCATCTCTTTTTCGTACCATGCGGAATAACTTTTTTCAAAGTATATTTTTGGTCATCAAAGCTTGGATTTTCGGATTCAGCGGGTCGTAATACACCTAGAAACTCACCCATTAAAGTCCGATTTTGATTCTGAAAAAAAATATTTTCGATCACCTCTTTTTCGTACCATGCGGAATAACTTTTTTCCAAGCATATTTTTGGTCATCAGAGGTTGGATTTTCGGATTCAGCGGGTCGAAATACACCTAGAAACTCACCCATCAAAGTCCGATTTCGATTCTGAAAAAAAATATTTTCGATCAACTCTTTTTCGTACCATGCGGAATAACTTCTTTCCAGGTGTATTTTCGTGTAACAAAGGTTGGATTTTTGGATTCAGCGGGTCAAAACACACCTATGAACCCACCCATCAAAGTTCGATTCCGATTCTGGAGACAGATATTTTCGATCATCTCTTTTTCGTACCATGCGGAATAACTTTTTTCCAAGCATATTTTTGGTCATCAAAGCTTGGATTTTCGGATTCAGCGGGTCGGAATACACCTAGAAACTCACCCATTAAAGTCCGATTTTGATTCTGAAAAAAAATATTTTCGATCATCTCTTTTTCGGACCATGCGAAATAACTTCATTCCAGGTGTATTTTCGTGTAACAAAGGTTGGATTTTTGGATCCAGCGGGTCAAAATACACCCATAAACCCACCCATCAAAGTTTGATTTCGATTCTGGAGACAGATATTTTCGATCATCTCTTTTTCGTACCATGCGAAATAACTTTTTTCCAAGCATATTTTTGGTCATCAAAGTTTGGATTTTCGGATTCAGCGGGTCGGAATACACCTAGAAACTCACCCATCAAAGTCCGATTTTGATTCTGAAAAAAATTATTTTCGATCATCTCTTTTTCGTACCATGCGGAATAACTTTTTTCCAAGCATATTTTTGGTCATCAGAGGTTGGATTTTCGGATTCAGCGGGTCGTAATACACCTAGAAACTCACCCATTAAAGTCCGATTTTGATTCTGAAAAAAAATATTTTCGATCATCTCTTTTTCGTACCATGCGGAATAACTTTTTTCCAAGCATATTTTTGGTCAACAGAGGTTGGATTTTCGGATTCAGCGGGTCGAAATACACCTAGAAACCCACCCATCAAAGTTCCATTTCGATTCTGGAGACAGATATTTTCGATCATCTCTTTTTCGTACCATGCGAAATAACTTTTTTCCAAGCATATTTTTGGTCATCAAAGTTTGGATTTTCGGATTCAGCGGGACGAAATACACCTAGAAACTCACCCATTAAAGTCCGATTTTGATTCTGAAAAAAAATATTTTCGATCATCTCTTTTTCGTACCATGCGGAATAACTTTTTTCCGAGCATATTTTTGGTCATCAGAGGTTGGATTTTCGGATTCAGCGGGTCGAAATACACCTAGAAACTCACCCATCAAAGTCCGATTTCGATTCTGAAAAAAAATATTTTCGATCAACTCTTTTTCGTACCATGCGGAATAACTTCTTTCCAGGTGTATTTTCGTGTAACAACGGTTGGATTTTTGGATTCAGCGGGTCAAAATACACCTATGAACCCACCCACCAAAGTTCGATTCCGATTCTGGAGACAGATATTTTCGATCATCTCTTTTTCGTACCATGCGGAATAACTTTTTTCAAAGTATATTTTTGGTCATCAAAGCTTGGATTTTCAGATTCAGCGGGTCGTAATACACCTAGAAACTCACCCATTAAAGTCCGATTTTGATTCTGAAAAAAAATATTTTCGATCATCTCTTTTTCGTACCATGCGGAATAACTTTTTTCCAAGCATATTTTTGGTCATCAGAGGTTGGATTTTCGGATTCAGCGGGTCGAAATACACCTAGAAACTCACCCATCAAAGTCCGATTTCGATTCTGAAAAAAAATATTTTCGATCAACTCTTTTTCGTACCATGCGGAATAACTTCTTTCCAGGTGTATTTTCGTGTAACAAAGGTTGGATTTTTGGATTCAGCGGGTCAAAACACACCTATGAACCCACCCATCAAAGTTCGATTCCGATTTTGGAGACAGATATTTTCGATCATCTCTTTTTCGTACCATGCGGAATAACTTTTTTCCAAGCATATTTTTGGTCATCAAAGCTTGGATTTTCGGATTCAGCGGGTCGGAATACACCTAGAAACTCACCCATTAAAGTCCGATTTTGATTCTGAAAAAAAATATTTTCGATCATCTCTTTTTCGGACCATGCGAAATAACTTCATTCCAGGTGTATTTTCGTGTACAAACGTTGGATTTTTGGATCCAGCGGGTCAAAATACACCTATGAACCCACCCATCAAAGTTCGATTTCGATTCTGGAGACAGATATTTTCGATCATCTCTTTTTCGTGCCATGCGAAATAACTTTTTTCCAAGCATATTTTTGGTCATCAAAGTTTGGATTTTCGGATTCAGCGGGTCGGAATACACCTAGAAACTCACCCATCAAAGTCCGATTTTGATTCTGAAAAAAATTATTTTCGATCATCTCTTTTTCGTACCATGCGGAATAACTTTTTTCCAAGCATATTTTTGGTCATCAGAGGTTGGATTTTCGGATTCAGCGGGTCGTAATACACCTAGAAACTCACCCATTAAAGTCCGATTTTGATTCTGAAAAAAAATATTTTCGATCATCTCTTTTTCGGACCATGCGAAATAACTTCATTCCAGGTGTATTTTCGTGTAACAAAGGTTGGATTTTTGGATTCAGCGGGTCAAAATACACCTATGAACCCACCCATCAAAGTTCGATGTCGATTCTGGAGAAAGATATTTCCGATCATCTCTTTTTCGTACCATGCGGAATAACTTTTTTCCAAGCATATTTTTGGTCATCAAAGTTTAGATTTTCGGATTCAGCGGGTCGGAATACACCTAGAAACTCACCCATTAAAGTCCGATTTTGATTCTGAAAAAAAATATTTTCGATAATCTCTTTTTCTGACCATGCGAAGTAACTTCTTTCCAGGTATAGTTTCGTGTAACAAAGGTTGGATTTTTGGATCCAGCGGGTCAAAATACACCTATGGACCCACCCATCAAAGTTCGATTTCGATTCTGGAGACAGATATTTTCGATCATCTCTTTTTCGTACCATGCGAAATAACTATTTTACAAGCATATTTTTGGTCGTCAAAGCTTGGATTCTCGGATTCAGCGGGTCAAAATACACCTATAAACCCACCCATCAAAGTTCGATTTCGATTCTGGAGACAGATATTTTCGATCATCTCTTTTTCGTACCATGCGGAATAACTTTTTTCCAAGCATATTTTTGGTCATCAAAGTTTGGATTTTCGGATTCAGCGGGTTGGAATACACCTAGAAACTCACCCATCAAAGTCCGATTTTGATTCTGAAAAAAATTATTTTCGATCATCTTTTTTTCGTACCATGCGGAATAACTTTTTTCCAAGCATATTTTTGGTCATCAGAGGTTGGATTTTCGGATTCAGCGGGTCGTAATACACCTAGAAACTCACCCATTAAAGTCCGATTTTGATTCTGAAAAAAAATATTTTCGATCATCTCTTTTTCGTACCATGCGGAATAACTTTTTTCCAAGCATATTTTTGGTCATCAGAGGTTGGATTTTCGGATTCAGCGGGTCGAAATACACCTAGAAACCCACACATCAAAGTTCCATTTCGATTCTGGAGACAGATATTTTCGATCATCTCTTTTTCGTACCATGCGAAATAACTTTTTTCCAAGTATATTTTTGGTCATCAAAGTTTGGATTTTCGGATTCAGCGGGTCGAAATACACCTAGAAACTCACCCATTAAAGTCCGATTTTGATTCTGAAAAAAAATATTTTCGATAATCTCTTTTTCTGACCATGCGAAGTAACTTCTTTCCAGGTATATTTTCGTGTAACATAGGTTGGATTTTTGGATCCAGCGGGTCAAAATACACCTATGAACCCACCCATCAAAGTTCGATTTTGATTCTGGAGAAAGATATTTCCGATCATCTCTTTTTCGTACCATGCGAAATAAATATTTTACAAGCATATTTTTGGTCGTCAAAGCTTGGATTCTCGGATTCAGCGGGTCAAAATACACCTATAAACCCACCCATCAAAGTTCGATTTCGATTCTGGAGACAGATATTTTTGATCATCCCTTTATCGTACCATGCGAAATAACTTTTTTCCAAGCATATTTTTGGTCATCAAAGTTTGGATTTTCGGATTCAGCGGGTCGGAATACACCTAGAATCTCACCAATTAAAAACCGATTTTGATTCTGAAAAAAAATATTTTCGATCATCTCTTTTTCGGACCATGCGAAATAACTTCATTCCAGGTGTATTTTCGTGTAACAAAGGTTGGATTTTTGGATCCAGCGGGTCAAAATACACCCATAAACCCACCCATCAAAGTTTGATTTCGATTCTGGAGACAGATATTTTCGATCATCTCTTTTTCGTACCATGCGAAATAACTTTTTTCCAAGCATATTTTTGGTCATCAAAGTTTGGATTTTCGGATTCAGCGGGTCGGAATACACCTAGAAACTCACCCATCAAAGTCTGATTTTGATTCTGAAAAAAATTATGTTCGATCATCTCTTTTTCGTACCATGCGGAATAACTTTTTTCCAAGCATATTTTTGGTCATCAGAGGTTGGATTTTCGGATTCAGCGGGTCGTAATACACCTAGAAACTCACCCATTAAAGTCCGATTTTGATTCTGAAAAAAAATATTTTCGATCATCTCTTTTTCGTACCATGCGGAATAACTTTTTTCCAAGCATATTTTTGGTCAACAGAGGTTGGATTTTCGGATTCAGCGGGTCGAAATACACCTAGAAACCCACCCATCAAAGTTCCATTTCGATTCTGGAGACAGATATTTTCGATCATCTCTTTTTCGTACCATGCGAAATAACTTTTTTCCAAGCATATTTTTGGTCATCAAAGTTTGGATTTTCGGATTCAGCGGGTCGAAATACACCTAGAAACTCACCCATTAAAGTCCGATTTTGATTCTGAAAAAAAATATTTTCGATCATCTCTTTTTCGTACCATGCGGAATAACTTTTTTCCGAGCATATTTTTGGTCATCAGAGGTTGGATTTTCGGATTCAGCGGGTCGAAATACACCTAGAAACTCACCCATCAAAGTCCGATTTCGATTCTGAAAAAAAATATTTTCGATCAACTCTTTTTCGTACCATGCGGAATAACTTCTTTCCAGGTGTATTTTCGTGTAACAACGGTTGGATTTTTGGATTCAGCGGGTCAAAATACACCTATGAACCCACCCACCAAAGTTCGATTCCGATTCTGGAGACAGATATTTTCGATCATCTCTTTTTCGTACCATGCGGAATAACTTTTTTCAAAGTATATTTTTGGTCATCAAAGCTTGGATTTTCGGATTCAGCGGGTCGTAATACACCTAGAAACTCACCCATTAAAGTCCGATTTTGATTCTGAAAAAAAATATTTTCGATCATCTCTTTTTCGTACCATGCGGAATAACTTTTTTCCAAGCATATTTTTGGTCATCAGAGGTTGGATTTTCGGATTCAGCGGGTCGAAATACACCTAGAAACTCACCCATCAAAGTCCGATTTCGATTCTGAAAAAAAATATTTTCGATCAACTCTTTTTCGTACCATGCGGAATAACTTCTTTCCAGGTGTATTTTCGTGTAACAAAGGTTGGATTTTTGGATTCAGCGGGTCAAAACACACCTATGAACCCACCCATCAAAGTTCGATTCCGATTCTGGAGACAGATATTTTCGATCATCTCTTTTTCGTACCATGCGGAATAACTTTTTTCCAAGCATATTTTTGGTCATCAAAGCTTGGATTTTCGGATTCAGCGGGTCGAAATACACCTAGAAACTCACCCATTAAAGTCCGATTTTGATTCTGAAAAAAAATATTTTCGATCATCTCTTTTTCGGACCATGCGAAATAACTTCATTCCAGGTGTATTTTCGTGTACAAACGTTGGATTTTTGGATCCAGCGGGTCAAAATACACCTATGAACCCACCCATCAAAGTTCGATTTCGATTCTGGAGACAGATATTTTCGATCATCTCTTTTTCGTGCCATGCGAAATAACTTTTTTCCAAGCATATTTTTGGTCATCAAAGTTTGGATTTTCGGATTCAGCGGGTCGGAATACACCTAGAAACTCACCCATCAAAGTCCGATTTTGATTCTGAAAAAAATTATTTTCGATCATCTCTTTTTCGTACCATGCGGAATAACTTTTTTCCAAGCGCATTTTTGGTCATCAGAGGTTGGATTTTCGGATTCAGCGGGTCGTAATACACCTAGAAACTCACCCATTAAAGTCCGATTTTGATTCTGAAAAAAAATATTTTCGATCATCTCTTTTTCGTACCATGCGGAATAACTTTTTTCCAAGCATATTTTTGGTCAACAGAGGTTGGATTTTCGGATTCAGCGGGTCGAAATACACCTAGAAACCCACCCATCAAAGTTCCATTTCGATTCTGGAGACAGATATTTTCGATCATCTCTTTTTCGTACCATGCGAAATAACTTTTTTCCAAGCATATTTTTGGTCATCAAAGTTTGGATTTTCGGATTCAGCGGGTCGAAATACACCTAGAAACTCACCCATTAAAGTCCGATTTTGATTCTGAAAAAAAATATTTTCGATCATCTCTTTTTCGTACCATGCGGAATAACTTTTTTCCGAGCATATTTTTGGTCATCAGAGGTTGGATTTTCGGATTCAGCGGGTCGAAATACACCTAGAAACTCACCCATCAAAGTCCGATTTCGATTCTGAAAAAAAATATTTTCGATCAACTCTTTTTCGTACCATGCGGAATAACTTCTTTCCAGGTGTATTTTCGTGTAACAACGGTTGGATTTTTGGATTCAGCGGGTCAAAATACACCTATGAACCCACCCACCAAAGTTCGATTCCGATTCTGGAGACAGATATTTTCGATCATCTTTTTTTCGTACCATGCGGAATAACTTTTTTCAAAGTATATTTTTGGTCATCAAAGCTTGGATTTTCGGATTCAGCGGATCGTAATACACCTAGAAACTCACCCATTAAAGTCCGATTTTGATTCTGAAAAAAAATATTTTCGATCATCTCTTTTTCGTACCATGCGGAATAACTTTTTTCCAAGCATATTTTTGGTCATCAGAGGTTGGATTTTCGGATTCAGCGGGTCGAAATACACCTAGAAACTCACCCATCAAAGTCCGATTTCGATTCTGAAAAAAAATATTTTCGATCAACTCTTTTTCGTACCATGCGGAATAACTTCTTTCCAGGTGTATTTTCGTGTAACAAAGGTTGGATTTTTGGATTCAGCGGGTCAAAACACACCTATGAACCCACCCATCAAAGTTCGATTCCGATTCTGGAGACAGATATTTTCGATCATCTCTTTTTCGTACCATGCGGAATAACTTTTTTCCAAGCATATTTTTGGTCATCAAAGCTTGGATTTTCGGATTCAGCGGGTCGGAATACACCTAGAAACTCACCCATTAAAGTCCGATTTTGATTCTGAAAAAAAATATTTTCGATCATCTCTTTTTCGGACCATGCGAAATAACTTCATTCCAGGTGTATTTTCGTGTACAAACGTTGGATTTTTGGATCCAGCGGGTCAAAATACACCTATGAACCCACCCATCAAAGTTCGATTTCGATTCTGGAGACAGATATTTTCGATCATCTCTTTTTCGTGCCATGCGAAATAACTTTTTTCCAAGCATATTTTTGGTCATCAAAGTTTGGATTTTCGGATTCAGCGGGTCGAAATACACCTAGAAACTCACCCATCAAAGTCCGATTTCGATTCTGAAAAAAAATATTTTCGATCATCTCTTTTTCGTACCATGCGGAATAACTTTTTTCCAAGCATATTTTTGGTCATCAGAGGTTGGATTTTCGGATTCAGCGGGTCGAAATACACCTAGAAACTCACCCATCAAAGTCCGATTTCGATTCTGAAAAATAATATTTTCGATCATCTCTTTTTCGTACCATGCGGAATAACTTCTTTCCAGGTGTATTTTCGTGTAACAAAGGTTGGATTTTTGGATTCAGCGGGTCAAAATACACCTATGAACCCACCCATCAAAGTTCGATGTCGATTCTGGAGAAAGATATTTCCGATCATCTCTTTTTCGTACCATGCGGAATAACTTTTTTCCAAGCATATTTTTGGTCATCAGAGGTTGGATTTTCGGATTCAGCGGGTCAAAATACACCTATAAACCCACCCATCAAAGTTCGATTTCGATTCTGGAGACAGATATTTTCGATCATCTCTTTTTCGTACCATGCGAAATAACTTTTTTCCAAGCATATTTTTGGTCATCAAAGTTTGGATTTTCGGATTCAGCGGGTCGGAATACACCTAGAAACTCACCCATCAAAGTCCGATTTTGATTCTGAAAAAAAATATTTTCGATAATCTCTTTTTCTGACCATGCGAAGTAACTTCTTTCCAGGTATATTTTCGTGTAACATAGGTTGGATTTTTGGATCCAGCGGGTCAAAATACACCTATGAACCCACCCATCAAAGTTCGATTTTGATTCTGGAGAAAGATATTTCCGATCATCTCTTTTTCGTACCATGCGAAATGAATATTTTACAAGCATATTTTTGGTCGTCAAAGCTTGGATTCTCGGATTCAGCGGGTCAAAATACACCTATAAACCCACCCATCAAAGTTCGATTTCGATTCTGGAGACAGATATTTTTGATCATCCCTTTATCGTACCATGCGAAATAACTTTTTTCCAAGCATATTTTTGGTCATCAAAGTTTGGATTTTCGGATTCAGCGGGTCGGAATACACCTAGAAACTCACCAATTAAAAACCGATTTTGATTCTGAAAAAAAATATTTTCGATCATCTTTTTTTCGGACCATGCGAAATAACTTCATTCCAGGTGTATTTTCGTGTAACAAAGGTTGGATTTTGGGATCCAGCGGGTCAAAATACACCCATAAACCCACCCATCAAAGTTCGATTCCGATTCTGGAGACAGATATTTTCGATCATCTCTTTTTCGTACCATGCGGAATAACTTTTTTCCAAGCATATTTTTGGTCATCTGAGGTTGGATTTTCGGATTCAGCGGGTCGTAATACACCTAGAAACTCACCCATTAAAGTCCGATTTTGATTCTGAAAAAAAATATTTTCGATCATCTCTTTTTCGTACCATGCGGAATAACTTTTTTCCAAGCATATTTTTGGTCAACAGAGGTTGGATTTTCGGATTCAGCGGGTCGAAATACACCTAGAAACCCACCCATCAAAGTTCCATTTCGATTCTGGAGACAGATATTTTCGATCATCTCTTTTTCGTACCATGCGAAATAACTTTTTTCCAAGCATATTTTTGGTCATCAAAGTTTGGATTTTCGGATTCAGCGGGTCGAAATACACCTAGAAACTCACCCATTAAAGTCCGATTTTGATTCTGAAAAAAAATATTTTCGATCATCTCTTTTTCGTACCATGCGGAATAACTTTTTTCCGAGCATATTTTTGGTCATCAGAGGTTGGATTTTCGGATTCAGCGGGTCGAAATACACCTAGAAACTCACCCATCAAAGTCCGATTTCGATTCTGAAAAAAAATATTTTCGATCAACTCTTTTTCGTACCATGCGGAATAACTTCTTTCCAGGTGTATTTTCGTGTAACAACGGTTGGATTTTTGGATTCAGCGGGTCAAAATACACCTATGAACCCACCCACCAAAGTTCGATTCCGATTCTGGAGACAGATATTTTCGATCATCTCTTTTTCGTACCATGCGGAATAACTTTTTTCAAAGTATATTTTTGGTCATCAAAGCTTGGATTTTCGGATTCAGCGGGTCGTAATACACCTAGAAACTCACCCATTAAAGTCCGATTTTGATTCTGAAAAAAAATATTTTCGATCATCTCTTTTTCGTACCATGCGGAATAACTTTTTTCCAAGCATATTTTTGGTCATCAGAGGTTGGATTTTCGGATTCAGCGGGTCGAAATACACCTAGAAACTCACCCATCAAAGTCCGATTTCGATTCTGAAAAAAAATATTTTCGATCAACTCTTTTTCGTACCATGCGGAATAACTTCTTTCCAGGTGTATTTTCGTGTAACAAAGGTTGGATTTTTGGATTCAGCGGGTCAAAACACACCTATGAACCCACCCATCAAAGTTCGATTCCGATTCTGGAGACAGATATTTTCGATCATCTCTTTTTCGTACCATGCGGAATAACTTTTTTCCAAGCATATTTTTAGTCATCAAAGCTTGGATTTTCGGATTCAGCGGGTCGGAATACACCTAGAAACTCACCCATTAAAGTCCGATTTTGATTCTGAAAAAAAATATTTTCGATCATCTCTTTTTCGGACCATGCGAAATAACTTCATTCCAGGTGTATTTTCGTGTACAAACGTTGGATTTTTGGATCCAGCGGGTCAAAATACACCTATGAACCCACCCATCAAAGTTCGATTTCGATTCTGGAGACAGATATTTTCGATCATCTCTTTTTCGTGCCATGCGAAATAACTTTTTTCCAAGCATATTTTTGGTCATCAAAGTTTGGATTTTCGGATTCAGCGGGTCGAAATACACCTAGAAACTCACCCATCAAAGTCCGATTTCGATTCTGAAAAAAAATATTTTCGATCATCTCTTTTTCGTACCATGCGGAATAACTTTTTTCCAAGCATATTTTTGGTCATCAGAGGTTGGATTTTCGGATTCAGCGGGTCGAAATACACCTAGAAACTCACCCATCAAAGTCCGATTTCGATTCTGAAAAATAATATTTTCGATCATCTCTTTTTCGTACCATGCGGAATAACTTCTTTCCAGGTGTATTTTCGTGTAACAAAGGTTGGATTTTTGGATTCAGCGGGTCAAAATACACCTATGAACCCACCCATCAAAGTTCGATGTCGATTCTGGAGAAAGATATTTCCGATCATCTCTTTTTCGTACCATGCGGAATAACTTTTTTCCAAGCATATTTTTGGTCATCAGAGGTTGGATTTTCGGATTCAGCGGGTCAAAATACACCTATGGACCCACCCATCAAAGTTCGATTTCGATTCTGGAGACAGATATTTTCGATCATCTCTTTTTCGTACCATGCGAAATAACTATTTTACAAGCATATTTTTGGTCGTCAAAGCTTGGATTCTCGGATTCAGCGGGTCAAAATACACCTATAAACCCACCCATCAAAGTTCGATTTCGATTCTGGAGACAGATATTTTCGATCATCTCTTTTTCGTACCATGCGAAATAACTTTTTTCCAAGCATATTTTTGGTCATCAAAGTTTGGATTTTCGGATTCAGCGGGTCGGAATACACCTAGAAACTCACCCATCAAAGTCCGATTTTGATTCTGAAAAAAATTATTTTCGATCATCTCTTTTTCGTACCATGCGGAATAACTTTTTTCCAAGCATATTTTTGGTCATCAGAGGTTGGATTTTCGGATTCAGCGGGTCGTAATACACCTAGAAACTCACCCATTAAAGTCCGATTTTGATTCTGAAAAAAAATATTTTCGATCATCTCTTTTTCGTACCATGCGGAATAACTTTTTTCCAAGCATATTTTTGGTCATCAGAGGTTGGATTTTCGGATTCAGCGGGTCGAAATACACCTAGAAACCCACACATCAAAGTTCCATTTCGATTCTGGAGACAGATATTTTCGATCATCTCTTTTTCGTACCATGCGAAATAACTTTTTTCCAAGTATATTTTTGGTTATCAAAGTTTGGATTTTCGGATTCAGCGGGTCGAAATACACCTAGAAACTCACCCATTAAAGTCCGATTTTGATTCTGAAAAAAAATATTTTCGATAATCTCTTTTTCTGACCATGCGAAGTAACTTCTTTCCAGGTATATTTTCGTGTAACATAGGTTGGATTTTTGGATCCAGCGGGTCAAAATACACCTATGAACCCACCCATCAAAGTTCGATTTTGATTCTGGAGAAAGATATTTCCGATCATCTCTTTTTCGTACCATGCGAAATAAATATTTTACAAGCATATTTTTGGTCGTCAAAGCTTGGATTCTCGGATTCAGCGGGTCAAAATACACCTATAAACCCACCCATCAAAGTTCGATTTCGATTCTGGAGACAGATATTTTTGATCATCCCTTTATCGTACCATGCGAAATAACTTTTTTCCAAGCATATTTTTGGTCATCAAAGTTTGGATTTTCGGATTCAGCGGGTCGGAATACACCTAGAAACTCACCAATTAAAAACCGATTTTGATTCTGAAAAAAAATATTTTCGATCATCTCTTTTTCGGACCATGCGAAATAACTTCATTCCAGGTGTATTTTCGTGTAACAAAGGTTGGATTTTTGGATCCAGCGGGTCAAAATACACCCATAAACCCACCCATCAAAGTTTGATTTCGATTCTGGAGACAGATATTTTCGATCATCTCTTTTTCGTACCATGCGAAATAACTTTTTTCCAAGCATATTTTTGGTCATCAAAGTTTGGATTTTCGGATTCAGCGGGTCGGAATACACCTAGAAACTCACCCATCAAAGTCCGATTTTGATTCTGAAAAAAATTATTTTCGATCATCTCTTTTTCGTACCATGCGGAATAACTTTTTTCCGAGCATATTTTTGGTCATCAGAGGTTGGATTTTCGGATTCAGCGGGTCGAAATACACCTAGAAACTCACCCATCAAAGTCCGATTTCGATTCTGAAAAAAAATATTTTCGATCAACTCTTTTTCGTACCATGCGGAATAACTTCTTTCCAGGTGTATTTTCGTGTAACAACGGTTGGATTTTTGGATTCAGCGGTTCAAAATACACCTATGAACCCACCCACCAAAGTTCGATTCCGATTCTGGAGACAGATATTTTCGATCATCTCTTTTTCGTACCATGCGGAATAACTTTTTTCAAAGTATATTTTTGGTCATCAAAGCTTGGATTTTCGGATTCAGCGGGTCGGAATACACCTAGAAACTCACCCATTAAAGTCCGATTTTGATTCTGAAAAAAAATATTTTCGATCATCTCTTTTTCGGACCATGCGAAATAACTTCATTCCAGGTGTATTTTCGTGTACAAACGTTGGATTTTTGGATCCAGCGGGTCAAAATACACCTATGAACCCACCCATCAAAGTTCGATTTCGATTCTGGAGACAGATATTTTCGATCATCTCTTTTTCGTGCCATGCGAAATAACTTTTTTCCAAGCATATTTTTGGTCATCAAAGTTTGGATTTTCGGATTCAGCGGGTCGGAATACACCTAGAAACTCACCCATCAAAGTCCGATTTTGATTCTGAAAAAAATTATTTTCGATCATCTCTTTTTCGTACCATGCGGAATAACTTTTTTCCAAGCATATTTTTGGTCATCAGAGGTTGGATTTTCGGATTCAGCGGGTCGTAATACACCTAGAAACTCACCCATTAAAGTCCGATTTTGATTCTGAAAAAAAATATTTTCGATCATCTCTTTTTCGTACCATGCGGAATAACTTTTTTCCAAGCATATTTTTGGTCAACAGAGGTTGGATTTTCGGATTCAGCGGGTCGAAATACACCTAGAAACCCACCCATGAAAGTTCCATTTCGATTCTGGAGACAGATATTTTCGATCATCTCTTTTTCGTACCATGCGAAATAACTTTTTTCCAAGCATATTTTTGGTCATCAAAGTTTGGATTTTCGGATTCAGCGGGTCGAAATACACCTAGAAACTCACCCATTAAAGTCCGATTTTGATTCTGAAAAAAAATATTTTCGATCATCTCGTTTTCGTACCATGCGGAATAACTTTTTTCCGAGCATATTTTTGGTCATCAGAGGTTGGATTTTCGGATTCAGCGGGTCGAAATACACCTAGAAACTCACCCATCAAAGTCCGATTTCGATTCTGAAAAAAAATATTTTCGATCAACTCTTTTTCGTACCATGCGGAATAACTTCTTTCCAGGTGTATTTTCGTGTAACAACGGTTGGATTTTTGGATTCAGCGGGTCAAAATACACCTATGAACCCACCCACCAAAGTTCGATTCCGATTCTGGAGACAGATATTTTCGATCATCTCTTTTTCGTACCATGCGGAATAACTTTTTTCCAAGCATATTTTTGGTCATCAGAGGTTGGATTTTCGGATTCAGCGGGTCGAAATACACCTAGAAACTCACCCATCAAAGTCCGATTTCGATTCTGAAAAAAAATATCTTCGATCAACTCTTTTTCGTACCATGCGGAATAACTTCTTTCCAGGTGTATTTTCGTGTAACAAAGGTTGGATTTTTGGATTCAGCGGGTCAAAACACACCTATGAACCCACCCATCAAAGTTCGATTCCGATTCTGGAGACAGATATTTTCGGTCATCTCTTTTTCGTACCATGCGGAATAACTTTTTTCCAAGCATATTTTTGGTCATCAAAGCTTGGATTTTCGGATTCAGCGGGTCGGAATACACCTAGAAACTCACCCATTAAAGTCCGATTTTGATTCTGAAAAAAAATATTTTCGATCATCTCTTTTTCGGACCATGCGAAATAACTTCATTCCAGGTGTATTTTCGTGTACAAACGTTGGATTTTTGGATCCAGCGGGTCAAAATACACCTATGAACCCACCCATCAAAGTTCGATTTCGATTCTGGAGACAGATATTTTCGATCATCTCTTTTTCGTGCCATGCGAAATAACTTTTTTCCAAGCATATTTTTGATCATCAAAGTTTGGATTTTCGGATTCAGCGGGTCGGAATACACCTAGAAACTCACCCATCAAAGTCCGATTTCGATTCTGAAAAAAAATATTTTCGATCATCTCTTTTTCGTACCATGCGGAATAACTTTTTTCCAAGCATATTTTTGGTCATCAGAGGTTGGATTTTCGGATTCAGCGGGTCGAAATACACCTAGAAACTCACCCATCAAAGTCCGATTTCGATTCTGAAAAATAATATTTTCGATCATCTCTTTTTCGTACCATGCGGAATAACTTCTTTCCAGGTGTATTTTCGTGTAACAAAGGTTGGATTTTTGGATTCAGCGGGTCAAAATACACCTATGAACCCACCCATCAAAGTTCGATGTCGATTCTGGAGAAAGATATTTCCGATCATCTCTTTTTCGTACCATGCGGAATAACTTTTTTCCAAGCATATTTTTGGTCATCAAAGTTTAGATTTTCGGATTCAGCGGGTCGGAATACACCTAGAAACTCACCCATTAAAGTCCGATTTTGATTCTGAAAAAAAATATTTTCGATCATCTCTTTTTCGTACCATGCGGAATAACTTTTTTCCAAGCATATTTTTGGTCATCAGAGGTTGGATTTTCGGATTCAGCGGGTCGAAATACACCTAGAAACCCACACATCAAAGTTCCATTTCGATTCTGGAGACAGATATTTTCGATCATCTCTTTTTCGTACCATGCGAAATAACTTTTTTCCAAGTATATTTTTGGTTATCAAAGTTTGGATTTTCGGATTCAGCGGGTCGAAATACACCTAGAAACTCACCCATTAAAGTCCGATTTTGATTCTGAAAAAAAATATTTTCGATAATCTCTTTTTCTGACCATGCGAAGTAACTTCTTTCCAGGTATATCTTCGTGTAACATAGGTTGGATTTTTGGATCCAGCGGGTCAAAATACACCTATGAACCCACCCATCAAAGTTCGATTTTGATTCTGGAGAAAGATATTTCCGATCATCTCTTTTTCGTACCATGCGAAATAAATATTTTACAAGCATATTTTTGGTCGTCAAAGCTTGGATTCTCGGATTCAGCGGGTCAAAATACACCTATAAACCCACCCATCAAAGTTCGATTTCGATTCTGGAGACAGATATTTTCGATCATCTCTTTTTCGTACCATGCGGAATAACTTTTTTCCAAGCATATTTTTGGTCATCAAAGCTTGGATTTTCGGATTCAGCGGGTCGGAATACACCTAGAAACTCACCCATTAAAGTCCGATTTTGATTCTGAAAAAAAATATTTTCGATCATCTCTTTTTCGGACCATGCGAAATAACTTCATTCCAGGTGTATTTTCGTGTACAAACGTTGGATTTTTGGATCCAGCGGGTCAAAATACACCTATGAACCCACCCATCAAAGTTCGATTTCGATTCTGGAGACAGATATTTTCGATCATCTCTTTTTCGTGCCATGCGAAATAACTTTTTTCCAAGCATATTTTTGGTCATCAAAGTTTGGATTTTCGGATTCAGCGGGTCGGAATACACCTAGAAACTCACCCATCAAAGTCCGATTTTGATTCTGAAAAAAATTATTTTCGATCATCTCTTTTTCGTACCATGCGGAATAACTTTTTTCCAAGCATATTTTTGGTCATCAGAGGTTGGATTTTCGGATTCAGCGGGTCGTAATACACCTAGAAACTCACCCATTAAAGTCCGATTTTGATTCTGAAAAAAAATATTTTCGATCATCTCTTTTTCGTACCATGCGGAATAACTTTTTTCCAAGCATATTTTTGGTCAACAGAGGTTGGATTTTCGGATTCAGCGGGTCGAAATACACCTAGAAACCCACCCATCAAAGTTCCATTTCGATTCTGGAGACAGATATTTTCGATCATCTCTTTTTCGTACCATGCGAAATAACTTTTTTCCAAGCATATTTTTGGTCATCAAAGTTTGGATTTTCGGATTCAGCGGGTCGAAATACACCTAGAAACTCACCCATTAAAGTCCGATTTTGATTCTGAAAAAAAATATTTTCGATCATCTCTTTTTCGTACCATGCGGAATAACTTTTTTCCGAGCATATTTTTGGTCATCAGAGGTTGGATTTTCGGATTCAGCGGGTCAAAATACACCTAGAAACTCACCCATCAAAGTCCGATTTCAATTCTGAAAAAAAATATTTTCGATCAACTCTTTTTCGTACCATGCGGAATAACTTCTTTCCAGGTGTATTTTCGTGTAACAACGGTTGGATTTTTGGATTCAGCGGGTCAAAATACACCTATGAACCCACCCACCAAAGTTCGATTCCGATTCTGGAGACAGATATTCTCGATCATCTCTTTTTCGTACCATGCGGAATAACTTTTTTCAAAGTATATTTTTGGTCATCAAAGCTTGGATTTTCGGATTCAGCGGGTCGTAATACACCTAGAAACTCACCCATTAAAGTCCGATTTTGATTCTGAAAAAAAATATTTTCGATCATCTCCTCTTCGTACCATGCGGAATAACGTTTTTCCAAGCATATTTTTGGTCATCAGAGGTTGGATTTTCGGATTCAGCGGGTCGTAATACACCTAGAAACTCACCCATTAAAGTCCGATTTTGATTCTGAAAAAAAATATTTTCGATCATCTCTTTTTCGTACCATGCGGAATAACTTTTTTCCAAGCATATTTTTGGTCAACAGAGGTTGGATTTTCGGATTCAGCGGGTCGAAATACACCTAGAAACCCACCCATCAAAGTTCCATTTCGATTCTGGAGACAGATATTTTCGATCATCTCTTTTTCGTACCATGCGAAATAACTTTTTTCCAAGCATATTTTTGGTCATCAAAGTTTGGATTTTCGGATTCAGCGGGTCGAAATACACCTAGAAACTCACCCATTAAAGTCCGATTTTGATTCTGAAAAAAAATATTTTCGATCATCTCTTTTTCGTACCATGCGGAATAACTTTTTTCCGAGCATATTTTTGGTCATCAGAGGTTGGATTTTCGGATTCAGCGGGTCGAAATACAACTAGAAACTCACCCATCAAAGTCCGATTTCGATTCTGAAAAAAAATATTTTCGATCAACTCTTTTTCGTACCATGCGGAATAACTTCTTTCCAGGTGTATTTTCGTGTAACAAAGGTTGGATTTTTGGATTCAGCGGGTCAAAACACACCTATGAACCCACCCATCAAAGTTCGATTCCGATTCTGGAGACAGATATTTTCGATCATCTCTTTTTCGTACCATGCGGAATAACTTTTTTCCAAGCATATTTTTGGTCATCAAAGCTTGGATTTTCGGATTCAGCGGGTCGGAATACACCTAGAAACTCACCCATTAAAGTCCGATTTTGATTCTGAAAAAAAATATTTTCGATCATCTCTTTTTCGGACCATGCGAAATAACTTCATTCCAGGTGTATTTTCGTGTACAAACGTTGGATTTTTGGATCCAGCGGGTCAAAATACACCTATGAACCCACCCATCAAAGTTCGATTTCGATTCTGGAGACAGATATTTTCGATCATCTCTTTTTCGTGCCATGCGAAATAACTTTTTTCCAAGCATATTTTTGGTCATCAAAGTTTGGATTTTCGGATTCAGCGGGTCGGAATACACCTAGAAACTCACCCATCAAAGTCCGATTTCGATTCTGAAAAAAAATATTTTCGATCATCTCTTTTTCGTACCATGCGGAATAACTTTTTTCCAAGCATATTTTTGGTCATCAGAGGTTGGATTTTCGGATTCAGCGGGTCGAAATACACCTAGAAACTCACCCATCAAAGTCCGATTTCGATTCTGAAAAATAATATTTTCGATCATCTCGTTTTCGTACCATGCGGAATAACTTCTTTCCAGGTGTATTTTCGTGTAACAAAGGTTGGATTTTTGGATTCAGCGGGTCAAAATACACCTATGAACCCACCCATCAAAGTTCGATGTCGATTCTGGAGAAAGATATTTCCGATCATCTCTTTTTCGTACCATGCGGAATAACTTTTTTCCAAGCATATTTTTGGTCATCAAAGTTTAGATTTTCGGATTCAGCGGGTCGGAATACACCTAGAAACTCACCCATTAAAGTCCGATTTTGATTCTGAAAAAAAATATTTTCGATAATCTCTTTTTCTGACCATGCGAAGTAACTTCTTTCCAGGTATAGTTTCGTGTAACAAAGGTTGGATTTTTGGATCCAGCGGGTCAAAATACACCTATGGACCCACCCATCAAAGTTCGATTTCGATTCTGGAGACAGATATTTTCGATCATCTCTTTTTCGTACCATGCGAAATAACTATTTTACAAGCATATTTTTGGTCGTCAAAGCTTGGATTCTCGGATTCAGCGGGTCAAAATACACCTATAAACCCACCCATCAAAGTTCGATTTCGATTCTGGAGACAGATATTTTCGATCATCTCTTTTTCGTACCATGCGAAATAACTTTTTTCCAAGCATATTTTTGGTCATCAAAGTTTGGATTTTCGGATTCAGCGGGTCGGAATACACCTAGAAACTCACCCATCAAAGTCCGATTTTGATTCTGAAAAAAATTATTTTCGATCATCTCTTTTTCGTACCATGCGGAATAACTTTTTTCCAAGCATATTTTTGGTCATCAGAGGTTGGATTTTCGGATTCAGCGGGTCGTAATACACCTAGAAACTCACCCATTAAAGTCCGATTTTGATTCTGAAAAAAAATATTTTCGATCATCTCTTTTTCGTACCATGCGGAATAACTTTTTTCCAAGCATATTTTTGGTCATCAGAGGTTGGATTTTCGGATTCAGCGGGTCGAAATACACCTAGAAACCCACTCATCAAAGTTCCATTTCGATTCTGGAGACAGATATTTTCGATCATCTCTTTTTCGTACCATGCGAAATAACTTTTTTCCAAGTATATTTTTGGTCATCAAAGTTTGGATTTTCGGATTCAGCGGGTCGAAATACACCTAGAAACTCACCCATTAAAGTCCGATTTTGATTCTGAAAAAAAATATTTTCGATAATCTCTTTTTCTGACCATGCGAAGTAACTTCTTTCCAGGTATATTTTCGTGTAACATAGGTTGGATTTTTGGATCCAGCGGGTCAAAATACACCTATGAACCCACCCATCAAAGTTCGATTTTGATTCTGGAGAAAGATATTTCCGATCATCTCTTTTTCGTACCATGCGAAATAAATATTTTACAAGCATATTTTTGGTCATCAAAGTTTGGATTTTCGGATTCAGCGGGTCGGAATACACCTAGAAACTCACCAATTAAAAACCGATTTTGATTCTGAAAAAAAATATTTTCGATCATCTCTTTTTCGGACCATGCGAAATAACTTCATTCCAGGTGTATTTTCGTGTAACAAAGGTTGGATTTTTGGATCCAGCGGGTCAAAATACACCCATAAACCCACCCATCAAAGTTTGATTTCGATTCTGGAGACAGATATTTTCGATCATCTCTTTTTCGTACCATGCGAAATAACTTTTTTCCAAGCATATTTTTGGTCATCAAAGTTTGGATTTTCGGATTCAGCGGGTCGGAATACACCTAGAAACTCACCCATCAAAGTCCGATTTTGATTCTGAAAAAAATTATTTTCGATCATCTCTTTTTCGTACCATGCGGAATAACTTTTTTCCAAGCATATTTTTGGTCATCAGAGGTTGGATTTTCGGATTCAGCGGGTCGTAATACACCTAGAAACTCACCCATTAAAGTCCGATTTTGATTCTGAAAAAAAATATTTTCGATCATCTCTTTTTCGTACCATGCGGAATAAATTTTTCCAAGCATATTTTTGGTCATCAGAGGTTGGATTTTCGGATTAAGCGGGTCGAAATACACCTAGAAACTCACCCATCAAAGTCCGATTTCGATTCTGAAAAAAAATATTTTCGATCAACTCTTTTTCGTACCATGCGGAATAACTTCTTTCCAGGTGTATTTTCGTGTAACAACGGTTGGATTTTTGGATTCAGCGGGTCAAAATACACCTATGAACCCACCCACCAAAGTTCGATTCCGATTCTGGAGACATATTTTCGATCATCTCTTTTTCGTACCATGCGGAATAACTTTTTTCCAAGCATATTTTTGGTCATCAAAGCTTGGATTTTCGGATTCAGCGGGTCGGAATACACCTAGAAACTCACCCATTAAAGTCCGATTTTGATTCTGAAAAAAAATATTTTCGATAATCTCTTTTTCTGACCATGCGAAGTAACTTCTTTCCAGGTATATTTTCGTGTAACATAGGTTGGATTCTTGGATCCAGCGGGTCAAAATACACCTATGAACCCACCCATCAAAGTTCGATTTCGATTCTGGAGAAAGATATTTCCGATCATCTCTTTTTCGTACCATGCGAAATAAATATTTTACAAGCATATTTTTGGTCATCAAAGTTTGGATTTTCGGATTCAGCGGGTCGGAATACACCTAGAAACTCACCAATTAAAAACCGATTTTGATTCTGAAAAAAAATATTTTCGATCATCTCTTTTTCGGACCATGCGAAATAACTTCATTCCAGGTGTATTTTCGTGTAACAAAGGTTGGATTTTTGGATCCAGCGGGTCAAAATACACCCATAAACCCACCCATCAAAGTTTGATTTCGATTCTGGAGACAGATATTTTCGATCATCTCTTTTTCGTACCATGCGAAATAACTTTTTTCCAAGCATATTTTTGGTCATCAAAGTTTGGATTTTCGGATTCAGCGGGTCGGAATACACCTAGAAACTCACCCATCAAAGTCCGATTTTGATTCTGAAAAAAATTATTTTCGATCATCTCTTTTTCGTACCATGCGGAATAACTTTTTTCCAAGCATATTTTTGGTCATCAGAGGTTGGATTTTCGGATTCAGCGGGTCGTAATACACCTAGAAACTCACCCATTAAAGTCCGATTTTGATTCTGAAAAAAAATATTTTCGATCATCTCTTTTTCGTACCATGCGGAATAACTTTTTTCCAAGCATATTTTTGGTCATCAGAGGTTGGATTTTCGGATTCAGCGGGTCGAAATACACCTAGAAACCCACCCATCAAAGTTCCATTTCGATTCTGGAGACAGATATTTTCGATCATCTCTTTTTCGTACCATGCGAAATAACTTTTTTCCAAGCATATTTTTGGTCATCAAAGTTTGGATTTCCGGATTCAGCGGGTCGGAATACACCTAGAAACTCACCCATTAAAGTCCGATTTTGATTCTGAAAAAAAATATTTTCGATCATCTCTTTTTCGTACCATGCGGAATAACTTTTTTCCGAGCATATTTTTGGCCATCAGAGGTTGGATTTTCGGATTCAGCGGGTCGAAATACACCTAGAAACTCACCCATCAAAGTCCGATTTCGATTCTGAAAAAAAATATTTTCGATCAACTCTTTTTCGTACCATGCGGAATAACTTCTTTCCAGGTGTATTTTCGTGTAACAACGGTTGGATTTCTGGATTCAGCGGGTCAAAATACACCTATGAACCCACCCACCAAATTTCGATTCCGATTCTGGAGACAGATATTTTCGATCATCTCTTTTTCGTACCATGCGGAATAACTTTTTTCCAAGCATATTTTTGGTCATCAAAGCTTGGATTTTCGGATTCAGCGGGTCGGAATACACCTAGAAACTCACCCATTAAAGTCCGATTTTGATTCTGAAACAAAATATTTTCGATCATCTCTTTTTCGGACCATGCGAAATAACTTCATTCCAGGTGTATTTTCGTGTAACAAACGTTGGATTTTTGGATCCAGCGGGTCAAAATACACCTATGAACCCACCCATCAAAGTTCGATTTCGATTCTGGAGACAGATATTTTCGATCATCTCTTTTTCGTGCCATGCGAAATAACTTTTTTCCAAGCATATTTTTGGTCACCAAAGTTTGGATTTTCGGATTCAGCGGGTCGGAATACACCTAGAAACTCACCCATCAAAGTCCGATTTCGATTCTGAAAAAAAATATTTTCGATCATCTCTTTTTCGTACCATGCGGAATAACTTTTTTCCAAGCATATTTTTGGTCATCAGAGGTTGGATTTTCGGATTCAGCGGGTCGAAATACACCTAGAAACTCACCCATCAAAGTCCGATTTCGATTCTGAAAAATAATATTTTCGATCATCTCTTTTTCGTACCATGCGGAATAACTTCTTTCCAGGTGTATTTTCGTGTAACAAAGGTTGGATTTTTGGATTCAGCGGGTCAAAACACACCTATGAACCCACCCATCAAAGTTCGATGTCGATTCTGGAGAAAGATATTTCCGATCATCTCTTTTTCGTACCATGCGGAATAACTTTTTTCCAAGCATATTTTTGGTCATCAAAGTTTAGATTTTCGGATTCAGCGGGTCGGAATATACCTAGAAACTCACCCATTAAAGTCCGATTTTGATTCTGAAAAAAAATATTTTCGATAATCTCTTTTTCTGACCATGCGAAGTAACTTCTTTCCAGGTATAGTTTCGTGTAACAAAGGTTGGATTTTTGGATCCAGCGGGTCAAAATACACCTATGAACCCACCCATCAAAGTTCGATTTCGATTCTGGATAAAGATATTTCCGATCATCTCTTTTTCGTACCATGCGAAATAACTATTTTACAAGCATATTTTTGGTCGTCAAAGCTTGGATTCTCGGATTCAGCGGGTCGGAATACACCTAGAAACTCACCCATCAAAGTCCGATTTTGATTCTGAAAAAAATTATTTTCGATCATCTCTTTTTCGTACCATGCGGAATAACTTTTTTCCAAGCATATTTTTGGTCATCAGAGGTTGGATTTTCGGATTCAGCGGGTCGTAATACACCTAGAAACTCACCCATTAAAGTCCGATTTTGATTCTGAAAGAAAATATTTTCGATCATCTCTTTTTCGTACCATGCGGAATAACTTTTTTCCAAGCATATTTTTGGTCATCAGAGGTTGGATTTTCGGATTCAGCGGGTCGAAATACACCTAGAAACCCACACATCAAAGTTCCATTTCGATTCTGGAGACAGATATTTTCGATCATCTCTTTTTCGTACCATGCGAAATAACTTTTTTCCAAGTATATTTTTGGTCATCAAAGTTTGGATTTTCGGATTCAGCGGGTCGAAATACACCTAGAAACTCACCCATCAAAGTCCGATTTTGATTCTGAAAAAAAATATTTTCGATAATCTCTTTTTCTGACCATGCGAAGTAACTTCTTTCCAGGTATATTTTCGTGTAACATAGGTTGGATTTTTGGATCCAGCGGGTCAAAATACACCTATGAACCCACCCATCAAAGTTCGATTTTGATTCTGCAGAAAGATATTTCCGATCATCTCTTTTTCGTACCATGCGAAATAAATATTTTACAAGCATATTTTTGGTCGTCAAAGCTTGGATTCTCGGATTCAGCGGGTCAAAATACACCTATAAACCCACCCATCAAAGTTCGATTTCGATTCTGGAGACAGATATTTTTGATCATCCCTTTATCGTACCATGCGAAATAACTTTTTTCCAAGCATATTTTTGGTCATCAAAGTTTGGATTTTCGGATTCAGCGGGTCGGAATACACCTAGAAACTCACCAATTAAAAACCGATTTTGATTCTGAAAAAAAATATTTTCGATCATCTCTTTTTCGGACCATGCGAAATAACTTCATTCCAGGTGTATTTTCGTGTAACAAAGGTTGGATTTTTGGATCCAGCGGGTCAAAATACACCCATAAACCCACCCATCAAAGTTTGATTTCGATTCTGGAGACAGATATTTTCGATCATCTCTTTTTCGTACCATGCGAAATAACTTTTTTCCAAGCATATTTTTGGTCATCAAAGTTTGGATTTTCGGATTCAGCGGGTCGGAATACACCTAGAAACTCACCCATCAAAGTCCGATTTTGATTCTGAAAAAAATTATTTTCGATCATCTCTTTTTCGTACCATGCGGAATAACTTTTTTCCAAGGATATTTTTGGTCATCAGAGGTTGGATTTTCGGATTCAGCGGGTCGTAATACACCTAGAAACTCACCCATTAAAGTCCGATTTTGATTCTGAAAAAAAATATTTTCGATCATCTCTTTTTCGTACCATGCGGAATAACTTTTTTCCAAGCATATTTTTGGTCATCAGAGGTTGGATTTTCGGATTCAGCGGGTCGAAATACACCTAGAAACCCACCCATCAAAGTTCCATTTCGATTCTGGAGACAGATATTTTCGATCATCTCTTTTTCGTACCATGCGAAATAACTTTTTTCCAAGTATATTTTTGGTCATCAAAGTTTGGATTTTCGGATTCAGCGGGTCGAAATACACCTAGAAACTCACCCATTAAAGTCCGATTTTGATTCTGAAAAAAAATATTTTCGATAATCTCTTTTTCTGACCATGCGAAGTAACTTCTTTCCAGGTATATTTTCGTGTAACATAGGTTGGATTTTTGGATCCAGCGGGTCAAAATACACCTATGAACCCACCCATCAAAGTTCGATTTTGATTCTGGAGAAAGATATTTCCGATCATCTCTTTTTCGTACCATGCGAAATAAATATTTTACAAGCATATTTTTGGTCGTCAAAGCTTGGATTCTCGGATTCAGCGGGTCAAAATACACCTATAAACCCACCCATCAAAGTTCGATTTCGATTCTGGAGACAGATATTTTTGATCATCCCTTTATCGTACCATGCGAAATAACTTTTTTCCAAGCATATTTTTGGTCATCAAAGTTTGGATTTTCGGATTCAGCGGGTCGGAATACACCTAGAAACTCACCAATTAAAAACCGAGTTTGATTCTGAAAAAAAATATTTTCGATCATCTCTTTTTCGGACCATGCGAAATAACTTCATTCCAGGTGTATTTTCGTGTAACAAAGGTTGGATTTTTGGATCCAGCGGGTCAAAATACACCCATAAACCCACCCATCAAAGTTTGATTTCGATTCTGGAGACAGATATTTTCGATCATCTCTTTTTCGTACCATGCGAAATAACTTTTTTCCAAGCATATTTTTGGTCATCAAAGTTTGGATTTTCGGATTCAGCGGGTCGGAATACACCTAGAAACTCACCCATCAAAGTCCGATTTTGATTCTGAAAAAAATTATTTTCGATCATCTCTTTTTCGTACCATGCGGAATAACTTTTTTCCAAGCATATTTTTGGTCATCAGAGGTTGGATTTTCGGATTCAGCGGGTCGTAATACACCTAGAAACTCACCCATTAAAGTCCGATGTTGATTCTGAAAAAAAATATTTTCGATCATCTCTTTTTCGTACCATGCGGAATAACTTTTTTCCAAGCATATTTTTGGTCATCAGAGGTTGGATTTTCGGATTCAGCGGGTCGAAATACACCTAGAAACCCACCCATCAAAGTTCCATTTCGATTCTGGAGACAGATATTTTCGATCATCTCTTTTTCGTACCATGCGAAATAACTTTTTTCCAAGCATATTTTTGGTCATCACAGTTTGGATTTTCGGATTCAGCGGGTCGAAATACACCTAGAAACTCACCCATTAAAGTCCGATTTTGATTCTGAAAAAAAATATTTTCGATCATCTCTTTTTCGTACCATGCGGAATAACTTTTTTCCGAGCATATTTTTGGTCATCAGAGGTTGGATTTTCGGATTCAGCGGGTCGAAATACACCTAGAAACTCACCCATCGAAGTCCGATTTCGATTCTGAAAAAAAATATTTTCGATCAACTCTTTTTCGTACCATGCGGAATAACTTCTTTCCAGGTGTATTTTCGTGTAACAACGGTTGGATTTTTGTATCCAGCGGGTCAAAATACACCTATGAACCCACCCACCAAAGTTCGATTCCGATTCTGGAGACAGATATTTTCGATCATCTCTTTTTCGTACCATGCGGAATAACTTTTTTCCAAGTATATTTTTGGTCATCATAGCTTGGATTTTCGGATTCAGCGGGTCGTAATACACCTAGAAACTCACCCATTAAAGTCCGATTTTGATTCTGAAAAAAAATATTTTCGATCATCTCTTTTTCTTACCATGCGGAATAACTTTTTTCCAAGCATATTTTTGGTCATCAGAGGTTGGATTTTCGGATTCAGCGGGTCGAAATACACCTAGAAACTCACCCATCAAAGTCCGATTTCGATTCTGAAAAAAAATATTTTCGATCAACTCTTTTTCGTACCATGCGGAATAACTTCTTTCCAGGTGTATTTTCGTGTAACAAAGGTTGGATTTTTGGATTCAGCGGGTCAAAATACACCTATGAACCCACCCATCAAAGTTCGATTCCGATTCTGGAGACAGATATTTTCGATCATCTCTTTTTCGTACCATGCGGAATAACTTTTTTCCAAGCATATTTTTGGTCATCAAAGCTTGGATTTTCGGATTCAGCGGGTCGGAATACACCTAGAAACTCACCCATTAAAGTCCGATTTTGATTCTGAAAAAAAATATTTTCGATCATCTCTTTTTCGGACCATGCGAAATAACTTCATTCCAGGTGTATTTTCGTGTAACAAACGTTGGATTTTTGGATCCAGCGGGTCAAAATACACCTATGAACCCACCCATCAAAGTTCGATTTCGATTCTGGAGACAGATATTTTCGATCATCTCTTTTTCGTGCCATGCGAAATAACTTTTTTCCAAGCATATTTTTGGTCATCAAAGTTTGGATTTTCGGATTCAGCGGGTCGGAATACACCTAGAAACTCACCCATCAAAGTCCGATTTCGATTCTGAAAAAAAATATTTTCGATCATCTCTTTTTCGTACCATGCGGAATAACTTTTTTCCAAGCATATTTTTGGTCATCAGAGGTTGGATTTTCGGATTCAGCGGGTCGAAATACACCTAGAAACTCACCCATCAAAGTCCGATTTCGATTCTGAAAAATAATATTTTCGATCATCTCTTTTTCGTACCATGCGGAATAACTTCTTTCCAGGTGTATTTTCGTGTAACAAAGGTTGGATTTTTGGATTCAGCGGGTCAAAATACACCTATGAACCCACCCATCAAAGTTCGATTCCGATTCTGGAGACAGATATTTTCGATCATCTCTTTTTCGTACCATGCGGAATAACTTTTTTCCAAGCATATTTTTGGTCATCAAAGCTTGGATTTTCGGATTCAGCGGGTCGGAATACACCTAGAAACTCACCCATTAAAGTCCGATTTTGATTCTGAAAAAAAATATTTTCGATCATCTCTTTTTCGGACCATGCGAAATAACTTCATTCCAGGTGTATTTTCGTGTAACAAACGTTGGATTTTTGGATCCAGCGGGTCAAAATACACCTATGAACCCACCCATCAAAGTTCGATTTCGATTCTGGAGACAGATATTTTCGATCATCTCTTTTTCGTGCCATGCGAAATAACTTTTTTCCAAGCATATTTTTGGTCATCAAAGTTTGGATTTTCGGATTCAGCGGGTCGGAATACACCTAGAAACTCACCCATCAAAGTCCGATTTCGATTCTGAAAAAAAATATTTTCGATCATCTCTTTTTCGTACCATGCGGAATAACTTTTTTCCAAGCATATTTTTGGTCATCAGAGGTTGGATTTTCGGATTCAGCGGGTCGAAATACACCTAGAAACTCACCCATCAAAGTCCGATTTCGATTCTGAAAAATAATATTTTCGATCATCTCTTTTTCGTACCATGCGGAATAACTTCTTTCCAGGTGTATTTTCGTGTAACAAAGGTTGAATTTTTGGATTCAGCGGGTCAAAATACACCTATGAACCCACCCATCAAAGTTCGATGTCGATTCTGGAGAAAGATATTTCCGATCATCTCTTTTTCGTACCATGCGGAATAACTTTTTTCCAAGCATATTTTTGGTCATCAAAGTTTAGATTTTCGGATTCAGCGGGTCGGAATACACCTAGAAACTCACCCATTAAAGTCCGATTTTGATTCTGAAAAAAAATATTTTCGATAATCTCTTTTTCTGACCATGCGAAGTAACTTCTTTCCAGGTATAGTTTCGTGTAACAAAGGTTGGATTTTTGGATCCAGCGGGTCAAAATACACCTATGAACCCACCCATCAAAGTTCGATTTCGATTCTGGAGACAGATATTTTCGATCATCTCTTTTTCGTACCATGCGAAATAACTATTTTACAAGCATATTTTTGGTCGTCAAAGCTTGGATTCTCGGATTCAGCGGGTCAAAATACACCTATAAACCCACCCATCAAAGTTCGATTTCGATTCTGGAGACAGATATTTTCGATCATCCCTTTATCGTACCATGCGAAATAACTTTTTTCCAAGCATATTTCTGGTCATCAAAGTTTGGATTTTCGGATTCAGCGGGTCGGAATACACCTAGAAACTCACCAATTAAAGTCCGATTTTGATTCTGAAAAAAAATATTTTCGATCATCTCTTTCTCGGACCATGCGAAATAACTTCATTCCAGGTGTATTTTCGTGTAACAAAGGTTGGATTTTTGGATCCAGCGGGTCAAAATACACCCATAAACCCACCCATCAAAGTTCGATTTCGATTCTGGAGACAGATATTTTCGATCATCTCTTTTTCGTACCATGCGAAATAACTTTTTTCCAAGCATATTTTTGGTCATCAAAGTTTGGATTTTCGGATTCAGCGGGTCGAAATACACCTAGAAACTCACCCATTAAAGTCCGATTTTGATTCTGAAAAAAAATATTTTCGATAATCTCTTTTTCTGACCATGCGAAGTAACTTCTTTCCAGGTATATTTTCGTGTAACATAGGTTGGATTTTTGGATCCAGCGGGTCAAAATACACCTATGAACCCACCCATCAAAGTTCAATTTCGATTCTGGAGAAAGATATTTCCGATCATCTCTTTTTCGTACCATGCGAAATAAATATTTTACAAGCATATTTTTGGTCGTCAAAGCTTGGATTCTCGGATTCAGCGGGTCAAAATACACCTATAAACCCACCCATCAAAGTTCGATTTCGATTCTGGAGACAGATATTTTTGATCATCCCTTTATCGTACCATGCGAAATAACTTTTTTCCAAGCATATTTTTGGTCATCAAAGTTTGGATTTTCGGATTCAGCGGGTCGGAATACACCTAGAAACTCACCCATCAAAGTCCGATTTTGATTCTGAAAAAAATTATTTTCGATCATCTCTTTTTCGTACCATGCGGAATAACTTTTTTCCAAGCATATTTTTGGTCATCAGAGGTTGGATTTTCGGATTCAGCGGGTCGTAATACACCTAGAAACTCACCCATTAAAGTCCGATTTTGATTCTGAAAAAAAATATTTTCGATCATCTCTTTTTCGTACCATGCGGAATAACTTTTTTCCAAGCATATTTTTGGTCATCAGAGGTTGGATTTTCGGATTCAGCGGGTCGAAATACACCTAGAAACCCACCCATCAAAGTTCCGTTTCGATTCTGGAGACAGATATTTTCGATCATCTCTTTTTCGTACCATGCGAAATAACTTTTTTCCAAGCATATTTTTGGTCATCAAAGTTTGGATTTTCGGATTCAGCGGGTCGAAATACACCTAGAAACTCACCCATTAAAGTCCGATTTTGATTCTGAAAAAAAATATTTTCGATCACCTCTTTTTCGTACCATGCGGAATAACTTTTTTCCAAGCATATTTTTGGTCATCAGAGGTTGGATTTTCGGATTCAGCGGGTCGAAATACACCTAGAAACTCACCCATCAAAGTCCGATTTCGATTCTGAAAAAAAATATTTTCGATCAACTCTTTTTCGTACCATGCGGAATAACTTCTTTCCAGGTGTATTTTCGTGTAACAACGGTTGGATTTTTGGATTCAGCGGGTCAAAATACACCTATGAACCCACCCACCAAAGTTCGATTCCGATTCTGGAGACAGATATTTTCGATCATCTCTTTTTCGTATCATGCGGAATAACTTTTTTCCAAGCATATTTTTGGTCATCAAAGTTTGGATTTTCGGATTCAGCGGGTCGGAATACACCTAGAAACTCACCCATCAAAGTCCGATTTCGATTCTGAAAAAAAATATTTTCGATCATCTCTTTTTCGTACCATGCGGAATAACTTTTTTCCAAGCATATTTTTGGTCATCAGAGGTTGGATTTTCGGATTCAGCGGGTCGAAATACACCTAGAAACTCACCCATCAAAGTCCGATTTCGATTCTGAAAAATAATATTTTCGATCATCTCTTTTTCGTACCATGCGGAATAACTTCTTTCCTGGTGTATTTTCGTGTAACAAAGGTTGGATTTTTGGATTCAGCGGGTCAAAATACACCTATGAACCCACCCATCAAAGTTCGATGTCGATTCTGGAGAAAGATATTTCCGATCATCTCTTTTTCGTACCATGCGGAATAACTTTTTTCCAAGCATATTTTTGGTCATCAAAGTTTAGATTTTCGGATTCAGCGGGTCGGAATACACCTAGAAACTCACCCATTAAAGTCCGATTTTGATTCTGAAAAAAAATATTTTCGATAATCTCTTTTTCTGACCATGCGAAGTAACTTCTTTCCAGGTATAGTTTCGTGTAACAAAGGTTGGATTTTTGGATCCAGCGGGTCAAAATACACCTATGAACCCACCCATCAAAGTTCGATTTCGATTCTGGATAAAGATATTTCCGATCATCTCTTTTTCGTACCATGCGAAATAACTATTTTACAAGCATATTTTTGGTCGTCAAAGCTTGGATTCTCGGATTCAGCGGGTCAAAATACACCTATAAACCCACCCATCAAAGTTCGATTTCGATTCTGGAGACAGATATTTTCGATCATCCCTTTATCGTACCATGCGAAATAACTTTTTTCCAAGCATATTTCTGGTCATCAAAGTTTGGATTTTCGGATTCAGCGGGTCGGAATACACCTAGAAACTCACCAATTAAAGTTCGATTTTGATTCTGAAAAAAAATATTTTCGATCATCTCTTTCTCGGACCATGCGAAATAACTTCATTCCAGGTGTATTTTCGTGTAACAAAGGTTGGATTTTTGGATCCAGCGGGTCAAAATACACCCATAAACCCACCCATCAAAGTTCGATTTCGATTCTGGAGACAGATATTTTCGATCATCTCTTTTTCGTACCATGCGAAATAACTTTTTTCCAAGCATATTTTTGGTCATCAAAGTTTGGATTTTCGGATTCAGCGGGTCGAAATACACCTAGAAACTCACCCATTAAAGTCCGATTTTGATTCTGAAAAAAAATATTTTCGATAATCTCTTTTTCTGACCATGCGAAGTAACTTCTTTCCAGGTATATTTTCGTGTAACATAGGTTGGATTTTTGGATCCAGCGGGTCAAAATACACCTATGAACCCACCCATCAAAGTTCGATTTCGATTCTGGATAAAGATATTTCCGATCATCTCTTTTTCGTACCATGCGGAATAACTATTTTACAAGCATATTTTTGGTCGTCAAAGCTTGGATTCTCGGATTCAGCGGGTCAAAATACACCTATAAACCCACCCATCAAAGTTCGATTTCGATTCTGGAGACAGATATTTTCGATCATCCCTTTATCGTACCATGCGAAATAACTTTTTTCCAAGCATATTTCTGGTCATCAAAGTTTGGATTTTCGGATTCAGCGGGTCGGAATACACCTAGAAACTCACCAATTAAAGTTCGATTTTGATTCTGAAAAAAAATATTTTCGATCATCTCTTTCTCGGACCATGCGAAATAACTTCATTCCCGGTGTATTTTCGTGTAACAAAGGTTGGATTTTTGGATCCAGCGGGTCAAAATACACCCATAAACCCACCCATCAAAGTTCGATTTCGATTCTGGAGACAGATATTTTCGATCATCTCTTTTTCGTACCATGCGAAATAACTTTTTTCCAAGCATATTTTTGGTCATCAAAGTTTGGATTTTCGGATTCAGCGGGTCGAAATACACCTAGAAACTCACCCATTAAAGTCCGATTTTGATTCTGAAAAAAAATATTTTCGATAATCTCTTTTTCTGACCATGCGAAGTAACTTCTTTCCAGGTATATTTTCGTGTAACATAGGTTGGATTTTTGGATCCAGCGGGTCAAAATACACCTATGAACCCACCCATCAAAGTTCGATTTCGATTCTGGATAAAGATATTTCCGATCATCTCTTTTTCGTACCATGCGGAATAACTATTTTACAAGCATATTTTTGGTCGTCAAAGCTTGGATTCTCGGATTCAGCGGGTCAAAATACACCTATAAACCCACCCATCAAAGTTCGATTTCGATTCTGGAGACAGATATTTTCGATCATCCCTTTATCGTACCATGCGAAATAACTTTTTTCCAAGCATATTTCTGGTCATCAAAGTTTGGATTTTCGGATTCAGCGGGTCGGAATACACCTAGAAACTCACCAATTAAAGTTCGATTTTGATTCTGAAAAAAAATATTTTCGATCATCTCTTTCTCGGACCATGCTGTTGCAGGTATGTTTAAATAACGACTCGGGCTGAGATTGAACAATTATTTATTGATTAAGAACAGTGTTTTTACTCCTTACAGTGCTTCCTCAGGGAGAGATGTGTCCGGAAGAAGAAACTTACTTTTATATCTTACTGCGCATGCTATACTAAACATGGCGGCTAGCGCCTTTATTGAAAAGGCTGAGCTATACAATCATATTCTAACACTCTCCCTTTTTATGGTCAGTCTTTTAATTCTTTTAACTTTAGTTACTTAAGACTGAGTTTAACTTACTTCTCTAATAGGAACTATGTTTAATAAATTGCGGATATAACAGAACTGCTCTCTCTGCAGAGGTTTTGTAAATATATCTGCTTCTTGCTCTTTTGTTGACACATATTCTAAGTTAAATAGCTCATCTTGGATTTTCTCTCTAGCACAATGATACCTTACGTCTATGTGCTTGGTGCGTTTATGAAAAGTGGGATTTTTTAATAGCTTAATCGCACTTTGGTTATCTAACTTAACAGTAGGCTTTTTAATTTTACTTCCTATGATCTCTTGTAATAAGCGATTCAACCAAATCAATTCTTTTATCGTTTGAGCTGCGGCAATGAATTCAGACTCTGTTGTAGACAGCGATACTACCTTTTGCTTTTGAGAACACCAGGAAATTGTATTATTACTTAATTTGAACACATATCCAGTTGTCGACCTGCGCGTATCAATATCTCCTGCATAGTCTGCGTCGCTAAAGGCTAGTATATCAAGACTCGCTTCTGCTCTAAACAATAACCCATAATCTACAGTTCCCTTCAGATACTTTAGAATTCTTTTTACAGCGTTCCAGTGTATTTTATCTGGAGACTCTAAATACTGACTTACTGTGCTAAGCGCGAAGGAAATGTCTGGCCTTGTACCAATTGCCAGGTACATCAGGGAGCCTATCGCTTCTCTGTATGGTGCCCGTGTTTCCTCGGATTGCTGCTTGCCATGCAGCATGACACTCAGCTCTTGGTGTTTATCCATCGGAATGCTTACAGCGTTAGCTTCGTCCATGTTGAAGCGCTGCAAAACTCTCATGGCGTAACCAGTCTGATGTAAGAATATTGAACCATCGGACCCGCGTTCTATCTGAAAACCTAAGAACAGATTCAAGTTTCCAATAGTCACCTCGAACTCTTTCTTGAGCTCTGCTAATAACTTGTCCGCGGTCTCCTTGTTCGTTGATGCTATCAGACCATCATCTATGTATATGGCCAAAATCAACATATCTTGCTGTTGATTGTTGGTGAATACACATGGGTCAGATCTCGTAGGTTTCAGGTTAAATCTTCGTATGGTTTCGGTAAAACGTTCGTGCCAGCATCGAGATGCCTGCTTTAGCCCATACAAACTTCGTTCAAGTTTGCAGACTTTATTCGCTCCTTCCTCGTAACCCTCCGGCAGCTTCATGAAAATTTCCTCCTTCAGCTTTCCGTTGAGGAAGGCTGTTTTTATATCAAACTGTTGTAGTACCATTTTCTTCGATGCTGCTAAGGATAATATTATGCGGATGGAGTCGAATTTCACCACAGGGCTGAATGTTTCATGATAATCGACGCCTGCCTTTTGTGCGTAACCTTTAGCCACTAACCTTGCCTTGAACCTATCGATGCTACCATCTGATTTCCTTTTAATTTTATATACCCAGCGGCTTTCCAGTGTCTTCATGTCGTCATTTCCCTTGACAACATTCCACGTGTTGTTTTTCTTTAACGATTCTATCTCCTCGTCCATGGCTTTTTTCCATTGTTCTGCGTAAGGACTGTTCATAGCTTCGTTGTAGTTTCTTGGTTCTTCTAGCTCCGCTATCAGAACAGTATCGGGATCGACACCGTCCTGGTATCTGTCTGGCTTTTTGATTTCATCTCTGTTTCTGAGAACTCTCTGTGTGGGTGGTATGCGCTCACGCGCTTCTTCAGGTACTTGAGGTTCATAATCCAGTGAGTCGTCAGCTGAGTCCCACTCACTCGACTGGTCAGAAATTTCTTGTTCGAAATCTTCTCGCTCTTCTTGTGCTTGCGGTTCTGGTTCCGGTGGCTCATTCTGGAGTTCCTCTGGAAATTCAAAGAACTGTTCCTGATCTTCCTCCTTCCCCTCTTCCGAAGCCTGTTGCAATTGATCATTTTCTTCAAAAATGACGTCTCTCTTTATGTCCACTCGATCTGTTTCAGGAAACCAAATCCTGTATCCCTTCACTTCGTTGTCATAACCTACAAAGTAGCCTTTCTCGGCTTTGCTTTCAAGCTTTCTTCGCTTCTCTTTAGGTATATGCACGTACGCAGCTGCTCCAAAAATAGCTAGTTTTCCTAGTTTAGCTTCTCGCCCATACCATAATTCGTACGAATTCTTCCCATGCATAGAGATCGAGGCAGTGCGATTAAGAAGATAGACTGACGTATTGACTGCTTCTGCCCATAGCTTTAACGGTAAAGCTCTAGCGTGTAACATAGATCTCGCAGCCTCAACTACTGTCCGGTTCTCCCTCTCTGCCGATCCATTCTGCTCGGGTGTGTACGCCACTGTTCTTTGGTGATGTATCCCGTGACTTCTAAGCAGTTCCCTTACTGCTGAGTTAACGAACTCTAAACCGTTGTCCGTCCTTAGAGTTCTTATTGTGTGTCCACTATGGTTCCTTGTCATGAGGATAAAGTCCTTGAGCCTTTCCACAGTTTCAGCCTTTGTTCTAAGGAAATAGACAGTTTTATATCGTGAGTAATCGTCCTTCAACAGCAAATAATATCGTGATCCGTTAAGAGATGCCTCCTGCATTGGACCACACAGGTCAGCATGTACGAGTTCACCAGGGGCTTTGGTTTGGTAATCCGCGTTACTTTTCTTAGGAAAGGATTGTCGATGTGACTTACCGAGAACACAGCCTTTACAGAGGAAATCTTCTTGATTTTCTACCTGTATTCCTTGCTCGTTCACAAACTGTTTTACCCTGCGGATATTCTGGTGCGCCAGTCTTTCATGCCAGGATTGAAGATTGTCTTTGACGACGAGGTTCGCTGCGATCCCATCTTGCTTTGGTTTGAGTACCTTGAGAAGCATCTCGCAGAGTTTATGCTTCCTCACTCCCATTGCGACTGTAACCCCATCCTGCTTGAATTTGCATCCTTCCGCATCCGAGATTTGGGTTAGCCCTTTATCAAGAGCTGAGCCTGCTGAGAAAAGGTTGTAACGAAGGTGAGGCACATAAAGGACTCGGGACAAATGTTTTTCCACCCATCGAACTCCGTCATAGGCTAGAATATTTATATCCCCTCTTCCTAAAGCTTTTATTGTTTCACCCTTTTTACCTATATTCACAGGCTGCGGTTCCTTGAAATAGACAAGATTTACAAACCATGTTGCTTCGTTTGACATATGATCGGTGGCTCCTGAATCCATATACCAAATTTCTGCTTTACCTTGACAATCTTCCATAGCGAGTGCTGTTTGCATAACAAGCGCTTGACCCTCAGTATTGTCTGAATGAACCTGGTCCTGCCGCTTACTTGCTCGACACCCTTTCGCCCAATGTCCGGTTTGGTTTCATTTGTAACAAACATTAGAGTCCTGTTTGTCAAGCGATTCACCTTCTCTTGATGAATTCTGACTCCTCTTTCCCTTGTAAGTCTTCTTTCTTGCTTGCTTGATCGTTGCGAGCGCCTCGTTCTGGCTTCGGTCTTGAGTCGCAGATCTAGTCTCTTCCGCTAGCAATCTCTCAACTAGATTACTCAACGTACGATCCGTTGAAGCCGTTGACTCCCATGCAGTAACAAAATGCGCGTACGTTGATGGCAGCGTCATTAGAATTTTTGTTATTACCATGGAGTCCGCAATCGGCTCGCCTAATGCTTGCAGCCGATGCGCTAAATCTTTAAGCTTGGCGATATGAGAGGCCATGTTATCTTTGGGATCTTTAGTAACCTGATACCATTTCTGCTGCAACATGTGGATGCTTGTTTCAGATTTCTGTTCATACAGGTTATGCAGCGTGTCCCACATTTCTTTTGCATTAGAACAATTCATAATGTGAACCAGCTGTGTATCTGCTACGCTTGTCGCAATTATTTTCTGCGCTGTGTTGTCTGCCTTCGTCCACGTCAAGAGCCGCTGTTGATCCTGGGGTGCTACTTGCTCCGCATTCAACCCAGGTCTGGTTAGGTCACCTTTCACCACTCTCATAACGTCTTTGTCTCTCATTAAAACCGACACTTGGAACTTCCACTGTGCCCAGTTTTCTGCACTTTTTAACTTGGTAATTTTAATCACCTCAGAATCCATTTTGGGCTAATTCCACTGTTGCACGTGGCTGGGTTAACCTCAAAACACGGTGATTAAAAGTTCAAGTCTTTAGTTAGGGTAAAACCACTAGTTTTCTGTAAATAATTTTTCACTCGCGCTGTTCTGGGCCCATAACCTGTTGCAGGTATGTTTAAATAACGACTCGGGCTGAGATTGAACAATTATTTATTGATTAAGAACAGTGTTTTTACTCCTTACAGTGCTTCCTCAGGGAGAGATGTGTCCGGAAGAAGAAACTTACTTTTATATCTTACTGCGCATGCTATACTAAACATGGCGGCTAGCGCCTTTATTGAAAAGGCTGAGCTATACAATCATATTCTAACACATGCGAAATAACTTCATTCCAGGTGTATTTTCGTGTAACAAAGGTTGGATTTTTGGATCCAGCGGGTCAAAATACACCCATAAACCCACCCATCAAAGTTTGATTTCGATTCTGGAGACAGATATTTTCGATCATCTCTTTTTCGTACCATGCGAAATAACTTTTTTCCAAGCATATTTTTGGTCATCAAAGTTTGGATTTTCGGATTCAGCGGGTCGGAATACACCTAGAAACTCACCCATCAAAGTCCGATTTTGATTCTGAAAAAAATTATTTTCGATCATCTCTTTTTCGTACCATGCGGAATAACTTTTTTCCAAGCATATTTTTGGTCATCAGAGGTTGGATTTTCGGATTCAGCGGGTCGAAATACACCTAGAAACCCACCCATCAAAGTTCCATTTCGATTCTGGAGACAGATATTTTCGATCATCTCTTTTTCGTACCATGCGAAATAACTTTTTTCCAAGCATATTTTTGGTCATCACAGTTTGGATTTTCGGATTCAGCGGGTCGAAATACACCTAGAAACTCACCCATTAAAGTCCGATTTTGATTCTGAAAAAAAATATTTTCGATCATCTCTTTTTCGTACCATGCGGAATAACTTTTTTCCGAGCATATTTTTGGTCATCAGAGGTTGGATTTTCGGATTCAGCGGGTCGAAATACACCTAGAAACTCACCCATCAAAGTCCGATTTCGATTCTGAAAAAAAATATTTTCGATCAACTCTTTTTCGTACCATGCGGAATAACTTCTTTCCAGGTGTATTTTCGTGTAACAACGGTTGGATTTTTGTATTCAGCGGGTCAAAATACACCTATGAACCCACCCACCAAAGTTCGATTCCGATTCTGGAGACAGATATTTTCGATCATCTCTTTTTCGTACCATGCGGAATAACTTTTTTCCAAGTATATTTTTGGTCATCATAGCTTGGATTTTCGGATTCAGCGGGTCGTAATACACCTAGAAACTCACCCATTAAAGTCCGATTTTGATTCTGAAAAAAAATATTTTCGATCATCTCTTTTTCTTACCATGCGGAATAACTTTTTTCCAAGCATATTTTTGGTCATCAGAGGTTGGATTTTCGGATTCAGCGGGTCGAAATACACCTAGAAACTCACCCATCAAAGTCCGATTTCGATTCTGAAAAAAAATATTTTCGATCAACTCTTTTTCGTACCATGCGGAATAACTTCTTTCCAGGTGTATTTTCGTGTAACAAAGGTTGGATTTTTGGATTCAGCGGGTCAAAATACACCTATGAACCCACCCATCAAAGTTCGATTCCGATTCTGGAGACAGATATTTTCGATCATCTCTTTTTCGTACCATGCGGAATAACTTTTTTCCAAGCATATTTTTGGTCATCAAAGCTTGGATTTTCGGATTCAGCGGGTCGGAATACACCTAGAAACTCACCCATTAAAGTCCGATTTTGATTCTGAAAAAAAATATTTTCGATCATCTCTTTTTCGGACCATGCGAAATAACTTCTTTCCAGGTGTATTTTCGTGTAACAAACGTTGGATTTTTGGATCCAGCGGGTCGAAATACACCTATGAACCCACCCATCAAAGTTCGATTTCGATTCTGGAGACAGATATTTTCGATCATCTCTTTTTCGTGCCATGCGAAATAACTTTTTTCCAAGCATGTTTTTGGTCATCAAAGTTTGGATTTTCGGATTCAGCGGGTCGGAATACACCTAGAAACTCACCCATCAAAGTCCGATTTCGATTCTGAAAAAAAATATTTTCGATCATCTCTTTTTCGTACCATGCGGAATAACTTTTTTCCAAGCATATTTTTGGTCATCAGAGGTTGGATTTTCGGATTCAGCGGGTCGAAATACACCTAGAAACTCACCCATCAAAGTCCGATTTCGATTCTGAAAAATAATATTTTCGATCATCTCTTTTTCGCACCATGCGGAATAACTTCTTTCCAGGTGTATTTTCGTGTAACAAAGGTTGGATTTTTGGATTCAGCGGGTCAAAATACACCTATGAACCCACCCATCAAAGTTCGATTCCGATTCTGGAGACAGATATTTTCGATCATCTCTTTTTCGTACCATGCGGAATAACTTTTTTCCAAGCATATTTTTGGTCATCAAAGCTTGGATTTTCGGATTCAGCGGGTCGGAATACACCTAGAAACTCACCCATTAAAGTCCGATTTTGATTCTGAAAAAAAATATTTTCGATCATCTCTTTTTCGGACCATGCGAAATAACTTCATTCCAGGTGTATTTTCGTGTAACAAACGTTGGATTTTTGGATCCAGCGGGTCAAAATACACCTATGAACCCACCCATCAAAGTTCGATTTCGATTCTGGAGACAGATATTTTCGATCATCTCTTTTTCGTGCCATGCGAAATAACTTTTTTCCAAGCATATTTTTGGTCATCAAAGTTTGGATTTTCGGATTCAGCGGGTCGGAATACACCTAGAAACTCACCCATCAAAGTCCGATTTCGATTCTGAAAAAAAATATTTTCGATCATCTCTTTTTCGTACCATGCGGAATAACTTTTTTCCAAGCATATTTTTGGTCATCAGAGGTTGGATTTTCGGATTCAGCGGGTCGAAATACACCTAGAAACTCACCCATCAAAGTCCGATTTCGATTCTGAAAAATAATATTTTCGATCATCTCTTTTTCGTACCATGCGGAATAACTTCTTTCCAGGTGTATTTTCGTGTAACAAAGGTTGGATTTTTGGATTCAGCGGGTCAAAATACACCTATGAACCCACCCATCAAAGTTCGATGTCGATTCTGGAGAAAGATATTTCCGATCATCTCTTTTTCGTACCATGCGGAATAACTTTTTTCCAAGCATATTTTTGGTCATCAAAGTTTAGATTTTCGGATTCAGCGGGTCGGAATACACCTAGAAACTCACCCATTAAAGTCCGATTTTGATTCTGAAAAAAAATATTTTCGATAATCTCTTTTTCTGACCATGCGAAGTAACTTCTTTCCAGGTATAGTTTCGTGTAACAAAGGTTGGATTTTTGGATCCAGCGGGTCAAAATACACCTATGAACCCACCCATCAAAGTTCGATTTCGATTCTGGAGACAGATATTTTCGATCATCTCTTTTTCGTACCATGCGAAATAACTATTTTACAAGCATATTTTTGGTCGTCAAAGCTTGGATTCTCGGATTCAGCGGGTCAAAATACACCTATAAACCCACCCATCAAAGTTCGATTTCGATTCTGGAGACAGATATTTTCGATCATCCCTTTATCGTACCATGCGAAATAACTTTTTTCCAAGCATATTTCTGGTCATCAAAGTTTGGATTTTCGGATTCAGCGGGTCGGAATACACCTAGAAACTCACCAATTAAAGTCCGATTTTGATTCTGAAAAAAAATATTTTCGATCATCTCTTTCTCGGACCATGCGAAATAACTTCATTCCAGGTGTATTTTCGTGTAACAAAGGTTGGATTTTTGGATCCAGCGGGTCAAAATACACCCATAAACCCACCCATCAAAGTTCGATTTCGATTCTGGAGAAAGATATTTCCGATCATCTCTTTTTCGTACCATGCGAAATAAATATTTTACAAGCATATTTTTGGTCGTCAAAGCTTGGATTCTCGGATTCAGCGGGTCAAAATACACCTATAAACCCACCCATCAAAGTTCGATTTCGATTCTGGAGACAGATATTTTTGATCATCCCTTTATCGTACCATGCGAAATAACTTTTTTCCAAGCATATTTTTGGTCATCAAAGTTTGGATTTTCGGATTCAGCGGGTCGGAATACACCTAGAAACTCACCCATCAAAGTCCGATTTTGATTCTGAAAAAAATTATTTTCGATCATCTCTTTTTCGTACCATGCGGAATAACTTTTTTCCAAGCATATTTTTGGTCATCAGAGGTTGGATTTTCGGATTCAGCGGGTCGTAATACACCTAGAAACTCACCCATTAAAGTCCGATTTTGATTCTGAAAAAAAATATTTTCGATCATCTCTTTTTCGTACCATGCGGAATAACTTTTTTCCAAGCATATTTTTGTCCATCAGAGGTTGGATTTTCGGATTCAGCGGGTCGAAATACACCTAGAAACCCACCCATCAAAGTTCCGTTTCGATTCTGGAGACAGATATTTTCGATCATCTCTTTTTCGTACCATGCGAAATAACTTTTTTCCAAGCATATTTTTGGTCATCAAAGTTTGGATTTTCGGATTCAGCGGGTCGAAATACACCTAGAAACTCACCCATTAAAGTCCGATTTTGATTCTGAAAAAAAATATTTTCGATCACCTCTTTTTCGTACCATGCGGAATAACTTTTTTCCAAGCATATTTTTGGTCATCAGAGGTTGGATTTTCGGATTCAGCGGGTCGAAATACACCTAGAAACTCACCCATCAAAGTCCGATTTCGATTCTGAAAAAAAATATTTTAGATCAACTCTTTTTCGTACCATGCGGAATAACTTCTTTCCAGGTGTATTTTCGTGTAACAACGGTTGGATTTTTGGATTCAGCGGGTCAAAATACACCTATGAACCCACCCACCAAAGTTCGATTCCGATTCTGGAGACAGATATTTTCGATCATCTCTTTTTCGTATCATGCGGAATAACTTTTTTCCAAGCATATTTTTGGTCATCAAAGTTTGGATTTTCGGATTCAGCGGGTCGGAATACACCTAGAAACTCACCCATCAAAGTCCGATTTCGATTCTGAAAAAAAATATTTTCGATCATCTCTTTTTCGTACCATGCGGAATAACTTTTTTCCAAGCATATTTTTGGTCATCAGAGGTTGGATTTTCGGATTCAGCGGGTCGAAATACACCTAGAAACTCACCCATCAAAGTCCGATTTCGATTCTGAAAAATAATATTTTCGATCATCTCTTTTTCGTACCATGCGGAATAACTTCTTTCCTGGTGTATTTTCGTGTAACAAAGGTTGGATTTTTGGATTCAGCGGGTCAAAATACACCTATGAACCCACCCATCAAAGTTCGATGTCGATTCTGGAGAAAGATATTTCCGATCATCTCTTTTTCGTACCATGCGGAATAACTTTTTTCCAAGCATATTTTTGGTCATCAAAGTTTAGATTTTCGGATTCAGCGGGTCGGAATACACCTAGAAACTCACCCATTGAAGTCCGATTTTGATTCTGAAAAAAAATATTTTCGATAATCTCTTTTTCTGACCATGCGAAGTAACTTCTTTCCAGGTATAGTTTCGTGTAACAAAGGTTGTATTTTTGGATCCAGCGGGTCAAAATACACCTATGAACCCACCCATCAAAGTTCGATTTCGATTCTGGATAAAGATATTTCCGATCATCTCTTTTTCGTACCATGCGAAATAACTATTTTACAAGCATATTTTTGGTCGTCAAAGCTTGGATTCTCGGATTCAGCGGGTCAAAATACACCTATAAACCCACCCATCAAAGTTCGATTTCGATTCTGGAGACAGATATTTTCGATCATCCCTTTATCGTACCATGCGAAATAACTTTTTTCCAAGCATATTTCTGGTCATCAAAGTTTGGATTTTCGGATTCAGCGGGTCGGAATACACCTAGAAACTCACCAATTAAAGTTCGATTTTGATTCTGAAAAAAAATATTTTCGATCATCTCTTTCTCGGACCATGCGAAATAACTTCATTCCAGGTGTATTTTCGTGTAACAAAGGTTGGATTTTTGGATCCAGCGGGTCAAAATACACCCATAAACCCACCCATCAAAGTTCGATTTCGATTCTGGAGACAGATATTTTCGATCATCTCTTTTTCGTACCATGCGAAATAACTTTTTTCCAAGCATATTTTTGGTCATCAAAGTTTGGATTTTCGGATTCAGCGGGTCGAAATACACCTAGAAACTCACCCATTAAAGTCCGATTTTGATTCTGAAAAAAAATATTTTCGATAATCTCTTTTTCTGACCATGCGAAGTAACTTCTTTCCAGGTATATTTTCGTGTAACATAGGTTGGATTTTTGGATCCAGCGGGTCAAAATACACCTATGAACCCACCCATCAAAGTTCGATTTCGATTCTGGATAAAGATATTTCCGATCATCTCTTTTTCGTACCATGCGGAATAACTATTTTACAAGCATATTTTTGGTCGTCAAAGCTTGGATTCTCGGATTCAGCGGGTCAAAATACACCTATAAACCCACCCATCAAAGTTCGATTTCGATTCTGGAGACAGATATTTTCGATCATCCCTTTATCGTACCATGCGAAATAACTTTTTTCCACGCATATTTCTGGTCATCAAAGTTTGGATTTTCGGATTCAGCGGGTCGGAATACACCTAGAAACTCACCAATTAAAGTTCGATTTTGATTCTGAAAAAAAATATTTTCGATCATCTCTTTCTCGGACCATGCGAAATAACTTCATTCCAGGTGTATTTTCGTGTAACAAAGGTTGGATTTTTGGATCCAGCGGGTCAAAATACACCCATAAACCCACCCATCAAAGTTCGATTTCGATTCTGGAGACAGATATTTTCGATCATCTCTTTTTCGTACCATGCGAAATAACTTTTTTCCAAGCATATTTTTGGTCATCAAAGTTTGGATTTTCGGATTCAGCGGGTCGAAATACACCTAGAAACTCACCCATTAAAGTCCGATTTTGATTCTGAAAAAAAATATTTTCGATAATCTCTTTTTCTGACCATGCGAAGTAACTTCTTTCCAGGTATATTTTCGTGTAACATAGGTTGGATTTTTGGATCCAGCGGGTCAAAATACACCTATGAACCCACCCATCAAAGTTCGATTTCGATTCTGGATAAAGATATTTCCGATCATCTCTTTTTCGTACCATGCGGAATAACTATTTTACAAGCATATTTTTGGTCGTCAAAGCTTGGATTCTCGGATTCAGCGGGTCAAAATACACCTATAAACCCACCCATCAAAGTTCGATTTCGATTCTGGAGACAGATATTTTCGATCATCCCTTTATCGTACCATGCGAAATAACTGTTTTCCAAGCATATTTCTGGTCATCAAAGTTTGGATTTTCGGATTCAGCGGGTCGGAATACACCTAGAAACTCACCAATTAAAGTTCGATTTTGATTCTGAAAAAAAATATTTTCGATCATCTCTTTCTCGGACCATGCGAAATAACTTCATTCCAGGTGTATTTTCGTGTAACAAAGGTTGGATTTTTGGATCCAGCGGGTCAAAATACACCCATAAACCCACCCATCAAAGTTCGATTCCGATTCTGGAGACAGATATTTTCGATCATCTCTTTTTCGTACCATGCGAAATAACTTTTTTCCAAGCATATTTTTGGTCATCAAAGTTTGGATTTTCGGATTCAGCGGGTCGAAATACACCTAGAAACTCACCCATTAAAGTCCGATTTTGATTCTGAAAAAAAATATTTTCGATAATCTCTTTTTCTGACCATGCGAAGTAACTTCTTTCCAGGTATATTTTCGTGTAACATAGGTTGGATTTTTGGATCCAGCGGGTCAAAATACACCTATGAACCCACCCATCAAAGTTCGATTTCGATTCTGGAGAAAGATATTTCCGATCATCTCTTTTTCGTACCATGCGAAATAAATATTTTACAAGCATATTTTTGGTCGTCAAAGCTTGGATTCTCGGATTCAGCGGGTCAAAATACACCTATAAACCCACCCATCAAAGTTCGATTTCGATTCTGGAGACAGATATTTTTGATCATCCCCTTATCGTACCATGCGAAATAACTTTTTTCCAAGCATATTTTTGGTCATCAAAGTTTGGATTTTCGGATTCAGCGGGTCGGAATACACCTAGAAACTCACCAATTAAAAACCGATTTTGATTCTGAAAAAAAATATTTTCGATCATCTCTTTTTCTTACCATGCGGAATAACTTTTTTCCAAGCATATTTTTGGTCATCAGAGGTTGGATTTTCGGATTCAGCGGGTCGAAATACACCTAGAAACTCACCCATCAAAGTCCGATTTCGATTCTGAAAAAAAATATTTTCGATCAACTCTTTTTCGTACCATGCGGAATAACTTCTTTCCAGGTGTATTTTCGTGTAACAAAGGTTGGATTTTTGGATTCAGCGGGTCAAAATACACCTATGAACCCACCCATCAAAGTTCGATTCCGATTCTGGAGACAGATATTTTCGATCATCTCTTTTTCGTACCATGCGGAATAACTTTTTTCCAAGCATATTTTTGGTCATCAAAGCTTGGATTTTCGGATTCAGCGGGTCGGAATACACCTAGAAACTCACCCATTAAAGTCCGATTTTGATTCTGAAAAAAAATATTTTCGATCATCTCTTTTTCGGACCATGCGAAATAACTTCTTTCCAGGTGTATTTTCGTGTAACAAACGTTGGATTTTTTGATCCAGCGGGTCAAAATACACCTATGAACCCACCCATCAAAGTTCGATTTCGATTCTGGAGACAGATATTTTCGATCATCTCTTTTTCGTGCCATGCGAAATAACTTTTTTCCAAGCATATTTTTGGTCATCAAAGTTTGGATTTTCGGATTCAGCGGGTCGGAATACACCTAGAAACTCACCCATCAAAGTCCGATTTCGATTCTGAAAAAAAATATTTTCGATCATCTCTTTTTCGTACCATGCGGAATAACTTTTTTCCAAGCATATTTTTGGTCATCAGAGGTTGGATTTTCGGATTCAGCGGGTCGAAATACACCTAGAAACTCACCCATCAAAGTCCGATTTCGATTCTGAAAAATAATATTTTCGATCATCTCTTTTTCGTACCATGCGGAATAACTTCTTTCCAGGTGTATTTTCGTGTAACAAAGGTTGGATTTTTGGATTCAGCGGGTCAAAATACACCTATGAACCCACCCATCAAAGTTCGATTCCGATTCTGGAGACAGATATTTTCGATCATCTCTTTTTCGTACCATGCGGAATAACTTTTTTCCAAGCATATTTTTGGTCATCAAAGCTTGGATTTTCGGATTCAGCGGGTCGGAATACACCTAGAAACTCACCCATTAAAGTCCGATTTTGATTCTGAAAAAAAATATTTTCGATCATCTCTTTTTCGGACCATGCGAAATAACTTCATTCCAGGTGTATTTTCGTGTAACAAACGTTGGATTTTTGGATCCAGCGGGTCAAAATACACCTATGAACCCACCCATCAAAGTTCGATTTCGATTCTGGAGACAGATATTTTCGATCATCTCTTTTTCGTGCCATGCGAAATAACTTTTTTCCAAGCATATTTTTGGTCATCAAAGTTTGGATTTTCGGATTCAGCGGGTCGGAATACACCTAGAAACTCACCCATCAAAGTCCGATTTCGATTCTGAAAAAAAATATTTTCGATCATCTCTTTTTCGTACCATGCGGAATAACTTTTTTCCAAGCATATTTTTGGTCATCAGAGGTTGGATTTTCGGATTCAGCGGGTCGAAATACACCTAGAAACTCACCCATCAAAGTCCGATTTCGATTCTGAAAAATAATATTTTCGATCATCTCTTTTTCGTACCATGCGGAATAACTTCTTTCCAGGTATAGTTTCGTGTAACAAAGGTTGGATTTTTGGATCCAGCGGGTCAAAATACACCTATGAACCCACCCATCAAAGTTCGATTTCGATTCTGGAGACAGATATTTTCGATCATCTCTTTTTCGTACCATGCGAAATAACTATTTTACAAGCATATTTTTGGTCGTCAAAGCTTGGATTCTCGGATTCAGCGGGTCAAAATACACCTATAAACCCACCCATCAAAGTTCGATTTCGATTCTGGAGACAGATATTTTCGATCATCCCTTTATCGTACCATGCGAAATAACTTTTTTCCAAGCATATTTCTGGTCATCAAAGTTTGGATTTTCGGATTCAGCGGGTCGGAATACACCTAGAAACTCACCAATTAAAGTCCGATTTTGATTCTGAAAAAAAATATTTTCGATCATCTCTTTCTCGGACCATGCGAAATAACTTCATTCCAGGTGTATTTTCGTGTAACAAAGGTTGGATTTTTGGATCCAGCGGGTCAAAATACACCCATAAACCCACCCATCAAAGTTCGATTTCGATTCTGGAGAAAGATATTTCCGATCATCTCTTTTTCGTACCATGCGAAATAAATATTTTACAAGCATATTTTTGGTCGTCAAAGCTTGGATTCTCGGATTCAGCGGGTCAAAATACACCTATAAACCCACCCATCAAAGTTCGATTTCGATTCTGGAGACAGATATTTTTGATCATCCCTTTATCGTACCATGCGAAATAACTTTTTTCCAAGCATATTTTTGGTCATCAAAGTTTGGATTTTCGGATTCAGCGGGTCGGAATACACCTAGAAACTCACCCATCAAAGTCCGATTTTGATTCTGAAAAAAATTATTTTCGATCATCTCTTTTTCGTACCATGCGGAATAACTTTTTTCCAAGCATATTTTCGGTCATCAGAGGTTGGATTTTCGGATTCAGCGGGTCGTAATACACCTAGAAACTCACCCATTAAAGTCCGATTTTGATTCTGAAAAAAAATATTTTCGATCATCTCTTTTTCGTACCATGCGGAATAACTTTTTTCCAAGCATATTTTTGTTCATCAGAGGTTGGATTTTCGGATTCAGCGGGTCGAAATACACCTAGAAACCCACCCATCAAAGTTCCGTTTCGATTCTGGAGACAGATATTTTCGATCATCTCTTTTTCGTACCATGCGAAATAACTTTTTTCCAAGCATATTTTTGGTCATCAAAGTTTGGATTTTCGGATTCAGCGGGTCGAAATACACCTAGAAACTCACCCATTAAAGTCCGATTTTGATTCTGAAAAAAAATATTTTCGATCACCTCTTTTTCGTACCATGCGGAATAACTTTTTTCCAAGCATATTTTTGGTCATCAGAGGTTGGATTTTCGGATTCAGCGGGTCGAAATACACCTAGAAACTCACCCATCAAAGTCCGATTTCGATTCTGAAAAAAAATATTTTCGATCAACTCTTTTTCGTACCATGCGGAATAACTTCTTTCCAGGTGTATTTTCGTGTAACAACGGTTGGATTTTTGGATTCAGCGGGTCAAAATACACCTATGAACCCACCCACCAAAGTTCGATTCCGATTCTGGAGACAGATATTTTCGATCATCTCTTTTTCGTATCATGCGGAATAACTTTTTTCCAAGCATATTTTTGGTCATCAAAGTTTGGATTTTCGGATTCAGCGGGTCGGAATACACCTAGAAACTCACCCATCAAAGTCCGATTTCGATTCTGAAAAAAAATATTTTCGATCATCTCTTTTTCGTACCATGCGGAATAACTTTTTTCCAAGCATATTTTTGGTCATCAGAGGTTGGATTTTCGGATTCAGCGGGTCGAAATACACCTAGAAACTCACCCATCAAAGTCCGATTTCGATTCTGAAAAATAATATTTTCGATCATCTCTTTTTCGTACCATGCGGAATAACTTCTTTCCTGGTGTATTTTCGTGTAACAAAGGTTGGATTTTTGGATTCAGCGGGTCAAAATACACCTATGAACCCACCCATCAAAGTTCGATGTCGATTCTGGAGAAAGATATTTCCGATCATCTCTTTTTCGTACCATGCGGAATAACTTTTTTCCAAGCATATTTTTGGTCATCAAAGTTTAGATTTTCGGATTCAGCGGGTCGGAATACACCTAGAAACTCACCCATTAAAGTCCGATTTTGATTCTGAAAAAAAATATTTTCGATAATCTCTTTTTCTGACCATGCGAAGTAACTTCTTTCCAGGTATAGTTTCGTGTAACAAAGGTTGGATTTTTGGATCCAGCGGGTCAAAATACACCTATGAACCCACCCATCAAAGTTCGATTTCGATTCTGGATAAAGATATTTCCGATCATCTCTTTTTCGTACCATGCGAAATAACTATTTTACAAGCATATTTTTGGTCGTCAAAGCTTGGATTCTCGGATTCAGCGGGTCAAAATACACCTATAAACCCACCCATCAAAGTTCGATTTCGATTCTGGAGACAGATATTTTCGATCATCCCTTTATCGTACCATGCGAAATAACTTTTTTCCAAGCATATTTCTGGTCATCAAAGTTTGGATTTTCGGATTCAGCGGGTCGGAATACACCTAGAAACTCACCAATTAAAGTTCGATTTTGATTCTGAAAAAAAATATTTTCGATCATCTCTTTCTCGGACCATGCGAAATAACTTCATTCCAGGTGTATTTTCGTGTAACAAAGGTTGGATTTTTGGATCCAGCGGGTCAAAATACACCCATAAACCCACCCATCAAAGTTCGATTTCGATTCTGGAGACAGATATTTTCGATCATCTCTTTTTCGTACCATGCGAAATAACTTTTTTCCAAGCATATTTTTGGTCATCAAAGTTTGGATTTTCGGATTCAGCGGGTCGAAATACACCTAGAAACTCACCCATTAAAGTCCGATTTTGATTCTGAAAAAAAATATTTTCGATAATCTCTTTTTCTGACCATGCGAAGTAACTTCTTTCCAGGTATATTTTCGTGTAACATAGGTTGGATTTTTGGATCCAGCGGGTCAAAATACACCTATGAACCCACCCATCAAAGTTCGATTTCGATTCTGGATAAAGATATTTCCGATCATCTCTTTTTCGTACCATGCGGAATAACTATTTTACAAGCATATTTTTGGTCGTCAAAGCTTGGATTCTCGGATTCAGCGGGTCAAAATACACCTATAAACCCACCCATCAAAGTTCGATTTCGATTCTGGAGACAGATATTTTCGATCATCCCTTTATCGTACCATGCGAAATAACTTTTTTCCACGCATATTTCTGGTCATCAAAGTTTGGATTTTCGGATTCAGCGGGTCGGAATACACCTAGAAACTCACCAATTAAAGTTCGATTTTGATTCTGAAAAAAAATATTTTCGATCATCTCTTTCTCGGACCATGCGAAATAACTTCATTCCAGGTGTATTTTCGTGTAACAAAGGATGGATTTTTGGATCCAGCGGGTCAAAATACACCCATAAACCCACCCATCAAAGTTCGATTTCGATTCTGGAGACAGATATTTTCGATCATCTCTTTTTCGTACCATGCGAAATAACTTTTTTCCAAGCATATTTTTGGTCATCAAAGTTTGGATTTTCGGATTCAGCGGGTCGAAATACACCTAGAAACTCACCCATTAAAGTCCGATTTTGATTCTGAAAAAAAATATTTTCGATAATCTCTTTTTCTGACCATGCGAAGTAACTTCTTTCCAGGTATATTTTCGTGTAACATAGGTTGGATTTTTGGATCCAGCGGGTCAAAATACACCTATGAACCCACCCATCAAAGTTCGATTTCGATTCTGGATAAAGATATTTCCGATCATCTCTTTTTCGTACCATGCGGAATAACTATTTTACAAGCATATTTTTGGTCGTCAAAGCTTGGATTCTCGGATTCAGCGGGTCAAAATACACCTATAAACCCACCCATCAAAGTTCGATTTCGATTCTGGAGACAGATATTTTCGATCATCCCTTTATCGTACCATGCGAAATAACTGTTTTCCAAGCATATTTCTGGTCATCAAAGTTTGGATTTTCGGATTCAGCGGGTCGGAATACACCTAGAAACTCACCAATTAAAGTTCGATTTTGATTCTGAAAAAAAATATTTTCGATCATCTCTTTCTCGGACCATGCGAAATAACTTCATTCCAGGTGTATTTTCGTGTAACAAAGGTTGGATTTTTGGATCCAGCGGGTCAAAATACACCCATAAACCCACCCATCAAAGTTCGATTCCGATTCTGGAGACAGATATTTTCGATCATCTCTTTTTCGTACCATGCGAAATAACTTTTTTCCAAGCATATTTTTGGTCATCAAAGTTTGGATTTTCGGATTCAGCGGGTCGAAATACACCTAGAAACTCACCCATTAAAGTCCGATTTTGATTCTGAAAAAAAATATTTTCGATAATCTCTTTTTCTGACCATGCGAAGTAACTTCTTTCCAGGTATATTTTCGTGTAACATAGGTTGGATTTTTGGATCCAGCGGGTCAAAATACACCTATGAACCCACCCATCAAAGTTCGATCTCGATTCTGGAGAAAGATATTTCCGATCATCTCTTTTTCGTACCATGCGAAATAAATATTTTACAAGCATATTTTTGGTCGTCAAAGCTTGGATTCTCGGATTCAGCGGGTCAAAATACACCTATAAACCCACCCATCAAAGTTCGATTTCGATTCTGGAGACAGATATTTTTGATCATCCCCTTATCGTACCATGCGAAATAACTTTTTTCCAAGCATATTTTTGGTCATCAAAGTTTGGATTTTCGGATTCAGCGGGTCGGAATACACCTAGAAACTCACCAATTAAAAACCGATTTTGATTCTGAAAAAAAATATTTTCGATCATCTCTTTTTCGGACCATGCGAAATAACTTCATTCCAGGTGTATTTTCGTGTAACAAAGGTTGGATTTTTGGATCCAGCGGGTCAAAATACACCCATAAACCCACCCATCAAAGTTTGATTTCGATTCTGGAGACAGATATTTTCGATCATCTCTTTTTCGTACCATGCGAAATAACTTTTTTCCAAGCATATTTTTGGTCATCAAAGTTTGGATTTTCGGATTCAGCGGGTCGGAATACACCTAGAAACTCACCCATCAAAGTCCGATTTTGATTCTGAAAAAAATTATTTTCGATCATCTCTTTTTCGTACCATGCGGAATAACTTTTTTCCAAGCATATTTTTGGTCATCAGAGGTTGGATTTTTGGATTCAGCGGGTCGTAATACACCTAGAAACTCACCCATTAAAGTCCGATTTTGATTCTGAAAAAAAATATTTTCGATCATCTCTTTTTCGTACCATGCGGAATAACTTTTTTCCAAGCATATTTTTGGTCATCAGAGGTTGGATTTTCGGATTCAGCGGGTCGAAATACACCTAGAAACCCACCCATCAAAGTTCCATTTCGATTCTGGAGACAGATATTTTCGATCATCTCTTTTTCGTACCATGCGAAATAACTTTTTTCCAAGCATATTTTTGACCATCAAAGTTTGGATTTTTGGATTCAGCGGGTCGAAATACACCTAGAAACTCACCCATTAAAGTCCGATTTTGATTCTGAAAAAAAATATTTTCGATCACCTCTTTTTCGTACCATGCGGAATAACTTTTTTCCAAGCATATTTTTGGTCATTAGAGGTTGGATTTTCGGATTCAGCGGGTCGAAATACACCTAGAAACTCACCCATCAAAGTCCGATTTCGATTCTGAAAAAAAATATTTTCGATCAACTCTTTTTCGTACCATGCGGAATAACTTCTTTCCAGGTGTATTTTCGTGTAACAACGGTTGGATTTTTGGATTCAGCGGGTCAAAATACACCAATGAACCCACCCACCAAAGTTCGATTCCGATTCTGGAGACAGATATTTTCGATCATCTCTTTTTCGTACCATGCGGAATAACTTTTTTCCAAGCATATTTTTGGTCATCAAAGCTTGGATTTTCGGATTCAGCGGGTCGTAATACACCTAGAAACTCACCCATTAAAGTCCGATTTTGATTCTGAAAAAAAATATTTTCGATCATCTCTTTTTCGTACCATGCGGAATAACTTTTTTCCAAGCATATTTTTGGTCATCAGAGGTTGGATTTTCGGATTCAGCGGGTCGAAATACACCTAGAAACTCACCCATCAAAGTCCGATTTCGATTCTGAAAAAAAATATTTTCGATCAACTCTTTTTCGTACCATGCGGAATAACTTTTTTCCAGGTGTATTTTCGTGTAACAAAGGTTGGATTTTTGGATTCAGCGGGTCAAAATACACCTATGAACCCACCCATCAAAGTTCGATTCCGATTCTGGAGACAGATATTTTCGATCATCTCTTTTTCGTACCATGCGGAATAACTTTTTTCCAAGCATATTTTTGGTCATCAAAGCTTGGATTTTCGGATTCAGCGGGTCGGAATACACCTAGAAACTCACCCATTAAAGTCCGATTTTGATTCTGAAAAAAAATATTTTCGATCATCTCTTTTTCGGACCATGCGAAATAACTTCATTCCAGGTGTATTTTCGTGTAACAAACGTTGGATTTTTGGATCCAGCGGGTCAAAATACACCTATGAACCCACCCATCAAAGTTCGATTTCGATTCTGGAGACAGATATTTTCGATCATCTCTTTTTCGTGCCATGCGAAATAACTTTTTTCCAAGCATATTTTTGGTCATCAAAGTTTGGATTTTCGGATTCAGCGGGTCGGAATACACCTAGAAACTCACCCATCAAAGTCCGATTTCGATTCTGAAAAAAAATATTTTCGATTATCTCTTTTTCGTACCATGCGGAATAACTTTTTTCCAAGCATATTTTTGGTCATCAGAGGTTGGATTTTCGGATTCAGCGGGTCGAAATACACCTGGAAACTCACCCATCAAAGTCCGATTTCGATTCTGAAAAATAATATTTTCGATCATCTCTTTTTCGTACCATGCGGAATAACTTCTTTCCAGGTGTATTTTCGTGTAACAACGGTTGGATTTTTGGATTCAGCGGGTCAAAATACACCTATGAACCCACCCACCAAAGTTCGATTCCGATTCTGGAGACAGATATTTTCGATCATCTCTTTTTCGTATCATGCGGAATAACTTTTTTCCAAGCATATTTTTGGTCATCAAAGTTTGGATTTTCGGATTCAGCGGGTCGGAATACACCTAGAAACTCACCCATCAAAGTCCGATTTCGATTCTGAAAAAAAATATTTTCGATCATCTCTTTTTCGTACCATGCGGAATAACTTTTTTCCAAGCATATTTTTGGTCATCAGAGGTTGGATTTTCGGATTCAGCGGGTCGAAATACACCTAGAAACTCACCCATCAAAGTCCGATTTCGATTCTGAAAAATAATATTTTCGATCATCTCTTTTTCGTACCATGCGGAATAACTTCTTTCCTGGTGTATTTTCGTGTAACAAAGGTTGGATTTTTGGATTCAGCGGGTCAAAATACACCTATGAACCCACCCATCAAAGTTCGATGTCGATTCTGGAGAAAGATATTTCCGATCATCTCTTTTTCGTACCATGCGGAATAACTTTTTTCCAAGCATATTTTTGGTCATCAAAGTTTAGATTTTCGGATTCAGCGGGTCGGAATACACCTAGAAACTCACCCATTAAAGTCCGATTTTGATTCTGAAAAAAAATATTTTCGATAATCTCTTTTTCTGACCATGCGAAGTAACTTCTTTCCAGGTATAGTTTCGTGTAACAAAGGTTGGATTTTTGGATCCAGCGGGTCAAAATACACCTATGAACCCACCCATCAAAGTTCGATTTCGATTCTGGATAAAGATATTTCCGATCATCTCTTTTTCGTACCATGCGAAATAACTATTTTACAAGCATATTTTTGGTCGTCAAAGCTTGGATTCTCGGATTCAGCGGGTCAAAATACACCTATAAACCCACCCATCAAAGTTCGATTTCGATTCTGGAGACAGATATTTTCGATCATCCCTTTATCGTACCATGCGAAATAACTTTTTTCCAAGCATATTTCTGGTCATCAAAGTTTGGATTTTCGGATTCAGCGGGTCGGAATACACCTAGAAACTCACCAATTAAAGTTCGATTTTGATTCTGAAAAAAAATATTTTCGATCATCTCTTTCTCGGACCATGCGAAATAACTTCATTCCAGGTGTATTTTCGTGTAACAAAGGTTGGATTTTTGGATCCAGCGGGTCAAAATACACCCATAAACCCACCCATCAAAGTTCGATTTCGATTCTGGAGACAGATATTTTCGATCATCTCTTTTTCGTACCATGCGAAATAACTTTTTTCCAAGCATATTTTTGGTCATCAAAGTTTGGATTTTCGGATTCAGCGGGTCGGAATACACCTAGAAACTCACCCATTAAAGTCCGATTTTGATTCTGAAAAAAAATATTTTCGATAATCTCTTTTTCTGACCATGCGAAGTAACTTCTTTCCAGGTATATTTTCGTGTAACATAGGTTGGATTTTTGGATCCAGCGGGTCAAAATACACCTATGAACCCACCCATCAAAGTTCGATTTCGATTCTGGATAAAGATATTTCCGATCATCTCTTTTTCGTACCATGCGGAATAACTATTTTACAAGCATATTTTTGGTCGTCAAAGCTTGGATTCTCGGATTCAGCGGGTCAAAATACACCTATAAACCCACCCATCAAAGTTCGATTTCGATTCTGGAGACAGATATTTTCGATCATCCCTTTATCGTACCATGCGAAATAACTTTTTTCCAAGCATATTTCTGGTCATCAAAGTTTGGATTTTCGGATTCAGCGGGTCGGAATACACCTAGAAACTCACCAATTAAAGTTCGATTTTGATTCTGAAAAAAAATATTTTCGATCATCTCTTTCTCGGACCATGCGAAATAACTTCATTCCAGGTGTATTTTCGTGTAACATAGGTTGGATTTTTGGATCCAGCGGGTCAAAATACACCCATAAACCCACCCATCAAAGTTCGATTTCGATTCTGGAGACAGATATTTTCGATCATCTCTTTTTCGTACCATGCGAAATAACTTTTTTCCAAGCATATTTTTGGTCATCAAAGTTTGGATTTTCGGATTCAGCGGGTCGAAATACACCTAGAAACTCACCCATTAAAGTCCGATTTTGATTCTGAAAAAAAATATTTTCGATAATCTCTTTTTCTGACCATGCGAAGTAACTTCTTTCCAGGTATATTTTCGTGTAACATAGGTTGGATTTTTGGATCCAGCGGGTCAAAATACACCTATGAACCCACCCATCAAAGTTCGATTTCGATTCTGGATAAAGATATTTCCGATCATCTCTTTTTCGTACCATGCGGAATAACTATTTTACAAGCATATTTTTGGTCGTCAAAGCTTGGATTCTCGGATTCAGCGGGTCAAAATACACCTATAAACCCACCCATCAAAGTTCGATTTCGATTCTGGAGACAGATATTTTCGATCATCCCTTTATCGTACCATGCGAAATAACTTTTTTCCAAGCATATTTCTGGTCATCAAAGTTTGGATTTTCGGATTCAGCGGGTCGGAATACACCTAGAAACTCACCAATTAAAGTTCGATTTTGATTCTGAAAAAAAATATTTTCGATCATCTCTTTCTCGGACCATGCGAAATAACTTCATTCCAGGTGTATTTTCGTGTAACAAAGGTTGGATTTTTGGATCCAGCGGGTCAAAATACACCCATAAACCCACCCATCAAAGTTCGATTCCGATTCTGGAGACAGATATTTTCGATCATCTCTTTTTCGTACCATGCGAAATAACTTTTTTCCAAGCATATTTTTGGTCATCAAAGTTTGGATTTTCGGATTCAGCGGGTCGAAATACACCTAGAAACTCACCCATTAAAGTCCGATTTTGATTCTGAAAAAAAATATTTTCGATAATCTCTTTTTCTGACCATGCGAAGTAACTTCTTTCCAGGTATATTTTCGTGTAACATAGGTTGGATTTTTGGATCCAGCGGGTCAAAATACACCTATGAACCCACCCATCAAAGTTCGATTTCGATTCTGGAGAAAGATATTTCCGATCATCTCTTTTTCGTACCATGCGAAATAAATATTTTACAAGCATATTTTTGGTCGTCAAAGCTTGGATTCTCGGATTCAGCGGGTCAAAATACACCTATAAACCCACCCATCAAAGTTCGATTTCGATTCTGGAGACAGATATTTTTGATCATCCCCTTATCGTACCATGCGAAATAACTTTTTTCCAAGCATATTTTTGGTCATCAAAGTTTGGATTTTCGGATTCAGCGGGTCGGAATACACCTAGAAACTCACCAATTAAAAACCGATTTTGATTCTGAAAAAAAATATTTTCGATCATCTCTTTTTCGGACCATGCGAAATAACTTCATTCCAGGTGTATTTTCGTGTAACAAAGGTTGGATTTTTGGATCCAGCGGGTCAAAATACACCCATAAACCCACCCATCAAAGTTTGATTTCGATTCTGGAGACAGATATTTTCGATCATCTCTTTTTCGTACCATGCGAAATAACTTTTTTCCAAGCATATTTTTGGTTATCAAAGTTTGGATTTTCGGATTCAGCGGGTCGGAATACACCTAGAAACTCACCCATCAAAGTCCGATTTTGATTCTGAAAAAAATTATTTTCGATCATCTCTTTTTCGTACCATGCGGAATAACTTTTTTCCAAGCATATTTTTGGTCATCAGAGGTTGGATTTTTGGATTCAGCGGGTCGTAATACACCTAGAAACTCACCCATTAAAGTCCGATTTTGATTCTGAAAAAAAATATTTTCGATCATCTCTTTTTCGTACCATGCGGAATAACTTTTTTCCAAGCATATTTTTGGTCATCAGAGGTTGGATTTTCGGATTCAGCGGGTCGAAATACACCTAGAAACCCACCCATCAAAGTTCCATTTCGATTCTGGAGACAGATATTTTCGATCATCTCTTTTTCGTACCATGCGAAATAACTTTTTTCCAAGCATATTTTTGACCATCAAAGTTTGGATTTTTGGATTCAGCGGGTCGAAATACACCTAGAAACTCACCCATTAAAGTCCGATTTTGATTCTGAAAAAAAATATTTTCGATCACCTCTTTTTCGTACCATGCGGAATAACTTTTTTCCAAGCATATTTTTGGTCATCAGAGGTTGGATTTTCGGATTCAGCGGGTCGAAATACACCTAGAAACTCACCCATCAAAGTCCGATTTCGATTCTGAAAAAAAATATTTTCGATCAACTCTTTTTCGTACCATGCGGAATAACTTCTTTCCAGGTGTATTTTCGTGTAACAACGGTTGGATTTTTGGATTCAGCGGGTCAAAATACACCTATGAACCCACCCACCAAAGTTCGATTCCGATTCTGGAGACAGATATTTTCGATCATCTCTTTTTCGTATCATGCGGAATAACTTTTTTCCAAGCATATTTTTGGTCATCAAAGTTTGGATTTTCGGATTCAGCGGGTCGGAATACACCTAGAAACTCACCCATCAAAGTCCGATTTCGATTCTGAAAAAAAATATTTTCGATCATCTCTTTTTCGTACCATGCGGAATAACTTTTTTCCAAGCATATTTTTGGTCATCAGAGGTTGGATTTTCGGATTCAGCGGGTCGAAATACACCTAGAAACTCACCCATCAAAGTCCGATTTCGATTCTGAAAAATAATATTTTCGATCATCTCTTTTTCGTACCATGCGGAATAACTTCTTTCCTGGTGTATTTTCGTGTAACAAAGGTTGGATTTTTGGATTCAGCGGGTCAAAATACACCTATGAACCCACCCATCAAAGTTCGATGTCGATTCTGGAGAAAGATATTTCCGATCATCTCTTTTTCGTACCATGCGGAATAACTTTTTTCCAAGCATATTTTTGGTCATCAAAGTTTAGATTTTCGGATTCAGCGGGTCGGAATACACCTAGAAACTCACCCATTAAAGTCCGATTTTGATTCTGAAAAAAAATATTTTCGATAATCTCTTTTTCTGACCATGCGAAGTAACTTCTTTCCAGGTATAGTTTCGTGTAACAAAGGTTGGATTTTTGGATCCAGCGGGTCAAAATACACCTATGAACCCACCCATCAAAGTTCGATTTCGATTCTGGATAAAGATATTTCCGATCATCTCTTTTTCGTACCATGCGAAATAACTATTTTACAAGCATATTTTTGGTCGTCAAAGCTTGGATTCTCGGATTCAGCGGGTCAAAATACACCTATAAACCCACCCATCAAAGTTCGATTTCGATTCTGGAGACAGATATTTTCGATCATCCCTTTATCGTACCATGCGAAATAACTTTTTTCCAAGCATATTTCTGGTCATCAAAGTTTGGATTTTCGGATTCAGCGGGTCGGAATACACCTAGAAACTCACCAATTAAAGTTCGATTTTGATTCTGAAAAAAAATATTTTCGATCATCTCTTTCTCGGACCATGCGAAATAACTTCATTCCAGGTGTATTTTCGTGTAACAAAGGTTGGATTTTTGGATCCAGCGGGTCAAAATACACCCATAAACCCACCCATCAAAGTTCGATTTCGATTCTGGAGACAGATATTTTCGATCATCTCTTTTTCGTACCATGCGAAATAACTTTTTTCCAAGCATATTTTTGGTCATCAAAGTTTGGATTTTCGGATTCAGCGGGTCGGAATACACCTAGAAACTCACCCATTAAAGTCCGATTTTGATTCTGAAAAAAAATATTTTCGATAATCTCTTTTTCTGACCATGCGAAGTAACTTCTTTCCAGGTATATTTTCGTGTAACATAGGTTGGATTTTTGGATCCAGCGGGTCAAAATACACCTATGAACCCACCCATCAAAGTTCGATTTCGATTCTGGATAAAGATATTTCCGATCATCTCTTTTTCGTACCATGCGGAATAACTATTTTACAAGCATATTTTTGGTCGTCAAAGCTTGGATTCTCGGATTCAGCGGGTCAAAATACACCTATAAACCCACCCATCAAAGTTCGATTTCGATTCTGGAGACAGATATTTTCGATCATCCCTTTATCGTACCATGCGAAATAACTTTTTTCCAAGCATATTTCTGGTCATCAAAGTTTGGATTTTCGGATTCAGCGGGTCGGAATACACCTAGAAACTCACCAATTAAAGTTCGATTTTGATTCTGAAAAAAAATATTTTCGATCATCTCTTTCTCGGACCATGCGAAATAACTTCATTCCAGGTGTATTTTCGTGTAACATAGGTTGGATTTTTGGATCCAGCGGGTCAAAATACACCCATAAACCCACCCATCAAAGTTCGATTTCGATTCTGGAGACAGATATTTTCGATCATCTCTTTTTCGTACCATGCGAAATAACTTTTTTCCAAGCATATTTTTGGTCATCAAAGTTTGGATTTTCGGATTCAGCGGGTCGAAATACACCTAGAAACTCACCCATTAAAGTCCGATTTTGATTCTGAAAAAAAATATTTTCGATAATCTCTTTTTCTGACCATGCGAAGTAACTTCTTTCCAGGTATATTTTCGTGTAACATAGGTTGGATTTTTGGATCCAGCGGGTCAAAATACACCTATGAACCCACCCATCAAAGTTCGATTTCGATTCTGGATAAAGATATTTCCGATCATCTCTTTTTCGTACCATGCGGAATAACTATTTTACAAGCATATTTTTGGTCGTCAAAGCTTGGATTCTCGGATTCAGCGGGTCAAAATACACCTATAAACCCACCCATCAAAGTTCGATTTCGATTCTGGAGACAGATATTTTCGATCATCCCTTTATCGTACCATGCGAAATAACTTTTTTCCAAGCATATTTCTGGTCATCAAAGTTTGGATTTTCGGATTCAGCGGGTCGGAATACACCTAGAAACTCACCAATTAAAGTTCGATTTTGATTCTGAAAAAAAATATTTTCGATCATCTCTTTCTCGGACCATGCGAAATAACTTCATTCCAGGTGTATTTTCGTGTAACAAAGGTTGGATTTTTGGATCCAGCGGGTCAAAATACACCCATAAACCCACCCATCAAAGTTCGATTCCGATTCTGGAGACAGATATTTTCGATCATCTCTTTTTCGTACCATGCGAAATAACTTTTTTCCAAGCATATTTTTGGTCATCAAAGTTTGGATTTTCGGATTCAGCGGGTCGAAATACACCTAGAAACTCACCCATTAAAGTCCGATTTTGATTCTGAAAAAAAATATTTTCGATAATCTCTTTTTCTGACCATGCGAAGTAACTTCTTTCCAGGTATATTTTCGTGTAACATAGGTTGGATTTTTGGATCCAGCGGGTCAAAATACACCTATGAACCCACCCATCAAAGTTCGATTTCGATTCTGGAGAAAGATATTTCCGATCATCTCTTTTTCGTACCATGCGAAATAAATATTTTACAAGCATATTTTTGGTCGTCAAAGCTTGGATTCTCGGATTCAGCGGGTCAAAATACACCTATAAACCCACCCATCAAAGTTCGATTTCGATTCTGGAGACAGATATTTTTGATCATCCCCTTATCGTACCATGCGAAATAACTTTTTTCCAAGCATATTTTTGGTCATCAAAGTTTGGATTTTCGGATTCAGCGGGTCGGAATACACCTAGAAACTCACCAATTAAAAACCGATTTTGATTCTGAAAAAAAATATTTTCGATCATCTCTTTTTCGGACCATGCGAAATAACTTCATTCCAGGTGTATTTTCGTGTAACAAAGGTTGGATTTTTGGATCCAGCGGGTCAAAATACACCCATAAACCCACCCATCAAAGTTTGATTTCGATTCTGGAGACAGATATTTTCGATCATCTCTTTTTCGTACCATGCGAAATAACTTTTTTCCAAGCATATTTTTGGTTATCAAAGTTTGGATTTTCGGATTCAGCGGGTCGGAATACACCTAGAAACTCACCCATCAAAGTCCGATTTTGATTCTGAAAAAAATTATTTTCGATCATCTCTTTTTCGTACCATGCGGAATAACTTTTTTCCAAGCATATTTTTGGTCATCAGAGGTTGGATTTTTGGATTCAGCGGGTCGTAATACACCTAGAAACTCACCCATTAAAGTCCGATTTTGATTCTGAAAAAAAATATTTTCGATCATCTCTTTTTCGTACCATGCGGAATAACTTTTTTCCAAGCATATTTTTGGTCATCAGAGGTTGGATTTTCGGATTCAGCGGGTCGAAATACACCTAGAAACCCACCCATCAAAGTTCCATTTCGATTCTGGAGACAGATATTTTCGATCATCTCTTTTTCGTACCATGCGAAATAACTTTTTTCCAAGCATATTTTTGACCATCAAAGTTTGGATTTTTGGATTCAGCGGGTCGAAATACACCTAGAAACTCACCCATTAAAGTCCGATTTTGATTCTGAAAAAAAATATTTTCGATCACCTCTTTTTCGTACCATGCGGAATAACTTTTTTCCAAGCATATTTTTGGTCATCAGAGGTTGGATTTTCGGATTCAGCGGGTCGAAATACACCTAGAAACTCACCCATCAAAGTCCGATTTCGATTCTGAAAAAAAATATTTTCGATCAACTCTTTTTCGTACCATGCGGAATAACTTCTTTCCAGGTGTATTTTCGTGTAACAACGGTTGGATTTTTGGATTCAGCGGGTCAAAATACACCAATGAACCCACCCACCAAAGTTCGATTCCGATTCTGGAGACAGATATTTTCGATCATCTCTTTTTCGTACCATGCGGAATAACTTTTTTCCAAGCATATTTTTGGTCATCAAAGCTTGGATTTTCGGATTCAGCGGGTCGTAATACACCTAGAAACTCACCCATTAAAGTCCGATTTTGATTCTGAAAAAAAATATTTTCGATCATCTCTTTTTCGTACCATGCGGAATAACTTTTTTCCAAGCATATTTTTGGTCATCAGAGGTTGGATTTTCGGATTCAGCGGGTCGAAATACACCTAGAAACTCACCCATCAAAGTCCGATTTCGATTCTGAAAAAAAATATTTTCGATCAACTCTTTTTCGTACCATGCGGAATAACTTTTTTCCAGGTGTATTTTCGTGTAACAAAGGTTGGATTTTTGGATTCAGCGGGTCAAAATACACCTATGAACCCACCCATCAAAGTTCGATTTCGATTCTGGATAAAGATATTTCCGATCATCTCTTTTTCGTACCATGCGAAATAACTATTTTACAAGCATATTTTTGGTCGTCAAAGCTTGGATTCTCGGATTCAGCGGGTCAAAATACACCTATAAACCCACCCATCAAAGTTCGATTTCGATTCTGGAGACAGATATTTTCGATCATCCCTTTATCGTACCATGCGAAATAACTTTTTTCCAAGCATATTTCTGGTCATCAAAGTTTGGATTTTCGGATTCAGCGGGTCGGAATACACCTAGAAACTCACCAATTAAAGTTCGATTTTGATTCTGAAAAAAAATATTTTCGATCATCTCTTTCTCGGACCATGCGAAATAACTTCATTCCAGGTGTATTTTCGTGTAACAAAGGTTGGATTTTTGGATCCAGCGGGTCAAAATACACCCATAAACCCACCCATCAAAGTTCGATTTCGATTCTGGAGACAGATATTTTCGATCATCTCTTTTTCGTACCATGCGAAATAACTTTTTTCCAAGCATATTTTTGGTCATCAAAGTTTGGATTTTCGGATTCAGCGGGTCGGAATACACCTAGAAACTCACCCATTAAAGTCCGATTTTGATTCTGAAAAAAAATATTTTCGATAATCTCTTTTTCTGACCATGCGAAGTAACTTCTTTCCAGGTATATTTTCGTGTAACATAGGTTGGATTTTTGGATCCAGCGGGTCAAAATACACCTATGAACCCACCCATCAAAGTTCGATTTCGATTCTGGATAAAGATATTTCCGATCATCTCTTTTTCGTACCATGCGGAATAACTATTTTACAAGCATATTTTTGGTCGTCAAAGCTTGGATTCTCGGATTCAGCGGGTCAAAATACACCTATAAACCCACCCATCAAAGTTCGATTTCGATTCTGGAGACAGATATTTTCGATCATCCCTTTATCGTACCATGCGAAATAACTTTTTTCCAAGCATATTTCTGGTCATCAAAGTTTGGATTTTCGGATTCAGCGGGTCGGAATACACCTAGAAACTCACCAATTAAAGTTCGATTTTGATTCTGAAAAAAAATATTTTCGATCATCTCTTTCTCGGACCATGCGAAATAACTTCATTCCAGGTGTATTTTCGTGTAACATAGGTTGGATTTTTGGATCCAGCGGGTCAAAATACACCCATAAACCCACCCATCAAAGTTCGATTTCGATTCTGGAGACAGATATTTTCGATCATCTCTTTTTCGTACCATGCGAAATAACTTTTTTCCAAGCATATTTTTGGTCATCAAAGTTTGGATTTTCGGATTCAGCGGGTCGAAATACACCTAGAAACTCACCCATTAAAGTCCGATTTTGATTCTGAAAAAAAATATTTTCGATAATCTCTTTTTCTGACCATGCGAAGTAACTTCTTTCCAGGTATATTTTCGTGTAACATAGGTTGGATTTTTGGATCCAGCGGGTCAAAATACACCTATGAACCCACCCATCAAAGTTCGATTTCGATTCTGGATAAAGATATTTCCGATCATCTCTTTTTCGTACCATGCGGAATAACTATTTTACAAGCATATTTTTGGTCGTCAAAGCTTGGATTCTCGGATTCAGCGGGTCAAAATACACCTATAAACCCACCCATCAAAGTTCGATTTCGATTCTGGAGACAGATATTTTCGATCATCCCTTTATCGTACCATGCGAAATAACTTTTTTCCAAGCATATTTCTGGTCATCAAAGTTTGGATTTTCGGATTCAGCGGGTCGGAATACACCTAGAAACTCACCAATTAAAGTTCGATTTTGATTCTGAAAAAAAATATTTTCGATCATCTCTTTCTCGGACCATGCGAAATAACTTCATTCCAGGTGTATTTTCGTGTAACAAAGGTTGGATTTTTGGATCCAGCGGGTCAAAATACACCCATAAACCCACCCATCAAAGTTCGATTCCGATTCTGGAGACAGATATTTTCGATCATCTCTTTTTCGTACCATGCGAAATAACTTTTTTCCAAGCATATTTTTGGTCATCAAAGTTTGGATTTTCGGATTCAGCGGGTCGAAATACACCTAGAAACTCACCCATTAAAGTCCGATTTTGATTCTGAAAAAAAATATTTTCGATAATCTCTTTTTCTGACCATGCGAAGTAACTTCTTTCCAGGTATATTTTCGTGTAACATAGGTTGGATTTTTGGATCCAGCGGGTCAAAATACACCTATGAACCCACCCATCAAAGTTCGATTTCGATTCTGGAGAAAGATATTTCCGATCATCTCTTTTTCGTACCATGCGAAATAAATATTTTACAAGCATATTTTTGGTCGTCAAAGCTTGGATTCTCGGATTCAGCGGGTCAAAATACACCTATAAACCCACCCATCAAAGTTCGATTTCGATTCTGGAGACAGATATTTTTGATCATCCCCTTATCGTACCATGCGAAATAACTTTTTTCCAAGCATATTTTTGGTCATCAAAGTTTGGATTTTCGGATTCAGCGGGTCGGAATACACCTAGAAACTCACCAATTAAAAACCGATTTTGATTCTGAAAAAAAATATTTTCGATCATCTCTTTTTCGGACCATGCGAAATAACTTCATTCCAGGTGTATTTTCGTGTAACAAAGGTTGGATTTTTGGATCCAGCGGGTCAAAATACACCCATAAACCCACCCATCAAAGTTTGATTTCGATTCTGGAGACAGATATTTTCGATCATCTCTTTTTCGTACCATGCGAAATAACTTTTTTCCAAGCATATTTTTGGTTATCAAAGTTTGGATTTTCGGATTCAGCGGGTCGGAATACACCTAGAAACTCACCCATCAAAGTCCGATTTTGATTCTGAAAAAAATTATTTTCGATCATCTCTTTTTCGTACCATGCGGAATAACTTTTTTCCAAGCATATTTTTGGTCATCAGAGGTTGGATTTTTGGATTCAGCGGGTCGTAATACACCTAGAAACTCACCCATTAAAGTCCGATTTTGATTCTGAAAAAAAATATTTTCGATCATCTCTTTTTCGTACCATGCGGAATAACTTTTTTCCAAGCATATTTTTGGTCATCAGAGGTTGGATTTTCGGATTCAGCGGGTCGAAATACACCTAGAAACCCACCCATCAAAGTTCCATTTCGATTCTGGAGACAGATATTTTCGATCATCTCTTTTTCGTACCATGCGAAATAACTTTTTTCCAAGCATATTTTTGACCATCAAAGTTTGGATTTTTGGATTCAGCGGGTCGAAATACACCTAGAAACTCACCCATTAAAGTCCGATTTTGATTCTGAAAAAAAATATTTTCGATCACCTCTTTTTCGTACCATGCGGAATAACTTTTTTCCAAGCATATTTTTGGTCATCAGAGGTTGGATTTTCGGATTCAGCGGGTCGAAATACACCTAGAAACTCACCCATCAAAGTCCGATTTCGATTCTGAAAAAAAATATTTTCGATCAACTCTTTTTCGTACCATGCGGAATAACTTCTTTCCAGGTGTATTTTCGTGTAACAACGGTTGGATTTTTGGATTCAGCGGGTCAAAATACACCAATGAACCCACCCACCAAAGTTCGATTCCGATTCTGGAGACAGATATTTTCGATCATCTCTTTTTCGTACCATGCGGAATAACTTTTTTCCAAGCATATTTTTGGTCATCAAAGCTTGGATTTTCGGATTCAGCGGGTCGTAATACACCTAGAAACTCACCCATTAAAGTCCGATTTTGATTCTGAAAAAAAATATTTTCGATCATCTCTTTTTCGTACCATGCGGAATAACTTTTTTCCAAGCATATTTTTGGTCATCAGAGGTTGGATTTTCGGATTCAGCGGGTCGAAATACACCTAGAAACTCACCCATCAAAGTCCGATTTCGATTCTGAAAAAAAATATTTTCGATCAACTCTTTTTCGTACCATGCGGAATAACTTTTTTCCAGGTGTATTTTCGTGTAACAAAGGTTGGATTTTTGGATTCAGCGGGTCAAAATACACCTATGAACCCACCCATCAAAGTTCGATTCCGATTCTGGAGACAGATATTTTCGATCATCTCTTTTTCGTACCATGCGGAATAACTTTTTTCCAAGCATATTTTTGGTCATCAAAGCTTGGATTTTCGGATTCAGCGGGTCGGAATACACCTAGAAACTCACCCATTAAAGTCCGATTTTGATTCTGAAAAAAAATATTTTCGATCATCTCTTTTTCGGACCATGCGAAATAACTTCATTCCAGGTGTATTTTCGTGTAACAAACGTTGGATTTTTGGATCCAGCGGGTCAAAATACACCTATGAACCCACCCATCAAAGTTCGATTTCGATTCTGGAGACAGATATTTTCGATCATCTCTTTTTCGTGCCATGCGAAATAACTTTTTTCCAAGCATATTTTTGGTCATCAAAGTTTGGATTTTCGGATTCAGCGGGTCGGAATACACCTAGAAACTCACCCATCAAAGTCCGATTTCGATTCTGAAAAAAAATATTTTCGATTATCTCTTTTTCGTACCATGCGGAATAACTTTTTTCCAAGCATATTTTTGGTCATCAGAGGTTGGATTTTCGGATTCAGCGGGTCGAAATACACCTAGAAACTCACCCATCAAAGTCCGATTTCGATTCTGAACAATAATATTTTCGATCATCTCTTTTTCGTACCATGCGGAATAACTTCTTTCCAGGTGTATTTTCGTGTAACAAAGGTTGGATTTTTGGATTCAGCGGGTCAAAATACACCTATGAACCCACCCATCAAAGTTCGATGTCGATTCTGGAGAAAGATATTTCCGATCATCTCTTTTTCGTACCATGCGGAATAACTTTTTTCCAAGCATATTTTTGGTCATCAGAGGTTGGATTTTCGGATTCAGCGGGTCGAAATACACCTAGAAACTCACCCATCAAAGTCCGATTTCGATTCTGAAAAAAAATATTTTCGATCAACTCTTTTTCGTACCATGCGGAATAACTTCTTTCCAGGTGTATTTTCGTGTAACAAAGGTTGGATTTTTGGATTCAGCGGGTCAAAATACACCAATGAACCCACCCATCAAAGTTCGATTCCGATTCTGGAGACAGATATTTTCGATCATCTCTTTTTCGTACCATGCGGAATAACTTTTTTCCAAGCATATTTTTGGTCATCAAAGCTTGGATTTTCGGATTCAGCGGGTCGGAATACACCTAGAAACTCACCCATTAAAGTCCGATTTTGATTCTGAAAAAAAATATTTTCGATCATCTCTTTTTCGGACCATGCGAAATAACTTCATTCCAGGTGTATTTTCGTGTAACAAACGTTGGATTTTTGGATCCAGCGGGTCAAAATACACCTATGAACCCACCCATCAAAGTTCGATTTCGATTCTGGAGACAGATATTTTCGATCATCTCTTTTTCGTGCCATGCGAAATAACTTTTTTCCAAGCATATTTTTGGTCATCAAAGTTTGGATTTTCGGATTCAGCGGGTCGGAATACACCTAGAAACTCACCCATCAAAGTCCGATTTCGATTCTGAAAAAAAATATTTTCGATTATCTCTTTTTCGTACCATGCGGAATAACTTTTTTCCAAGCATATTTTTGGTCATCAGAGGTTGGATTTTCGGATTCAGCGGGTCGAAATACACCTGGAAACTCACCCATCAAAGTCCGATTTCGATTCTGAAAAATAATATTTTCGATCATCTCTTTTTCGTACCATGCGGAATAACTTCTTTCCAGGTGTATTTTCGTGTAACAAAGGTTGGATTTTTGGATTCAGCGGGTCAAAATACACCTATGAACCCACCCATCAAAGTTCGATTTCGATTCTGGAGACAGATATTTTCGATCATCTCTTTTTCGTGCCATGCGAAATAACTTTTTTCCAAGCATATTTTTGGTCATCAAAGTTTGGATTTTCGGATTCAGCGGGTCGGAATACACCTAGAAACTCACCCATCAAAGTCCGATTTCGATTCTGAAAAAAAATATTTTCGATTATCTCTTTTTCGTACCATGCGGAATAACTTTTTTCCAAGCATATTTTTGGTCATCAGAGGTTGGATTTTCGGATTCAGCGGGTCGAAATACACCTAGAAACTCACCCATCAAAGTCCGATTTCGATTCTGAACAATAATATTTTCGATCATCTCTTTTTCGTACCATGCGGAATAACTTCTTTCCAGGTGTATTTTCGTGTAACAAAGGTTGGATTTTTGGATTCAGCGGGTCAAAATACACCTATGAACCCACCCATCAAAGTTCGATTCCGATTCTGGAGACAGATATTTTCGATCATCTCTTTTTCGTACCATGCGGAATAACTTTTTTCCAAGCATATTTTTGGTCATCAAAGCTTGGATTTTCGGATTCAGCGGGTCGGAATACACCTAGAAACTCACCCATTAAAGTCCGATTTTGATTCTGAAAAAAAATATTTTCGATCATCTCTTTTTCGGACCATGCGAAATAACTTCATTCCAGGTGTATTTTCGTGTAACAAACGTTGGATTTTTGGATCCAGCGGGTCAAAATACACCTATGAACCCACCCATCAAAGTTCGATTTCGATTCTGGAGACAGATATTTTCGATCATCTCTTTTTCGTGCCATGCGAAATAACTTTTTTCCAAGCATATTTTTGGTCATCAAAGTTTGGATTTTCGGATTCAGCGGGTCGGAATACACCTAGAAACTCACCCATCAAAGTCCGATTTCGATTCTGAAAAAAAATATTTTCGATTATCTCTTTTTCGTACCATGCGGAATAACTTTTTTCCAAGCATATTTTTGGTCATCAGAGGTTGGATTTTCGGATTCAGCGGGTCGAAATACACCTAGAAACTCACCCATCAAAGTCCGATTTCGATTCTGAACAATAATATTTTCGATCATCTCTTTTTCGTACCATGCGGAATAACTTCTTTCCAGGTGTATTTTCGTGTAACAAAGGTTGGATTTTTGGATTCAGCGGGTCAAAATACACCTATGAACCCACCCATCAAAGTTCGATGTCGATTCTGGAGAAAGATATTTCCGATCATCTCTTTTTCGTACCATGCGGAATAACTTTTTTCCAAGCATATTTTTGGTCATCAGAGGTTGGATTTTCGGATTCAGCGGGTCGAAATACACCTAGAAACTCACCCATCAAAGTCCGATTTCGATTCTGAAAAAAAATATTTTCGATCAACTCTTTTTCGTACCATGCGGAATAACTTCTTTCCAGGTGTATTTTCGTGTAACAAAGGTTGGATTTTTGGATTCAGCGGGTCAAAATACACCAATGAACCCACCCATCAAAGTTCGATTCCGATTCTGGAGACAGATATTTTCGATCATCTCTTTTTCGTACCATGCGGAATAACTTTTTTCCAAGCATATTTTTGGTCATCAAAGCTTGGATTTTCGGATTCAGCGGGTCGGAATACACCTAGAAACTCACCCATTAAAGTCCGATTTTGATTCTGAAAAAAAATATTTTCGATCATCTCTTTTTCGGACCATGCGAAATAACTTCATTCCAGGTGTATTTTCGTGTAACAAACGTTGGATTTTTGGATCCAGCGGGTCAAAATACACCTATGAACCCACCCATCAAAGTTCGATTTCGATTCTGGAGACAGATATTTTCGATCATCTCTTTTTCGTGCCATGCGAAATAACTTTTTTCCAAGCATATTTTTGGTCATCAAAGTTTGGATTTTCGGATTCAGCGGGTCGGAATACACCTAGAAACTCACCCATCAAAGTCCGATTTCGATTCTGAAAAAAAATATTTTCGATTATCTCTTTTTCGTACCATGCGGAATAACTTTTTTCCAAGCATATTTTTGGTCATCAGAGGTTGGATTTTCGGATTCAGCGGGTCGAAATACACCTGGAAACTCACCCATCAAAGTCCGATTTCGATTCTGAAAAATAATATTTTCGATCATCTCTTTTTCGTACCATGCGGAATAACTTCTTTCCAGGTGTATTTTCGTGTAACAAAGGTTGGATTTTTGGATTCAGCGGGTCAAAATACACCTATGAACCCACCCATCAAAGTTCGATGTCGATTCTGGAGACAGATATTTTCGATCATCTCTTTTTCGTACCATGCGGAATAACTTTTTTCCAAGCATATTTTTGGTCATCAAAGCTTGGATTTTCGGATTCAGCGGGTCGTAATACACCTAGAAACTCACCCATTAAAGTCCGATTTTGATTCTAAAAAAAAATATTTTCGATCATCTCTTTTTCGTACCATGCGGAATAACTTTTTTCCAAGCATATTTTTGGTCATCAGAGGTTGGATTTTCGGATTCAGCGGGTCGAAATACACCTAGAAACTCACCCATCAAAGTCCGATTTCGATTCTGAAAAAAAATATTTTCGATCAACTCTTTTTCGTACCATGCGGAATAACTTCTTTCCAGGTGTATTTTCGTGTAACAAAGGTTGGATTTTTGGATTCAGCGGGTCAAAATACACCTATGAACCCACCCATCAAAGTTCGATTCCGATTCTGGAGACAGATATTTTCGATCATCTCTTTTTCGTACCATGCGGAATATCTTTTTTCCAAGCATATTTTTGGTCATCAAAGCTTGGATTTTCGGATTCAGCGGGTCGGAATACACCTAGAAACTCACCCATTAAAGTCCGATTTTGATTCTGAAAAAAAATATTTTCGATCATCTCTTTTTCGGACCATGCGAAATAACTTCATTCCAGGTGTATTTTCGTGTAACAAACGTTGGATTTTTGGATCCAGCGGGTCAAAATACACCTATGAACCCACCCATCAAAGTTCGATTTCGATTCTGGAGACAGATATTTTCGATCATCTCTTTTTCGTGCCATGCGAAATAACTTTTTTCCAAGCATATTTTTGGTCATCAAAGTTTGGATTTTCGGATTCAGCGGGTCGGAATACACCTAGAAACTCACCCATCAAAGTCCGATTTCGATTCTGAAAAAAAATATTTTCGATTATCTCTTTTTCGTACCATGCGGAATAACTTTTTTCCAAGCATATTTTTGGTCATCAGAGGTTGGATTTTCGGATTCAGCGGGTCGAAATACACCTAGAAACTCACCCATCAAAGTCCGATTTCGATTCTGAACAATAATATTTTCGATCATCTCTTTTTCGTACCATGCGGAATAACTTCTTTCCAGGTGTATTTTCGTGTAACAAAGGTTGGATTTTTGGATTCAGCGGGTCAAAATACACCTATGAACCCACCCATCAAAGTTCGATGTCGATTCTGGAGAAAGATATTTCCGATCATCTCTTTTCGTACCATGCGGAATAACTTTTTTCCAAGCATATTTTTGGTCATCAGAGGTTGGATTTTCGGATTCAGCGGGTCGAAATACACCTAGAAACTCACCCATCAAAGTCCGATTTCGATTCTGAAAAAAAATATTTTCGATCAACTCTTTTTCGTACCATGCGGAATAACTTCTTTCCAGGTGTATTTTCGTGTAACAAAGGTTGGATTTTTGGATTCAGCGGGTCAAAATACACCAATGAACCCACCCATCAAAGTTCGATTCCGATTCTGGAGACAGATATTTTCGATCATCTCTTTTTCGTACGATGCGGAATAACTTTTTTCCAAGCATATTTTTGGTCATCAAAGCTTGGATTTTCGGATTCAGCGGGTCGGAATACACCTAGAAACTCACCCATTAAAGTCCGATTTTGATTCTGAAAAAAAATATTTTCGATCATCTCTTTTTCGGACCATGCGAAATAACTTCATTCCAGGTGTATTTTCGTGTAACAAACGTTGGATTTTTGGATCCAGCGGGTCAAAATACACCTATGAACCCACCCATCAAAGTTCGATTTCGATTCTGGAGACAGATATTTTCGATCATCTCTTTTTCGTGCCATGCGAAATAACTTTTTTCCAAGCATATTTTTGGTCATCAAAGTTTGGATTTTCGGATTCAGCGGGTCGGAATACACCTAGAAACTCACCCATCAAAGTCCGATTTCGATTCTGAAAAAAAATATTTTCGATTATCTCTTTTTCGTACCATGCGGAATAACTTTTTTCCAAGCATATTTTTGGTCATCAGAGGTTGGATTTTCGGATTCAGCGGGTCGAAATACACCTGGAAACTCACCCATCAAAGTCCGATTTCGATTCTGAAAAATAATATTTTCGATCATCTCTTTTTCGTACCATGCGGAATAACTTCTTTCCAGGTGTATTTTCGTGTAACAAAGGTTGGATTTTTGGATTCAGCGGGTCAAAATACACCTATGAACCCACCCATCAAAGTTCGATGTCGATTCTGGAGACAGATATTTTCGATCATCTCTTTTTCGTACCATGCGGAATAACTTTTTTCCAAGCATATTTTTGGTCATCAAAGCTTGGATTTTCGGATTCAGCGGGTCGTGATACACCTAGAAACTCACCCATTAAAGTCCGATTTTGATTCTAAAAAAAAATATTTTCGATCATCTCTTTTTCGTACCATGCGGAATAACTTTTTTCCAAGCATATTTTTGGTCATCAGAGGTTGGATTTTCGGATTCAGCGGGTCGAAATACACCTAGAAACTCACCCATCAAAGTCCGATTTCGATTCTGAAAAAAAATATTTTCGATCAACTCTTTTTCGTACCATGCGGAATAACTTCTTTCCAGGTGTATTTTCGTGTAACAAAGGTTGGATTTTTGGATTCAGCGGGTCAAAATACACCTATGAACCCACCCATCAAAGTTCGATTCCGATTCTGGAGACAGATATTTTCGATCATCTCTTTTTCGTACCATGCGGAATATCTTTTTTCCAAGCATATTTTTGGTCATCAAAGCTTGGATTTTCGGATTCAGCGGGTCGGAATACACCTAGAAACTCACCCATTAAAGTCCGATTTTGATTCTGAAAAAAAATATTTTCGATCATCTCTTTTTCGGACCATGCGAAATAACTTCATTCCAGGTGTATTTTCGTGTAACAAACGTTGGATTTTTGGATCCAGCGGGTCAAAATACACCTATGAACCCACCCATCAAAGTTCGATTTCGATTCTGGAGACAGATATTTTCGATCATCTCTTTTTCGTGCCATGCGAAATAACTTTTTTCCAAGCATATTTTTGGTCATCAAAGTTTGGATTTTCGGATTCAGCGGGTCGGAATACACCTAGAAACTCACCCATCAAAGTCCGATTTCGATTCTGAAAAAAAATATTTTCGATTATCTCTTTTTCGTACCATGCGGAATAACTTTTTTCCAAGCATATTTTTGGTCATCAGAGGTTGGATTTTCGGATTCAGCGGGTCGAAATACACCTAGAAACTCACCCATCAAAGTCCGATTTCGATTCTGAACAATAATATTTTCGATCATCTCTTTTTCGTACCATGCGGAATAACTTCTTTCCAGGTGTATTTTCGTGTAACAAAGGTTGGATATTTGGATTCAGCGGGTCAAAATACACCTATGAACCCACCCATCAAAGTTCGATGTCGATTCTGGAGAAAGATATTTCCGATCATCTCTTTTTCGTACCATGCGGAATAACTTTTTTCCAAGCATATTTTTGGTCATCAGAGGTTGGATTTTCGGATTCAGCGGGTCGAAATACACCTAGAAACTCACCCATCAAAGTCCGATTTCGATTCTGAAAAAAAATATTTTCGATCAACTCTTTTTCGTACCATGCGGAATAACTTCTTTCCAGGTGTATTTTCGTGTAACAAAGGTTGGATTTTTGGATTCAGCGGGTCAAAATACACCAATGAACCCACCCATCAAAGTTCGATTCCGATTCTGGAGACAGATATTTTCGATCATCTCTTTTTCGTACCATGCGGAATAACTTTTTTCCAAGCATATTTTTGGTCATCAAAGCTTGGATTTTCGGATTCAGCGGGTCGGAATACACCTAGAAACTCACCCATTAAAGTCCGATTTTGATTCTGAAAAAAAATATTTTCGATCATCTCTTTTTCGGACCATGCGAAATAACTTCATTCCAGGTGTATTTTCGTGTAACAAACGTTGGATTTTTGGATCCAGCGGGTCAAAATACACCTATGAACCCACCCATCAAAGTTCGATTTCGATTCTGGAGACAGATATTTTCGATCATCTCTTTTTCGTGCCATGCGAAATAACTTTTTTCCAAGCATATTTTTGGTCATCAAAGTTTGGATTTTCGGATTCAGCGGGTCGGAATACACCTAGAAACTCACCCATCAAAGTCCGATTTCGATTCTGAAAAAAAATATTTTCGATTATCTCTTTTTCGTACCATGCGAAATAACTTTTTTCCAAGCATATTTTTGGTCATCACAGGTTGGATTTTCGGATTCAGCGGGTCGAAATACACCTAGAAACTCACCCATCAAAGTCCGATTTCGATTCTGAAAAATAATATTTTCGATCATCTCTTTTTCGTACCATGCGGAATAACTTCTTTCCAGGTGTATTTTCGTGTAACAAAGGTTGGATTTTTGGATTCAGCGGGTCAAAATACACCTATGAACCCACCCATCAAAGTTCGATGTCGATTCTGGAGAAAGATATTTCCGATCATCTCTTTTTCGTACCATGCGGAATAACTTTTTTCCAAGCATATTTTTGATCATCAAAGTTTAGATTTTCGGATTCAGCGGGTCGGAATACACCTAGAAACTCACCCATTAAAGTCCGATTTTGATTCTGAAAAAAAATATTTTCGATAATCTCTTTTTCTGACCATGCGAAGTAACTTCTTTCCAGGTATAGTTTCGTGTAACAAAGGTTGGATTTTTGGATCCAGCGGGTCAAAATACACCTATGAACCCACCCATCAAAGTTCGATTTCGATTCTGGATAAAGATATTTCCGATCATCTCTTTTTCGTACCATGCGAAATAACTATTTTACAAGCATATTTTTGGTCGTCAAAGCTTGGATTCTCGGATTCAGCGGGTCAAAATACACCTATAAACCCACCCATCAAAGTTCGATTTCGATTCTGGAGACAGATATTTTTGATCATCCCTTTATCGTACCATGCGAAATAACTTTTTTCCAAGCATATTTTTGGTCATCAAAGTTTGGATTTTCGGATTCAGCGGGTCGGGATACACCTAGAAACTCACCAATTAAAAACCGATTTTGATTCTGAAAAAAAATATTTTCGATCATCTCTTTTTCGGACCATGCGAAATAACTTCATTCCAGGTGTATTTTCGTGTAACAAAGGTTGGATTTTTGGATCCAGCGGGTCACAATACACCCATAAACCCACCCATCAAAGTTTGATTTCGATTCTGGAGACAGATATTTTCGATCATCTCTTTTTCGTACCATGCGAAATAACTTTTTTCCAAGCATATTTTTGGTCATCAAAGCTTGGATTTTCGGATTCAGCGGGTCGGAATACACCTAGAAACTCACCCATTAAAGTCCGATTTTGATTCTGAAAAAAAATATTTTCGATCATCTCTTTTTCGGACCATGCGAAATAACTTCATTCCAGGTGTATTTTCGTGTAACAAACGTTGGATTTTTGGATCCAGCGGGTCAAAATACACCTATGAACCCACCCATCAAAGTTCGATTTCGATTCTGGAGACAGATATTTTCGATCATCTCTTTTTCGTGCCATGCGAAATAACTTTTTTCCAAGCATATTTTTGGTCATCAAAGTTTGGATTTTCGGATTCAGCGGGTCGGAATACACCTAGAAACTCACCCATCAAAGTCCGATTTCGATTCTGAAAAAAAATATTTTCGATTATCTCTTTTTCGTACCATGCGGAATAACTTTTTTCCAAGCATATTTTTGGTCATCAGAGGTTGGATTTTCGGATTCAGCGGGTCGAAATACACCTAGAAACTCACCCATCAAAGTCCGATTTCGATTCTGAACAATAATATTTTCGATCATCTCTTTTTCGTACCATGCGGAATAACTTCTTTCCAGGTGTATTTTCGTGTAACAAAGGTTGGATTTTTGGATTCAGCGGGTCAAAATACACCTATGAACCCACCCATCAAAGTTCGATGTCGATTCTGGAGAAAGATATTTCCGATCATCTCTTTTTCGTACCATGCGGAATAACTTTTTTCCAAGCATATTTTTGGTCATCAGAGGTTGGATTTTCGGATTCAGCGGGTCGAAATACACCTAGAAACTCACCCATCAAAGTCCGATTTCGATTCTGAAAAAAAATATTTTCGATCAACTCTTTTTCGTACCATGCGGAATAACTTCTTTCCAGGTGTATTTTCGTGTAACAAAGGTTGGATTTTTGGATTCAGCGGGTCAAAATACACCAATGAACCCACCCATCAAAGTTCGATTCCGATTCTGGAGACAGATATTTTCGATCATCTCTTTTTCGTACCATGCGGAATAACTTTTTTCCAAGCATATTTTTGGTCATCAAAGCTTGGATTTTCGGATTCAGCGGGTCGGAATACACCTAGAAACTCACCCATTAAAGTCCGATTTTGATTCTGAAAAAAAATATTTTCGATCATCTCTTTTTCGGACCATGCGAAATAACTTCATTCCAGGTGTATTTTCGTGTAACAAACGTTGGATTTTTGGATCCAGCGGGTCAAAATACACCTATGAACCCACCCATCAAAGTTCGATTTCGATTCTGGAGACAGATATTTTCGATCATCTCTTTTTCGTGCCATGCGAAATAACTTTTTTCCAAGCATATTTTTGGTCATCAAAGTTTGGATTTTCGGATTCAGCGGGTCGGAATACACCTAGAAACTCACCCATCAAAGTCCGATTTCGATTCTGAAAAAAAATATTTTCGATTATCTCTTTTTCGTACCATGCGGAATAACTTTTTTCCAAGCATATTTTTGGTCATCAGAGGTTGGATTTTCGGATTCAGCGGGTCGAAATACACCTAGAAACTCACCCATCAAAGTCCGATTTCGATTCTGAAAAAAAATATTTTCGATCAACTCTTTTTCGTACCATGCGGAATAACTTCTTTCCAGGTGTATTTTCGTGTAACAAAGGTTGGATTTTTGGATTCAGCGGGTCAAAATACACCAATGAACCCACCCATCAAAGTTCGATTCCGATTCTGGAGACAGATATTTTCGATCATCTCTTTTTCGTACCATGCGGAATAACTTTTTTCCAAGCATATTTTTGGTCATCAAAGCTTGGATTTTCGGATTCAGCGGGTCGGAATACACCTAGAAACTCACCCATTAAAGTCCGATTTTGATTCTGAAAAAAAATATTTTCGATCATCTCTTTTTCGGACCATGCGAAATAACTTCATTCCAGGTGTATTTTCGTGTAACAAACGTTGGATTTTTGGATCCAGCGGGTCAAAATACACCTATGAACCCACCCATCAAAGTTCGATTTCGATTCTGGAGACAGATATTTTCGATCATCTCTTTTTCGTGCCATGCGAAATAACTTTTTTCCAAGCATATTTTTGGTCATCAAAGTTTGGATTTTCGGATTCAGCGGGTCGGAATACACCTAGAAACTCACCCATCAAAGTCCGATTTCGATTCTGAAAAAAAATATTTTCGATTATCTCTTTTTCGTACCATGCGAAATAACTTTTTTCCAAGCATATTTTTGGTCATCACAGGTTGGATTTTCGGATTCAGCGGGTCGAAATACACCTAGAAACTCACCCATCAAAGTCCGATTTCGATTCTGAAAAATAATATTTTCGATCATCTCTTTTTCGTACCATGCGGAATAACTTCTTTCCAGGTGTATTTTCGTGTAACAAAGGTTGGATTTTTGGATTCAGCGGGTCAAAATACACCTATGAACCCACCCATCAAAGTTCGATGTCGATTCTGGAGAAAGATATTTCCGATCATCTCTTTTTCGTACCATGCGGAATAACTTTTTTCCAAGCATATTTTTGATCATCAAAGTTTAGATTTTCGGATTCAGCGGGTCGGAATACACCTAGAAACTCACCCATTAAAGTCCGATTTTGATTCTGAAAAAAAATATTTTCGATAATCTCTTTTTCTGACCATGCGAAGTAACTTCTTTCCAGGTATAGTTTCGTGTAACAAAGGTTGGATTTTTGGATCCAGCGGGTCAAAATACACCTATGAACCCACCCATCAAAGTTCGATTTCGATTCTGGATAAAGATATTTCCGATCATCTCTTTTTCGTACCATGCGAAATAACTATTTTACAAGCATATTTTTGGTCGTCAAAGCTTGGATTCTCGGATTCAGCGGGTCAAAATACACCTATAAACCCACCCATCAAAGTTCGATTTCGATTCTGGAGACAGATATTTTTGATCATCCCTTTATCGTACCATGCGAAATAACTTTTTTCCAAGCATATTTTTGGTCATCAAAGTTTGGATTTTCGGATTCAGCGGGTCGGGATACACCTAGAAACTCACCAATTAAAAACCGATTTTGATTCTGAAAAAAAATATTTTCGATCATCTCTTTTTCGGACCATGCGAAATAACTTCATTCCAGGTGTATTTTCGTGTAACAAAGGTTGGATTTTTGGATCCAGCGGGTCACAATACACCCATAAACCCACCCATCAAAGTTTGATTTCGATTCTGGAGACAGATATTTTCGATCATCTCTTTTTCGTACCATGCGAAATAACTTTTTTCCAAGCATATTTTTGGTCATCAAAGCTTGGATTTTCGGATTCAGCGGGTCGGAATACACCTAGAAACTCACCCATTAAAGTCCGATTTTGATTCTGAAAAAAAATATTTTCGATCATCTCTTTTTCGGACCATGCGAAATAACTTCATTCCAGGTGTATTTTCGTGTAACAAACGTTGGATTTTTGGATCCAGCGGGTCAAAATACACCTATGAACCCACCCATCAAAGTTCGATTTCGATTCTGGAGACAGATATTTTCGATCATCTCTTTTTCGTGCCATGCGAAATAACTTTTTTCCAAGCATATTTTTGGTCATCAAAGTTTGGATTTTCGGATTCAGCGGGTCGGAATACACCTAGAAACTCACCCATCAAAGTCCGATTTCGATTCTGAAAAAAAATATTTTCGATTATCTCTTTTTCGTACCATGCGGAATAACTTTTTTCCAAGCATATTTTTGGTCATCAGAGGTTGGATTTTCGGATTCAGCGGGTCGAAATACACCTAGAAACTCACCCATCAAAGTCCGATTTCGATTCTGAACAATAATATTTTCGATCATCTCTTTTTCGTACCATGCGGAATAACTTCTTTCCAGGTGTATTTTCGTGTAACAAAGGTTGGATTTTTGGATTCAGCGGGTCAAAATACACCTATGAACCCACCCATCAAAGTTCGATGTCGATTCTGGAGAAAGATATTTCCGATCATCTCTTTTTCGTACCATGCGGAATAACTTTTTTCCAAGCATATTTTTGGTCATCAGAGGTTGGATTTTCGGATTCAGCGGGTCGAAATACACCTAGAAACTCACCCATCAAAGTCCGATTTCGATTCTGAAAAAAAATATTTTCGATCAACTCTTTTTCGTACCATGCGGAATAACTTCTTTCCAGGTGTATTTTCGTGTAACAAAGGTTGGATTTTTGGATTCAGCGGGTCAAAATACACCAATGAACCCACCCATCAAAGTTCGATTCCGATTCTGGAGACAGATATTTTCGATCATCTCTTTTTCGTACCATGCGGAATAACTTTTTTCCAAGCATATTTTTGGTCATCAAAGCTTGGATTTTCGGATTCAGCGGGTCGGAATACACCTAGAAACTCACCCATTAAAGTCCGATTTTGATTCTGAAAAAAAATATTTTCGATCATCTCTTTTTCGGACCATGCGAAATAACTTCATTCCAGGTGTATTTTCGTGTAACAAACGTTGGATTTTTGGATCCAGCGGGTCAAAATACACCTATGAACCCACCCATCAAAGTTCGATTTCGATTCTGGAGACAGATATTTTCGATCATCTCTTTTTCGTGCCATGCGAAATAACTTTTTTCCAAGCATATTTTTGGTCATCAAAGTTTGGATTTTCGGATTCAGCGGGTCGGAATACACCTAGAAACTCACCCATCAAAGTCCGATTTCGATTCTGAAAAAAAATATTTTCGATTATCTCTTTTTCGTACCATGCGGAATAACTTTTTTCCAAGCATATTTTTGGTCATCAGAGGTTGGATTTTCGGATTCAGCGGGTCGAAATACACCTGGAAACTCACCCATCAAAGTCCGATTTCGATTCTGAAAAATAATATTTTCGATCATCTCTTTTTCGTACCATGCGGAATAACTTCTTTCCAGGTGTATTTTCGTGTAACAAAGGTTGGATTTTTGGATTCAGCGGGTCAAAATACACCTATGAACCCACCCATCAAAGTTCGATGTCGATTCTGGAGACAGATATTTTCGATCATCTCTTTTTCGTACCATGCGGAATAACTTTTTTCCAAGCATATTTTTGGTCATCAAAGCTTGGATTTTCGGATTCAGCGGGTCGTAATACACCTAGAAACTCACCCATTAAAGTCCGATTTTGATTCTAAAAAAAAATATTTTCGATCATCTCTTTTTCGTACCATGCGGAATAACTTTTTTCCAAGCATATTTTTGGTCATCAGAGGTTGGATTTTCGGATTCAGCGGGTCGAAATACACCTAGAAACTCACCCATCAAAGTCCGATTTCGATTCTGAAAAAAAATATTTTCGATCAACTCTTTTTCGTACCATGCGGAATAACTTCTTTCCAGGTGTATTTTCGTGTAACAAAGGTTGGATTTTTGGATTCAGCGGGTCAAAATACACCTATGAACCCACCCATCAAAGTTCGATTCCGATTCTGGAGACAGATATTTTCGATCATCTCTTTTTCGTACCATGCGGAATATCTTTTTTCCAAGCATATTTTTGGTCATCAAAGCTTGGATTTTCGGATTCAGCGGGTCGGAATACACCTAGAAACTCACCCATTAAAGTCCGATTTTGATTCTGAAAAAAAATATTTTCGATCATCTCTTTTTCGGACCATGCGAAATAACTTCATTCCAGGTGTATTTTCGTGTAACAAACGTTGGATTTTTGGATCCAGCGGGTCAAAATACACCTATGAACCCACCCATCAAAGTTCGATTTCGATTCTGGAGACAGATATTTTCGATCATCTCTTTTTCGTGCCATGCGAAATAACTTTTTTCCAAGCATATTTTTGGTCATCAAAGTTTGGATTTTCGGATTCAGCGGGTCGGAATACACCTAGAAACTCACCCATCAAAGTCCGATTTCGATTCTGAAAAAAAATATTTTCGATTATCTCTTTTTCGTACCATGCGGAATAACTTTTTTCCAAGCATATTTTTGGTCATCAGAGGTTGGATTTTCGGATTCAGCGGGTCGAAATACACCTAGAAACTCACCCATCAAAGTCCGATTTCGATTCTGAACAATAATATTTTCGATCATCTCTTTTTCGTACCATGCGGAATAACTTCTTTCCAGGTGTATTTTCGTGTAACAAAGGTTGGATATTTGGATTCAGCGGGTCAAAATACACCTATGAACCCACCCATCAAAGTTCGATGTCGATTCTGGAGAAAGATATTTCCGATCATCTCTTTTTCGTACCATGCGGAATAACTTTTTTCCAAGCATATTTTTGGTCATCAGAGGTTGGATTTTCGGATTCAGCGGGTCGAAATACACCTAGAAACTCACCCATCAAAGTCCGATTTCGATTCTGAAAAAAAATATTTTCGATCAACTCTTTTTCGTACCATGCGGAATAACTTCTTTCCAGGTGTATTTTCGTGTAACAAAGGTTGGATTTTTGGATTCAGCGGGTCAAAATACACCAATGAACCCACCCATCAAAGTTCGATTCCGATTCTGGAGACAGATATTTTCGATCATCTCTTTTTCGTACCATGCGGAATAACTTTTTTCCAAGCATATTTTTGGTCATCAAAGCTTGGATTTTCGGATTCAGCGGGTCGGAATACACCTAGAAACTCACCCATTAAAGTCCGATTTTGATTCTGAAAAAAAATATTTTCGATCATCTCTTTTTCGGACCATGCGAAATAACTTCATTCCAGGTGTATTTTCGTGTAACAAACGTTGGATTTTTGGATCCAGCGGGTCAAAATACACCTATGAACCCACCCATCAAAGTTCGATTTCGATTCTGGAGACAGATATTTTCGATCATCTCTTTTTCGTGCCATGCGAAATAACTTTTTTCCAAGCATATTTTTGGTCATCAAAGTTTGGATTTTCGGATTCAGCGGGTCGGAATACACCTAGAAACTCACCCATCAAAGTCCGATTTCGATTCTGAAAAAAAATATTTTCGATTATCTCTTTTTCGTACCATGCGAAATAACTTTTTTCCAAGCATATTTTTGGTCATCACAGGTTGGATTTTCGGATTCAGCGGGTCGAAATACACCTAGAAACTCACCCATCAAAGTCCGATTTCGATTCTGAAAAATAATATTTTCGATCATCTCTTTTTCGTACCATGCGGAATAACTTCTTTCCAGGTGTATTTTCGTGTAACAAAGGTTGGATTTTTGGAATCAGCGGGTCAAAATACACCTATGAACCCACCCATCAAAGTTCGATGTCGATTCTGGAGAAAGATATTTCCGATCATCTCTTTTTCGTACCATGCGGAATAACTTTTTTCCAAGCATATTTTTGATCATCAAAGTTTAGATTTTCGGATTCAGCGGGTCGGAATACACCTAGAAACTCACCCATTAAAGTCCGATTTTGATTCTGAAAAAAAATATTTTCGATAATCTCTTTTTCTGACCATGCGAAGTAACTTCTTTCCAGGTATAGTTTCGTGTAACAAAGGTTGGATTTTTGGATCCAGCGGGTCAAAATACACCTATGAACCCACCCATCAAAGTTCGATTTCGATTCTGGATAAAGATATTTCCGATCATCTCTTTTTCGTACCATGCGAAATAACTATTTTACAAGCATATTTTTGGTCGTCAAAGCTTGGATTCTCGGATTCAGCGGGTCAAAATACACCTATAAACCCACCCATCAAAGTTCGATTTCGATTCTGGAGACAGATATTTTTGATCATCCCTTTATCGTACCATGCGAAATAACTTTTTTCCAAGCATATTTTTGGTCATCAAAGTTTGGATTTTCGGATTCAGCGGGTCGGGATACACCTAGAAACTCACCAATTAAAAACCGATTTTGATTCTGAAAAAAAATATTTTCGATCATCTCTTTTTCGGACCATGCGAAATAACTTCATTCCAGGTGTATTTTCGTGTAACAAAGGTTGGATTTTTGGATCCAGCGGGTCACAATACACCCATAAACCCACCCATCAAAGTTTGATTTCGATTCTGGAGACAGATATTTTCGATCATCTCTTTTTCGTACCATGCGAAATAACTTTTTTCCAAGCATATTTTTGGTCATCAAAGTTTGGATTTTCGGATTCAGCGGGTCGGAATACACCTAGAAACTCACCCATCAAAGTCCGATTTTGATTCTGAAAAAAATTATTTTCGATCATCTCTTTTTCTGACCATGCGAAGTAACTTCTTTCCAGGTATAGTTTCGTGTAACAAAGGTTGGATTTTTGGATCCAGCGGGTCAAAATACACCTATGAACCCACCCATCAAAGTTCGATTTCGATTCTGGAGACAGATATTTTCGATCATCTCTTTTTCGTACCATGCGAAATAACTATTTTACAAGCATATTTTTGGTCGTCAAAGCTTGGATTCTCGGATTCAGCGGGTCAAAATACACCTATAAACCCACCCATCAAAGTTCGATTTCGATTCTGGAGACAGATATTTTCGATCATCCCTTTATCGTACCATGCGAAATAACTTTTTTCCAAGCATATTTCTGGTCATCAAAGTTTGGATTTTCGGATTCAGCGGGTCGGAATACACCTAGAAACTCACCAATTAAAGTCCGATTTTGATTCTGAAAAAAAATATTTTCGATCATCTCTTTCTCGGACCATGCGAAATAACTTCATTCCAGGTGTATTTTCGTGTAACAAAGGTTGGATTTTTGGATCCAGCGGGTCAAAATACACCCATAAACCCACCCATCAAAGTTCGATTTCGATTCTGGAGACAGATATTTTCGATCATCTCTTTTTCGTACCATGCGAAATAACTTTTTTCCAAGCATATTTTTGGTCATCAAAGTTTGGATTTTCGGATTCAGCGGGTCGAAATACACCTAGAAACTCACCCATTAAAGTCCGATTTTGATTCTGAAAAAAAATATTTTCGATAATCTCTTTTTCTGACCATGCGAAGTAACTTCTTTCCAGGTATATTTTCGTGTAACATAGGTTGGATCTTTGGATCCAGCGGGTCAAAATACACCTATGAACCCACCCATCAAAGTTCGATTTCGATTCTGGAGAAAGATATTTCCGATCATCTCTTTTTCGTACCATGCGAAATAAATATTTTACAAGCATATTTTTGGTCGTCAAAGCTTGGATTCTCGGATTCAGCGGGTCAAAATACACCTATAAACCCACCCATCAAAGTTCGATTTCGATTCTGGAGACAGATATTTTTGATCATCCCTTTATCGTACCATGCGAAATAACTTTTTTCCAAGCATATTTTTGGTCATCAAAGTTTGGATTTTCGGATTCAGCGGGTCGGAATACACCTAGAAACTCACCCATCAAAGTCCGATTTTGATTCTGAAAAAAATTATTTTCGATCATCTCTTTTTCGTACCATGCGGAATAACTTTTTTCCAAGCATATTTTTGGTCATCAGAGGTTGGATTTTCGGATTCAGCGGGTCGTAATACACCTAGAAACTCACCCATTAAAGTCCGATTTTGATTCTGAAAAAAAATATTTTCGATCATCTCTTTTTCGTACCATGCGGAATAACTTTTTTCCAAGCATATTTTTGGTCATCAGAGGTTGGATTTTCGGATTCAGCGGGTCGAAATACACCTAGAAACCCACCCATCAAAGTTCCGTTTCGATTCTGGAGACAGATATTTTCGATCATCTCTTTTTCGTACCATGCGAAATAACTTTTTTCCAAGCATATTTTTGGTCATCAAAGTTTGGATTTTCGGATTCAGCGGGTCGAAATACACCTAGAAACTCACCCATTAAAGTCCGATTTTGATTCTGAAAAAAAATATTTTCGATCACCTCTTTTTCGTACCATGCGGAATAACTTTTTTCCAAGCATATTTTTGGTCATCAGAGGTTGGATTTTCGGATTCAGCGGGTCGAAATACACCTAGAAACTCACCCATCAAAGTCCGATTTCGATTCTGAAAAAAAATATTTTCGATCAACTCTTTTTCGTACCATGCGGAATAACTTCTTTCCAGGTGTATTTTCGTGTAACAACGGTTGGATTTTTGGATTCAGCGGGTCAAAATACACCTATGAACCCACCCACCAAAGTTCGATTCCGATTCTGGAGACAGATATTTTCGATCATCTCTTTTTCGTATCATGCGGAATAACTTTTTTCCAAGCATATTTTTGGTCATCAAAGTTTGGATTTTCGGATTCAGCGGGTCGGAATACACCTAGAAACTCACCCATCAAAGTCCGATTTCGATTCTGAAAAAAAATATTTTCGATCATCTCTTTTTCGTACCATGCGGAATAACTTTTTTCCAAGCATATTTTTGGTCATCAGAGGTTGGATTTTCGGATTCAGCGGGTCGAAATACACCTAGAAACTCACCCATCAAAGTCCGATTTCGATTCTGAAAAATAATATTTTCGATCATCTCTTTTTCGTACCATGCGGAATAACTTCTTTCCTGGTGTATTTTCGTGTAACAAAGGTTGGATTTTTGGATTCAGCGGGTCAAAATACACCTATGAACCCACCCATCAAAGTTCGATGTCGATTCTGGAGAAAGATATTTCCGATCATCTCTTTTTCGTACCATGCGGAATAACTTTTTTCCAAGCATATTTTTGGTCATCAAAGTTTAGATTTTCGGATTCAGCGGGTCGGAATACACCTAGAAACTCACCCATTAAAGTCCGATTTTGATTCTGAAAAAAAATATTTTCGATAATCTCTTTTTCTGACCATGCGAAGTAACTTCTTTCCAGGTATAGTTTCGTGTAACAAAGGTTGGATTTTTGGATCCAGCGGGTCAAAATACACCTATGAACCCACCCATCAAAGTTCGATTTCGATTCTGGATAAAGATATTTCCGATCATCTCTTTTTCGTACCATGCGAAATAACTATTTTACAAGCATATTTTTGGTCGTCAAAGCTTGGATTCTCGGATTCAGCGGGTCAAAATACACCTATAAACCCACCCATCAAAGTTCGATTTCGATTCTGGAGACAGATATTTTCGATCATCCCTTTATCGTACCATGCGAAATAACTTTTTTCCAAGCATATTTCTGGTCATCAAAGTTTGGATTTTCGGATTCAGCGGGTCGGAATACACCTAGAAACTCACCAATTAAAGTTCGATTTTGATTCTGAAAAAAAATATTTTCGATCATCTCTTTCTCGGACCATGCGAAATAACTTCATTCCAGGTGTATTTTCGTGTAACAAAGGTTGGATTTTTGGATCCAGCGGGTCAAAATACACCCATAAACCCACCCATCAAAGTTCGATTCCGATTCTGGAGACAGATATTTTCGATCATCTCTTTTTCGTACCATGCGAAATAACTTTTTTCCAAGCATATTTTTGGTCATCAAAGTTTGGATTTTCGGATTCAGCGGGTCGAAATACACCTAGAAACTCACCCATTAAAGTCCGATTTTGATTCTGAAAAAAAATATTTTCGATAATCTCTTTTTCTGACCATGCGAAGTAACTTCTTTCCAGGTATATTTTCGTGTAACATAGGTTGGATTTTTGGATCCAGCGGGTCAAAATACACCTATGAACCCACCCATCAAAGTTCGATTTCGATTCTGGAGAAAGATATTTCCGATCATCTCTTTTTCGTACCATGCGAAATAAATATTTTACAAGCATATTTTTGGTCGTCAAAGCTTGGATTCTCGGATTCAGCGGGTCAAAATACACCTATAAACCCACCCATCAAAGTTCGATTTCGATTCTGGAGACAGATATTTTTGATCATCCCCTTATCGTACCATGCGAAATAACTTTTTTCCAAGCATATTTTTGGTCATCAAAGTTTGGATTTTCGGATTCAGCGGGTCGGAATACACCTAGAAACTCACCAATTAAAGTTCGATTTTGATTCTGAAAAAAAATATTTTCGATCATCTCTTTCTCGGACCATGCGAAATAACTTCATTCCAGGTGTATTTTCGTGTAACAAAGGTTGGATTTTTGGATCCAGCGGGTCAAAATACACCCATAAACCCACCCATCAAAGTTCGATTTCGATTCTGGAGACAGATATTTTCGATCATCTCTTTTTCGTACCATGCGGAATAACTTTTTTCCAAGCATATTTTTGGTCATCAGAGGTTGGATTTTCGGATTCAGCGGGTCGAAATACACCTAGAAACCCACCCATCAAAGTTCCATTTCGATTCTGGAGACAGATATTTTCGATCATCTCTTTTTCGTACCATGCGAAATAACTTTTTTCCAAGCATATTTTTGGTCATCAAAGTTTGGATTTTCGGATTCAGCGGGTCGAAATACACCTAGAAACTCACCCATTAAAGTCCGATTTTGATTCTGAAAAAAAATATTTTCGATCACCTCTTTTTCGTACCATGCGGAATAACTTTTTTCCAAGCATATTTTTGGTCATCAGAGGTTGGATTTTCGGATTCAGCGGGTCGAAATACACCTAGAAACTCACCCATCAAAGTCCGATTTCGATTCTGAAAAAAAATATTTTCGATCAACTCTTTTTCGTACCATGTGGAATAACTTCTTTCCAGGTGTATTTTCGTGTAACAACGGTTGGATTTTTGGATTCAGCGGGTCAAAATACACCTATGAACCCACCCACCAAAGTTCGATTCCGATTCTGGAGACAGATATTTTCGATCATCTCTTTTTCGTACCATGCGGAATAACTTTTTTCCAAGCATATTTTTGGTCATCAAAGCTTGGATTTTCGGATTCAGCGGGTCGTAATACACCTAGAAACTCACCCATTAAAGTCCGATTTTGATTCTGAAAAAAAATATTTTCGATCATCTCTTTTTCGTACCATGCGGAATAACTTTTTTCCAAGCATATTTTTGGTCATCAGAGGTTGGATTTTCGGATTCAGCGGGTCGAAATACACCTAGAAACCCACCCATCAAAGTTCCATTTCGATTCTGGAGACAGATATTTTCGATCATCTCTTTTTCGTACCATGCGAAATAACTTTTTTCCAAGCATATTTTTGGTCATCAAAGTTTGGATTTTCGGATTCAGCGGGTCGAAATACACCTAGAAACTCACCCATTAAAGTCCGATTTTGATTCTGAAAAAAAATATTTTCGATCACCTCTTTTTCGTACCATGCGGAATAACTTTTTTCCAAGCATATTTTTGGTCATCAGAGGTTGGATTTTCGGATTCAGCGGGTCGAAATACACCTAGAAACTCACCCATCAAAGTCCGATTTCGATTCTGAAAAAAAATATTTTCGATCAACTCTTTTTCGTACCATGTGGAATAACTTCTTTCCAGGTGTATTTTCGTGTAACAACGGTTGGATTTTTGGATTCAGCGGGTCAAAATACACCTATGAACCCACCCACCAAAGTTCGATTCCGATTCTGGAGACAGATATTTTCGATCATCTCTTTTTCGTACCATGCGGAATAACTTTTTTCCAAGCATATTTTTGGTCATCAAAGCTTGGATTTTCGGATTCAGCGGGTCGTAATACACCTAGAAACTCACCCATTAAAGTCCGATTTTGATTCTGAAAAAAAATATTTTCGATCATCTCTTTTTCGTACCATGCGGAATAACTTTTTTCCAAGCATATTTTTGGTCATCAGAGGTTGGATTTTCGGATTCAGCGGGTCGAAATACACCTAGAAACTCACCCATCAAAGTCCGATTTCGATTCTGAAAAAAAATATTTTCGATCAACTCTTTTTCGTACCATGCGGAATAACTTCTTTCCAGGTGTATTTTCGTGTAACAAAGGTTGGATTTTTGGATTCAGCGGGTCAAAATACACCTATGAACCCACCCATCAAAGTTCGATTCCGATTCTGGAGACAGATATTTTCGATCATCTCTTTTTCGTACCATGCGGAATAACTTTTTTCCAAGCATATTTTTGGTCATCAAAGCTTGGATTTTCGGATTCAGCGGGTCGGAATACACCTAGAAACTCACCCATTAAAGTCCGATTTTGATTCTGAAAAAAAATATTTTCGATCATCTCTTTTTCGGACCATGCGAAATAACTTCATTCCAGGTGTATTTTCGTGTAACAAACGTTGGATTTTTGGATCCAGCGGGTCAAAATACACCTATGAACCCACCCATCAAAGTTCGATTTCGATTCTGGAGACAGATATTTTCGATCATCTCTTTTTCGTGCCATGCGAAATAACTTTTTTCCAAGCATATTTTTGGTAATCAAAGTTTGGATTTTCGGATTCAGCGGGTCGGAATACACCTAGAAACTCACCCATCAAAGTCCGATTTCGATTCTGAAAAAAAATATTTTCGATCATCTCTTTTTCGTACCATGCGGAATAACTTTTTTCCAAGCATATTTTTGGTCATCAGAGGTTGGATTTTCGGATTCAGCGGGTCGAAATACACCTAGAAACTCACCCATCAAAGTCCGATTTCGATTCTGAAAAAAAATATTTTCGATCATCTCTTTTTCGTACCATGCGGAATAACTTCTTTCCAGGTGTAGTTTCGTGTAACAACGGTTGGATTTTTGGATTCAGCGGGTCAAAATACACCTATGAACCCACCCACCAAAGTTCGATTCCGATTCTGGAGACAGATATTTTCGATCATCTCTTTTTCGTACCATGCGGAATAACTTTTTTCCAAGCATATTTTTGGTCATCAAAGCTTGGATTTTTGGATTCAGCGGGTCGTAATACACCTAGAAACTCACCCATTAAAGTCCGATTTTGATTCTGAAAAAAAATATTTTCGATCATCTCTTTTTCGTACCATGCGGAATAACTTCTTTCCAGGTGTATTTTCGTGTAACAAAGGTTGGATTTTTGGATTCAGCGGGTCAAAATACACCTATGAACCCACCCATCAAAGTTCGATGTCGATTCTGGAGAAAGATATTTCCGATCATCTCTTTTTCGTACCATGCGGAATAACTTTTTTCCAAGCATATTTTTGGTCATCAAAGTTTAGATTTTCGGATTCAGCGGGTCGGAATACACCTAGAAACTCACCCATTAAAGTCCGATTTTGATTCTGAAAAAAAATATTTTCGATAATCTCTTTTTCTGACCATGCGAAGTAACTTCTTTCCAGGTATAGTTTCGTGTAACAAAGGTTGGATTTTTGGATCCAGCGGGTCAAAATACACCTATGAACTCACCCATCAAAGTTCGATTTCGATTCTGGATAAAGATATTTCCGATCATCTCTTTTTCGTACCATGCGAAATAACTATTTTACAAGCATATTTTTGGTCGTCAAAGCTTGGATTCTCGGATTCAGCGGGTCAAAATACACCTATAAACCCACCCATCAAAGTTCGATTTCGATTCTGGAGACAGATATTTTCGATCATCCCTTTATCGTACCATGCGAAATAACTTTTTTCCAAGCATATTTTTGGTCATCAAAGCTTGGATTTTCGGATTCAGCGGGTCGGAATACACCTAGAAACTCACCCATTAAAGTCCGATTTTGATTCTGAAAAAAAATATTTTCGATCATCTCTTTTTCGGACCATGCGAAATAACTTCATTCCAGGTGTATTTTCGTGTAACAAACGTTGGATTTTTGGATCCAGCGGGTCAAAATACACCTATGAACCCACCCATCAAAGTTCGATTTCGATTCTGGAGACAGATATTTTCGATCATCTCTTTTTCGTGCCATGCGAAATAACTTTTTTCCAAGCATATTTTTGGTCATCAAAGTTTGGATTTTCGGATTCAGCGGGTCGGAATACACCTAGAAACTCACCCATCAAAGTCCGATTTCGATTCTGAAAAAAAATATTTTCGATCATCTCTTTTTCGTACCATGCGGAATAACTTTTTTCCAAGCATATTTTTGGTCATCAGAGGTTGGATTTTCGGATTCAGCGGGTCGAAATACACCTAGAAACTCACCCATCAAAGTCCGATTTCGATTCTGAAAAAAAATATTTTCGATCATCTCTTTTTCGTACCATGCGGAATAACTTCTTTCCAGGTGTATTTTCGTGTAACAAAGGTTGGATTTTTGGATTCAGCGGGTCAAAATACACCTATGAACCCACCCATCAAAGTTCGATGTCGATTCTGGAGAAAGATATTTCCGATCATCTCTTTTTCGTACCATGCGGAATAACTTTTTTCCAAGCATATTTTTGGTCATCAAAGTTTAGATTTTCGGATTCAGCGGGTCGGAATACACCTAGAAACTCACCCATTAAAGTCCGATTTTGATTCTGAAAAAAAATATTTTCGATAATCTCTTTTTCTGACCATGCGAAGTAACTTCTTTCCAGGTATAGTTTCGTGTAACAAAGGTTGGATTTTTGGATCCAGCGGGTCAAAATACACCTATGAACCCACCCATCAAAGTTCGATTTCGATTCTGGATAAAGATATTTCCGATCATCTCTTTTTCGTACCATGTGAAATAACTATTTTACAAGCATATTTTTGGTCGTCAAAGCTTGGATTCTCGGATTCAGCGGGTCAAAATACACCTATAAACCCACCCATCAAAGTTCGATTTCGATTCTGGAGACAGATATTTTCGATCATCCCTTTATCGTACCATGCGAAATAACTTTTTTCCAAGCATATTTCTGGTCATCAAAGTTTGGATTTTCGGATTCAGCGGGTCGGAATACACCTAGAAACTCACCAATTAAAGTCCGATTTTGATTCTGAAAAAAAATATTTTCGATCATCTCTTTCTCGGACCATGCGAAATAACTTCATTCCAGGTGTATTTTCGTGTAACAAACGTTGGATTTTTGGATCCAGCGGGTCAAAATACACCTATGAACCCACCCACCAAAGTTCGATTCCGATTCTGGAGACAGATATTTTCGATCATCTCTTTTTCGTACCATGCGGAATAACTTTTTTCCAAGCATATTTTTGGTCATCAAAGCTTGGATTTTCGGATTCAGCGGGTCGTAATACACCTAGAAACTCACCCATTAAAGTCCGATTTTGATTCTGAAAAAAAATATTTTCGATCATCTCTTTTTCGTACCATGCGGAATAACTTTTTTCCAAGCATATTTTTGGTCATCAGAGGTTGGATTTTCGGATTCAGCGGGTCGAAATACACCTAGAAACTCACCCATCAAAGTCCGATTTCGATTCTGAAAAAAAATATTTTCGATCAACTCTTTTTCGTACCATGCGGAATAACTTCTTTCCAGGTGTATTTTCGTGTAACAAAGGTTGGATTTTTGGATTCAGCGGGTCAAAATACACCTATGAACCCACCCATCAAAGTTCGATTCCGATTCTGGAGACAGATATTTTCGATCATCTCTTTTTCGTACCATGCGGAATAACTTTTTTCCAAGCATATTTTTGGTCATCAAAGCTTGGATTTTCGGATTCAGCGGGTCGGAATACACCTAGAAACTCACCCATTAAAGTCCGATTTTGATTCTGAAAAAAAATATTTTCGATCATCTCTTTTTCGGACCATGCGAAATAACTTCATTCCAGGTGTATTTTCGTGTAACAAACGTTGGATTTTTGGATCCAGCGGGTCAAAATACACCTATGAACCCACCCATCAAAGTTCGATTTCGATTCTGGAGACAGATATTTTCGATCATCTCTTTTTCGTGCCATGCGAAATAACTTTTTTCCAAGCATATTTTTGGTCATCACAGTTTGGATTTTCGGATTCAGCGGGTCGGAATACACCTAGAAACTCACCCATCAAAGTCCGATTTCGATTCTGAAAAAAAATATTTTCGATCATCTCTTTTTCGTACCATGCGGAATAACTTTTTTCCAAGCATATTTTTGGTCATCAGAGGTTGGATTTTCGGATTCAGCGGGTCGAAATACACCTAGAAACTCACCCATCAAAGTCCGATTTCGATTCTGAAAAAAAATATTTTCGATCATCTCTTTTTCGTACCATGCGGAATAACTTCTTTCCAGGTGTAGTTTCGTGTAACAACGGTTGGATTTTTGGATTCAGCGGGTCAAAATACACCTATGAACCCACCCACCAAAGTTCGATTCCGATTCTGGAGACAGATATTTTCGATCATCTCTTTTTCGTACCATGCGGAATAACTTTTTTCCAAGCATATTTTTGGTCATCAAAGCTTGGATTTTCGGATTCAGCGGGTCGTAATACACCTAGAAACTCACCCATTAAAGTCCGATTTTGATTCTGAAAAAAAATATTTTCGATCATCTCTTTTTCGTACCATGCGGAATAACTTCTTTCCAGGTGTATTTTCGTGTAACAAAGGTTGGATTTTTGGATTCAGCGGGTCAAAATACACCTATGAACCCACCCATCAAAGTTCGATGTCGATTCTGGAGAAAGATATTTCCGATCATCTCTTTTTCGTACCATGCGGAATAACTTTTTTCCAAGCATATTTTTGGTCATCAAAGTTTAGATTTTCGGATTCAGCGGGTCGGAATACACCTAGAAACTCACCCATTAAAGTCCGATTTTGATTCTGAAAAAAAATATTTTCGATAATCTCTTTTTCTGACCATGCGAAGTAACTTCTTTCCTGGTATAGTTTCGTGTAACAAAGGTTGGATTTTTGGATCCAGCGGGTCAAAATACACCTATGAACTCACCCATCAAAGTTCGATTTCGATTCTGGATAAAGATATTTCCGATCATCTCTTTTTCGTACCATGCGAAATAACTATTTTACAAGCATATTTTTGGTCGTCAAAGCTTGGATTCTCGGATTCAGCGGGTCAAAATACACCTATAAACCCACCCATCAAAGTTCGATTTCGATTCTGGAGACAGATATTTTCGATCATCCCTTTATCGTACCATGCGAAATAACTTTTTTCCAAGCATATTTTTGGTCATCAAAGCTTGGATTTTCGGATTCAGCGGGTCGGAATACACCTAGAAACTCACCCATTAAAGTCCGATTTTGATTCTGAAAAAAAATATTTTCGATCATCTCTTTTTCGGACCATGCGAAATAACTTCATTCCAGGTGTATTTTCGTGTAACAAACGTTGGATTTTTGGATCCAGCGGGTCAAAATACACCTATGAACCCACCCATCAAAGTTCGATTTCGATTCTGGAGACAGATATTTTCGATCATCTCTTTTTCGTGCCATGCGAAATAACTTTTTTCCAAGCATATTTTTGGTCATCAAAGTTTGGATTTTCGGATTCAGCGGGTCGGAATACACCTAGAAACTCACCCATCAAAGTCCGATTTCGATTCTGAAAAAAAATATTTTCGATCATCTCTTTTTCGTACCATGCGGAATAACTTTTTTCCAAGCATATTTTTGGTCATCAGAGGTTGGATTTTCGGATTCAGCGGGTCGAAATACACCTAGAAACTCACCCATCAAAGTCCGATTTCGATTCTGAAAAAAAATATTTTCGATCATCTCTTTTTCGTACCATGCGGAATAACTTCTTTCCAGGTGTAGTTTCGTGTAACAACGGTTGGATTTTTGGATTCAGCGGGTCAAAATACACCTATGAACCCACCCACCAAAGTTCGATTCCGATTCTGGAGACAGATATTTTCGATCATCTCTTTTTCGTACCATGCGGAATAACTTTTTTCCAAGCATATTTTTGGTCATCAAAGCTTGGATTTTCGGATTCAGCGGGTCGTAATACACCTAGAAACTCACCCATTAAAGTCCGATTTTGATTCTGAAAAAAAATATTTTCGATCATCTCTTTTTCGTACCATGCGGAATAACTTCTTTCCAGGTGTATTTTCGTGTAACAAAGGTTGGATTTTTGGATTCAGCGGGTCAAAATACACCTATGAACCCACCCATCAAAGTTCGATGTCGATTCTGGAGAAAGATATTTCCGATCATCTCTTTTTCGTACCATGCGGAATAACTTTTTTCCAAGCATATTTTTGGTCATCAAAGTTTAGATTTTCGGATTCAGCGGGTCGGAATACACCTAGAAACTCACCCATTAAAGTCCGATTTTGATTCTGAAAAAAAATATTTTCGATAATCTCTTTTTCTGACCATGCGAAGTAACTTCTTTCCTGGTATAGTTTCGTGTAACAAAGGTTGGATTTTTGGATCCAGCGGGTCAAAATACACCTATGAACTCACCCATCAAAGTTCGATTTCGATTCTGGATAAAGATATTTCCGATCATCTCTTTTTCGTACCATGCGAAATAACTATTTTACAAGCATATTTTTGGTCGTCAAAGCTTGGATTCTCGGATTCAGCGGGTCAAAATACACCTATAAACCCACCCATCAAAGTTCGATTTCGATTCTGGAGACAGATATTTTCGATCATCCCTTTATCGTACCATGCGAAATAACTTTTTTCCAAGCATATTTTTGGTCATCAAAGCTTGGATTTTCGGATTCAGCGGGTCGGAATACACCTAGAAACTCACCCATTAAAGTCCGATTTTGATTCTGAAAAAAAATATTTTCGATCATCTCTTTTTCGGACCATGCGAAATAACTTCATTCCAGGTGTATTTTCGTGTAACAAACGTTGGATTTTTGGATCCAGCGGGTCAAAATACACCTATGAACCCACCCATCAAAGTTCGATTTCGATTCTGGAGACAGATATTTTCGATCATCTCTTTTTCGTGCCATGCGAAATAACTTTTTTCCAAGCATATTTTTGGTCATCAAAGTTTGGATTTTCGGATTCAGCGGGTCGGAATACACCTAGAAACTCACCCATCAAAGTCCGATTTCGATTCTGAAAAAAAATATTTTCGATCATCTCTTTTTCGTACCATGCGGAATAACTTTTTTCCAAGCATATTTTTGCTCATCAGAGGTTGGATTTTCGGATTCAGCGGGTCGAAATACACCTAGAAACTCACCCATCAAAGTCCGATTTCGATCTGAAAAAAAATATTTTCGATCATCTCTTTTTCGTACCATGCGGAATAACTTCTTTCAGGTGTATTTTCGTGTAACAAAGGTTGGATTTTTGGATTCAGCGGGTCAAAATACACCTATGAACCCACCCATCAAAGTTCGATGTCGATTCTGGAGAAAGATATTTCCGATCATCTCTTTTTCGTACCATGCGGAATAACTTTTTTCCAAGCATATTTTTGGTCATCAAAGTTTAGATTTTCGGATTCAGCGGGTCGGAATACACCTAGAAACTCACCCATTAAAGTCCGATTTTGATTCTGAAAAAAAATATTTTCGATAATCTCTTTTTCTGACCATGCGAAGTAACTTCTTTCCAGGTATAGTTTCGTGTAACAAAGGTTGGATTTTTGGATCCAGCGGGTCAAAATACACCTATGAACCCACCCATCAAAGTTCGATTTCGATTCTGGATAAAGATATTTCCGATCATCTCTTTTTCGTACCATGCGAAATAACTATTTTACAAGGCATATTTTTGGTCGTCAAAGCTTGGATTCTCGGATTCAGCGGGTCAAAATACACCTATAAACCCACCCATCAAAGTTCGATTTCGATTCTGGAGACAGATATTTTCGATCATCCCTTTATCGTACCATGCGAAATAACTTTTTTCCAAGCATATTTCTGGTCATCAAAGTTTGATTTTCGGATTCAGCGGGTCGGAATACACCTAGAAAACTCACCAATTAAAGTCCCGATTTTGATTCTGAAAAAAAATATTTTCGATCATCTCTTTCTCGGACCATGCGAAATAACTTCATTCCAGTGTATTTTCGTGTAACAAAGGTTGGATTTTTGGATCCAGCGGGTCAAAATACACCCATAAACCCACCCATCAAAGTTTGATTTCGATTCTGGAGACAGATATTTTCGATCATCTCTTTTTCGTACCATGCGAAATAACTTTTTTCCAAGCATATTTTTGGTCATCAAAGTTTGGATTTTCGGATTCAGCGGGTCGAAATACACCTAGAAACTCACCCATTAAAGTCCGATTTTGATTCTGAAAAAAAATATTTTCGATCATCTCTTTTTCGTACCATGCGGAATAACTTTTTTCCAAGCATATTTTTGGTCATCAGAGGTTGGATTTTCGGATTCAGCGGGTCGAAATACACCTAGAAACTCACCCATCAAAGTCCGATTTCGATTCTGAAAAAAAATATTTTCGATCAACTCTTTTTCGTACCATGCGGAATAACTTCTTTCCAGGTGTATTTTCGTGTAACAAAGGTTGGATTTTTGGATTCAGCGGGTCAAAATACACCTATGAACCCACCCATCAAAGTTCGATTCCGATTCTGGAGACAGATATTTTCGATCATCTCTTTTTCGTACCATGCGGAATAACTTTTTTCCAAGCATATTTTTGGTCATCAAAGCTTGGATTTTCGGATTCAGCGGGTCGGAATACACCTAGAAACTCACCCATTAAAGTCCGATTTTGATTCTGAAAAAAAATATTTTCGATCATCTCTTTTTCGGACCATGCGAAATAACTTCATTCCAGGTGTATTTTCGTGTAACAAACGTTGGATTTTTGGATCCAGCGGGTCAAAATACACCTATGAACCCACCCATCAAAGTTCGATTTCGATTCTGGAGACAGATATTTTCGATCATCTCTTTTTCGTGCCATGCGAAATAACTTTTTTCCAAGCATATTTTTGGTCATCAAAGTTTGGATTTTCGGATTCAGCGGGTCGGAATACACCTAGAAACTCACCCATCAGAGTCCGATTTCGATTCTGAAAAAAAATATTTTCGATCATCTCTTTTTCGTACCATGCGGAATAACTTTTTTCCAAGCATATTTTTGGTCATCAGAGGTTGGATTTTCGGATTCAGCGGGTCGAAATACACCTAGAAACTCACCCATCAAAGTCCGATTTCGATTCTGAAAAAAAATATTTTCGATCAACTCTTTTTCGTACCATGCGGAATAACTTCTTTCCAGGTGTATTTTCGTGTAACAACGGTTGGATTTTTGGATTCAGCGGGTCAAAATACACCTATGAACCCACCCACCAAAGTTCGATTCCGATTCTGGAGACAGATATTTTCGATCATCTCTTTTTCGTACCATGCGGAATAACTTTTTTCCAAGCATATTTTTGGTCATCAAAGCTCGGATTTTCGGATTCAGCGGGTCGTAATACACCTAGAAACTCACCCATTAAAGTCCGATTTTGATTCTGAAAAAAAATATTTTCGATAATCTCTTTTTCTGACCATGCGAAGTAACTTCTTTCCAGGTATAGTTTCGTGTAACAAAGGTTGGATTTTTGGATCCAGCGGGTCAAAATACACCTATGAACCCACCCATCAAAGTTCGATTTCGATTCTGGATAAAGATATTTCCGATCATCTCTTTTTCGTACCATGCGAAATAACTATTTTACAAGCATATTTTTGGTCGTCAAAGCTTGGATTCTCGGATTCAGCGGGTCAAAATACACCTATAAACCCACCCATCAAAGTTCGATTTCGATTCTGGAGACAGATATTTTCGATCATCCCTTTATCGTACCATGCGAAATAACTTTTTTCCAAGCATATTTCTGGTCATCAAAGTTTGGATTTTCGGATTCAGCGGGTCGGAATACACCTAGAAACTCACCCATTAAAGTCCGATTTTGATTCTGAAAAAAAATATTTTCGATCATCTCTTTTTCGGACCATGCGAAATAACTTCATTCCAGGTGTATTTTCGTGTAACAAACGTTGGATTTTTGGATCCAGCGGGTCAAAATACACCTATAAACCCACCCATCAAAGTTCGATTTCGATTCTGGAGACAGATATTTTCGATCATCTCTTTTTCGTGCCATGCGAAATAACTTCTTTCCAAGCATATTTTTGGTCATCAAAGTTTGGATTTTCGGATTCAGCGGGTCGAAATACACCTAGAAACTCACCCATCAAAGTCCGATTTCGATTCTGAAAAAAAATATTTTCGATCATCTCTTTTTCGTACCATGCGGAATAACTTTTTTCCAAGCATATTTTTGGTCATCAGAGGTTGGATTTTCGGATTCAGCGGGTCGAAATACACCTAGAAACTCACCCATCAAAGTCCGATTTCGATTCTGAAAAAAAATATTTTCGATCATCTCGTTTTCGTACCATGCGGAATAACTTCTTTCCAGGTGTATTTTCGTGTAACACAGGTTGGATTTTTGGATTCAGCGGGTCAAAATACACCTATGAACCCACCCATCAAAGTTCGATGTCGATTCTGGAGAAATATATTTCCGATCATCTCTTTTTCGTACCATGCGGAATAACTTTTTTCCAAGCATATTTTTGGTCATCAAAGTTTAGATTTTCGGATTCAGCGGGTCGGAATACACCTAGAAACTCACCCATTAAAGTCCGATTTTGATTCTGAAAAAAAATATTTTCGATAATCTCTTTTTCTGACCATGCGAAGTAACTTCTTTCCAGGTATAGTTTCGTGTAACAAAGGTTGGATTTTTGGATCCAGCGGGTCAAAATACACCTATGAACCCACCCATCAAAGTTCGATTTCGATTCTGGATAAAGATATTTCCGATCATCTCTTTTTCGTACCATGCGAAATAACTATTTTACAAGCATATTTTTGGTCGTCAAAGCTTGGATTCTCGGATTCAGCGGGTCAAAATACACCTATAAACCCACCCATCAAAGTTCGATTTCGATTCTGGAGACAGATATTTTCGATCATCCCTTTATCGTACCATGCGAAATAACTTTTTTCCAAGCATATTTCTGGTCATCAAAGTTTGGATTTTCGGATTCAGCGGGTCGGAATACACCTAGAAACTCACCAATTAAAGTCCGATTTTGATTCTGAAAAAAAATATTTTCGATCATCTCTTTCTCGGACCATGCGAAATAACTTCATTCCAGGTGTATTTTCGTGTAACAAAGGTTGGATTTTTGGATCCAGCGGGTCAAAATACACCCATAAACCCACCCATCAAAGTTTGATTTCGATTCTGGAGACAGATATTTTCGATCATCTCTTTTTCGTACCATGCGAAATAACTTTTTTCCAAGCATATTTTTGGTCATCAAAGTTTGGATTTTCGGATTCAGCGGGTCGAAATACACCTAGAAACTCACCCATTAAAGTCCGATTTTGATTCTGAAAAAAAATATTTTCGATCATCTCTTTTTCGTACCATGCGGAATAACTTTTTTCCAAGCATATTTTTGGTCATCAGAGGTTGGATTTTCGGATTCAGCGGGTCGAAATACACCTAGAAACTCACCCATCAAAGTCCGATTTCGATTCTGAAAAAAAATATTTTCGATCAACTCTTTTTCGTACCATGCGGAATAACTTCTTTCCAGGTGTATTTTCGTGTAACAAAGGTTGGATTTTTGGATTCAGCGGGTCAAAATACACCTATGAACCCACCCATCAAAGTTCGATTCCGATTCTGGAGACAGATATTTTCGATCATCTCTTTTTCGTACCATGCGGAATAACTTTTTTCCAAGCATATTTTTGGTCATCAAAGCTTGGATTTTCGGATTCAGCGGGTCGGAATACACCTAGAAACTCACCCATTAAAGTCCGATTTTGATTCTGAAAAAAAATATTTTCGATCATCTCTTTTTCGGACCATGCGAAATAACTTCATTCCAGGTGTATTTTCGTGTAACAAACGTTGGATTTTTGGATCCAGCGGGTCAAAATACACCTATGAACCCACCCATCAAAGTTCGATTTCGATTCTGGAGACAGATATTTTCGATCATCTCTTTTTCGTGCCATGCGAAATAACTTTTTTCCAAGCATATTTTTGGTCATCAAAGTTTGGATTTTCGGATTCAGCGGGTCGGAATACACCTAGAAACTCACCCATCAGAGTCCGATTTCGATTCTGAAAAAAAATATTTTCGATCATCTCTTTTTCGTACCATGCGGAATAACTTTTTTCCAAGCATATTTTTGGTCATCAGAGGTTGGATTTTCGGATTCAGCGGGTCGAAATACACCTAGAAACTCACCCATCAAAGTCCGATTTCGATTCTGAAAAAAAATATTTTCGATCAACTCTTTTTCGTACCATGCGGAATAACTTCTTTCCAGGTGTATTTTCGTGTAACAACGGTTGGATTTTTGGATTCAGCGGGTCAAAATACACCTATGAACCCACCCACCAAAGTTCGATTCCGATTCTGGAGACAGATATTTTCGATCATCTCTTTTTCGTACCATGCGGAATAACTTTTTTCCAAGCATATTTTTGGTCATCAAAGCTTGGATTTTCGGATTCAGCGGGTCGTAATACACCTAGAAACTCACCCATTAAAGTCCGATTTTGATTCTGAAAAAAAATATTTTCGATCATCTCTTTTTCGTACCATGCGGAATAACTTTTTTCCAAGCATATTTTTGGTCATCAGAGGTTGGATTTTCGGATTCAGCGGGTCGAAATACACCTAGAAACTCACCCATCAAAGTCCGATTTCGATTCTGAAAAAAAATATTTTCGATCAACTCTTTTTCGTACCATGCGGAATAACTTCTTTCCAGGTGTATTTTCGTGTAACAAAGGTTGGATTTTTGGATTCAGCGGGTCGAAATACACCTATGAACCCACCCATCAAAGTTCGATTTCGATTCTGGAGACAGATATTTTCGATCATCTCTTTTTCGTGCCATGCGAAATAACTTTTTTCCAAGCATATTTTTGGTCATCAAAGTTTGGATTTTCGGATTCAGCGGGTCGGAATACACCTAGAAACTCACCCATCAAAGTCCGATTTCGATTCTGAAAAAAAATATTTTCGATCATCTCTTTTTCTGACCATGCGAAGTAACTTCTTTCCAGGTATATTTTCGTGTAACATAGGTTGGATTTTTGGATCCAGCGGGTCAAAATACACCTATGAACCCACCCATCTAAGTTCGATTTCGATTCTGGAGAAAGATATTTCCGATCATCTCTTTTTCGTACCATGCGAAATAAATATTTTACAAGCATATTTTTGGTCGTCAAAGCTTGGATTCTCGGATTCAGCGGGTCAAAATACACCTATAAACCCACCCATCAAAGTTCGATTTCGATTCTGGAGACAGATATTTTTGATCATCCCTTTATCGTACCATGCGAAATAACTTTTTGCCAAGCATATTTTTGGTCATCAAAGTTTGGATTTTCGGATTCAGCGGGTCGGAATACACCTAGAAACTCACCAATTAAAAACCGATTTTGATTCTGAAAAAAAATATTTTCGATCATCTCTTTTTCGGACCATGCGAAATAACTTCATTCCAGGTGTATTTTCGTGTAACAAAGGTTAGATTTTTGGATCCAGCGGGTCAAAATACACCCATAAACCCACCCATCAAAGTTTGATTTCGATTCTGGAGACAGATATTTTCGATCATCTCTTTTTCGTACCATGCGAAATAACTTTTTTCCAAGCATATTTTTGGTCATCAAAGTTTGGATTTTCGGATTCAGCGGGTCGGAATACACCTAGAAACTCACCCATCAAAGTCCGATTTTGATTCTGAAAAAAATTATTTTCGATCATCTCTTTTTCGTACCATGCGGAATAACTTTTTTCCAAGCATATTTTTGGTCATCAGAGGTTGGATTTTCGGATTCAGCGGGTCGTAATACACCTAGAAACTCACCCATTAAAGTCCGATTTTGATTCTGAAAAAAAATATTTTCGATCATCTCTTTTTCGTACCATGCGGAATAACTTTTTTCCAAGCATATTTTTGGTCATCAGAGGTTGGATTTTCGGATTCAGCGGGTCGTAATACACCTAGAAACTCACCAATTGAAGTCCGATTTTGATTCTGAAAAAAAATATTTCCGATCATCTCTTTCTCGGACCATGCGAAATAACTTCATTCCAGGTGTATTTTCGTGTAACAAACGTTGGATTTTTGGATCCAGCGGGTCAAAATACACCTATGAACCCACCCACCAAAGTTCGATTCCGATTCTGGAGACAGATATTTTCGATCATCTCTTTTTCGTACCATGCGGAATAACTTTTTTCCAAGCATATTTTTGGTCATCAAAGCTTGGATTTTCGGATTCAGCGGGTCGTAATACACCTAGAAACTCACCCATTAAAGTCCGATTTTGATTCTGAAAAAAAATATTTTCGATCATCTCTTTTTCGTACCATGCGGAATAACTTTTTTCCAAGCATATTTTTGGTCATCAGAGGTTGGATTTTCGGATTCAGCGGGTCGAAATACACCTAGAAACTCACCCATCAAAGTCCGATTTCGATTCTGAAAAAAAATATTTTCGATCAACTCTTTTTCGTACCATGCGGAATAACTTCTTTCCAGGTGTATTTTCGTGTAACAAAGGTTGGATTTTTGGATTCAGCGGGTGCAAATACACCTATGAACCCACCCATCAAAGTTCGATTTCGATTCTGGAGACAGATATTTTCGATCATCTCTTTTTCGTGCCATGCGAAATAACTTTTTTCCAAGCATATTTTTGGTCATCAAAGATTGGATTTTCGGATTCAGCGGGTCGGAATACACCTAGAAACTCACCCATCAAAGTCCGATTTCGATTCTGAAAAAAAATATTTTCGATCATCTCTTTTTCGTACCATGCGGAATAACTTTTTTCCAAGCATATTTTTGGTCATCAGAGGTTGGATTTTCGGATTCAGCGGGTCGAAATACACCTAGAAACTCACCCATCAAAGTCCGATTTCGATTCTGAAAAAAAATATTTTCGATCAACTCTTTTTCGTACCATGCGGAATAACTTCTTTCCAGGTGTATTTTCGTGTAACAACGGTTGGATTTTTGGATTCAGCGGGTCAAAATACACCTATGAACCCACCCACCAAAGTTCGATTCCGATTCTGGAGACATATTTTCGATCATCTCTTTTTCGTATTATGCGGAATAACTTTTTTCCACGCATATTTTTGGTCATCAAAGCTTGGATTTTCGGATTCAGCGGGTCGGAATACACCTAGAAACTCACCCATTAAAGTCCGATTTTGATTCTGAAAAAAAATATTTTCGATAATCTCTTTTTCTGACCATGCGAAGTAACTTCTTTCCAGGTATATTTTCGTGTAACATAGGTTGGATTTTTGGATCCAGCGGGTCAAAATACACCTATGAACCCACCCATCAAAGTTCGATTTCGATTCTGGAGAAAGATATTTCCGATCATCTCTTTTTCGTACCATGCGAAATAAATATTTTACAAGCATATTTTTGGTCGTCAAAGCTTGGATTCTCGGATTCAGCGGGTCAAAATACACCTATAAACCCACCCATCAAAGTTCGATTTCGATTCTGGAGACAGATATTTTTGATCATCCCTTTATCGTACCATGCGAAATAACTTTTTGCCAAGCATATTTTTGGTCATCAAAGTTTGGATTTTCGGATTCAGCGGGTCGGAATACACCTAGGAACTCACCAATTAAAAACCGATTTTGATTCTGAAAAAAAATATTTTCGATCATCTCTTTTTCGGACCATGCGAAATAACTTCATTCCAGGTGTATTTTCGTGTAACAAAGGTTAGATTTTTGGATCCAGCGGGTCAAAATACACCCATAAACCCACCCATCAAAGTTTGATTTCGATTCTGGAGACAGATATTTTCGATCATCTCTTTTTCGTGCCATGCGAAATAACTTTTTTCCAAGCATATTTTTGGTCATCAAAGTTTGGATTTTCGGATTCAGCGGGTCGGAATACACCTAGAAACTCACCCATCAGAGTCCGATTTCGATTCTGAAAAAAAATATTTTCGATCATCTCTTTTTCGTACCATGCGGAATAACTTTTTTCCAAGCATATTTTTGGTCATCAGAGGTTGGATTTTCGGATTCAGCGGGTCGAAATACACCTAGAAACTCACCCATCAAAGTCCGATTTCGATTCTGAAAAAAAATATTTTCGATCAACTCTTTTTCGTACCATGCGGAATAACTTCTTTCCAGGTGTATTTTCGTGTAACAACGGTTGGATTTTTGGATTCAGCGGGTCAAAATACACCTATGAACCCACCCACCAAAGTTCGATTCCGATTCTGGAGACAGATATTTTCGATCATCTCTTTTTCGTACCATGCGGAATAACTTTTTTCCAAGCATATTTTTGGTCATCAAAGCTTGGATTTTCGGATTCAGCGGGTCGTAATACACCTAGAAACTCACCCATTAAAGTCCGATTTTGATTCTGAAAAAAAATATTTTCGATCATCTCTTTTTCGTACCATGCGGAATAACTTTTTTCCAAGCATATTTTTGGTCATCAGAGGTTGGATTTTCGGATTCAGCGGGTCGAAATACACCTAGAAACTCACCCATCAAAGTCCGATTTCGATTCTGAAAAAAAATATTTTCGATCAACTCTTTTTCGTACCATGCGGAATAACTTCTTTCCAGGTGTATTTTCGTGTAACAAAGGTTGGATTTTTGGATTCAGCGGGTCGAAATACACCTATGAACCCACCCATCAAAGTTCGATTTCGATTCTGGAGACAGATATTTTCGATCATCTCTTTTTCGTGCCATGCGAAATAACTTTTTTCCAAGCATATTTTTGGTCATCAAAGTTTGGATTTTCGGATTCAGCGGGTCGGAATACACCTAGAAACTCACCCATCAAAGTCCGATTTCGATTCTGAAAAAAAATATTTTCGATCATCTCTTTTTCTGACCATGCGAAGTAACTTCTTTCCAGGTATATTTTCGTGTAACATAGGTTGGATTTTTGGATCCAGCGGGTCAAAATACACCTATGAACCCACCCATCTAAGTTCGATTTCGATTCTGGAGAAAGATATTTCCGATCATCTCTTTTTCGTACCATGCGAAATAAATATTTTACAAGCATATTTTTGGTCGTCAAAGCTTGGATTCTCGGATTCAGCGGGTCAAAATACACCTATAAACCCACCCATCAAAGTTCGATTTCGATTCTGGAGACAGATATTTTTGATCATCCCTTTATCGTACCATGCGAAATAACTTTTTGCCAAGCATATTTTTGGTCATCAAAGTTTGGATTTTCGGATTCAGCGGGTCGGAATACACCTAGAAACTCACCAATTAAAAACCGATTTTGATTCTGAAAAAAAATATTTTCGATCATCTCTTTTTCGGACCATGCGAAATAACTTCATTCCAGGTGTATTTTCGTGTAACAAAGGTTAGATTTTTGGATCCAGCGGGTCAAAATACACCCATAAACCCACCCATCAAAGTTTGATTTCGATTCTGGAGACAGATATTTTCGATCATCTCTTTTTCGTACCATGCGAAATAACTTTTTTCCAAGCATATTTTTGGTCATCAAAGTTTGGATTTTCGGATTCAGCGGGTCGGAATACACCTAGAAACTCACCCATCAAAGTCCGATTTTGATTCTGAAAAAAATTATTTTCGATCATCTCTTTTTCGTACCATGCGGAATAACTTTTTTCCAAGCATATTTTTGGTCATCAGAGGTTGGATTTTCGGATTCAGCGGGTCGTAATACACCTAGAAACTCACCCATTAAAGTCCGATTTTGATTCTGAAAAAAAATATTTTCGATCATCTCTTTTTCGTACCATGCGGAATAACTTTTTTCCAAGCATATTTTTGGTCATCAGAGGTTGGATTTTCGGATTCAGCGGGTCGTAATACACCTAGAAACTCACCAATTGAAGTCCGATTTTAATTCTGAAAAAAAATATTTCCGATCATCTCTTTCTCGGACCATGCGAAATAACTTCATTCCAGGTGTATTTTCGTGTAACAAACGTTGGATTTTTGGATCCAGCGGGTCAAAATACACCTATGAACCCACCCACCAAAGTTCGATTCCGATTCTGGAGACAGATATTTTCGATCATCTCTTTTTCGTACCATGCGGAATAACTTTTTTCCAAGCATATTTTTGGTCATCAAAGCTTGGATTTTCGGATTCAGCGGGTCGTAATACACCTAGAAACTCACCCATTAAAGTCCGATTTTGATTCTGAAAAAAAATATTTTCGATCATCTCTTTTTCGTACCATGCGGAATAACTTTTTTCCAAGCATATTTTTGGTCATCAGAGGTTGGATTTTCGGATTCAGCGGGTCGAAATACACCTAGAAACTCACCCATCAAAGTCCGATTTCGATTCTGAAAAAAAATATTTTCGATCAACTCTTTTTCGTACCATGCGGAATAACTTCTTTCCAGGTGTATTTTCGTGTAACAAACGTTGGATTTTTGGATTCAGCGGGTGCAAATACACCTATGAACCCACCCATCAAAGTTCGATTTCGATTCTGGAGACAGATATTTTCGATCATCTCTTTTTCGTGCCATGCGAAATAACTTTTTTCCAAGCATATTTTTGGTCATCAAAGATTGGATTTTCGGATTCAGCGGGTCGGAATACACCTAGAAACTCACCCATCAAAGTCCGATTTCGATTCTGAAAAAAAATATTTTCGATCATCTCTTTTTCGTACCATGCGGAATAACTTTTTTCCAAGCATATTTTTGGTCATCAGAGGTTGGATTTTCGGATTCAGCGGGTCGAAATACACCTAGAAACTCACCCATCAAAGTCCGATTTCGATTCTGAAAAAAAATATTTTCGATCAACTCTTTTTCGTACCATGCGGAATAACTTCTTTCCAGGTGTATTTTCGTGTAACAACGGTTGGATTTTTGGATTCAGCGGGTCAAAATACACCTATGAACCCACCCACCAAAGTTCGATTCCGATTCTGGAGACATATTTTCGATCATCTCTTTTTCGTATTATGCGGAATAACTTTTTTCCACGCATATTTTTGGTCATCAAAGCTTGGATTTTCGGATTCAGCGGGTCGGAATACACCTAGAAACTCACCCATTAAAGTCCGATTTTGATTCTGAAAAAAAATATTTTCGATAATCTCTTTTTCTGACCATGCGAAGTAACTTCTTTCCAGGTATATTTTCGTGTAACATAGGTTGGATTTTTGGATCCAGCGGGTCAAAATACACCTATGAACCCACCCATCAAAGTTCGATTTCGATTCTGGAGAAAGATATTTCCGATCATCTCTTTTTCGTACCATGCGAAATAAATATTTTACAAGCATATTTTTGGTCGTCAAAGCTTGGATTCTCGGATTCAGCGGGTCAAAATACACCTATAAACCCACCCATCAAAGTTCGATTTCGATTCTGGAGACAGATATTTTTGATCATCCCTTTATCGTACCATGCGAAATAACTTTTTGCCAAGCATATTTTTGGTCATCAAAGTTTGGATTTTCGGATTCAGCGGGTCGGAATACACCTAGGAACTCACCAATTAAAAACCGATTTTGATTCTGAAAAAAAATATTTTCGATCATCTCTTTTTCGGACCATGCGAAATAACTTCATTCCAGGTGTATTTTCGTGTAACAAAGGTTAGATTTTTGGATCCAGCGGGTCAAAATACACCCATAAACCCACCCATCAAAGTTTGATTTCGATTCTGGAGACAGATATTTTCGATCATCTCTTTTTCGTACCATGCGAAATAACTTTTTTCCAAGCATATTTTTGGTCATCAAAGTTTGGATTTTCGGATTCAGCGGGTCGGAATACACCTAGAAACTCACCCATCAAAGTCCGATTTCGATTCTGAAAAAAAATATTTTCGATCATCTCTTTTTCGTACCATGCGGAATAACTTTTTTCCAAGCATATTTTTGGTCATCAGAGGTTGGATTTTCGGATTCAGCGGGTCGAAATACACCTAGAAACTCACCCATCAAAGTCCGATTTCGATTCTGAAAAAAAATATTTTCGATCAACTCTTTTTCGTACCATGCGGAATAACTTCTTTCCAGGTGTATTTTCGTGTAACAACGGTTGGATTTTTGGATTCAGCGGGTCAAAATACACCTATGAACCCACCCACCAAAGTTCGATTCCGATTCTGGAGACATATTTTCGATCATCTCTTTTTCGTACCATGCGGAATAACTTTTTTCCACGCATATTTTTGGTCATCAAAGCTTGGATTTTCGGATTCAGCGGGTCGGAATACACCTAGAAACTCACCCATTAAAGTCCGATTTTGATTCTGAAAAAAAATATTTTCGATAATCTCTTTTTCTGACCATGCGAAGTAACTTCTTTCCAGGTATATTTTCGTGTAACATAGGTTGGATTTTTGGATCCAGCGGGTCAAAATACACCTATGAACCCACCCATCAAAGTTCGATTTCGATTCTGGAGAAAGATATTTCCGATCATCTCTTTTTCGTACCATGCGAAATAAATATTTTACAAGCATATTTTTGGTCGTCAAAGCTTGGATTCTCGGATTCAGCGGGTCAAAATACACCTATAAACCCACCCATCAAAGTTCGATTTCGATTCTGGAGACAGATATTTTTGATCATCCCTTTATCGTACCATGCGAAATAACTTTTTGCCAAGCATATTTTTGGTCATCAAAGTTTGGATTTTCGGATTCAGCGGGTCGGAATACACCTAGAAACTCACCAATTAAAAACCGATTTTGATTCTGAAAAAAAATATTTTCGATCATCTCTTTTTCGGACCATGCGAAATAACTTCATTCCAGGTGTATTTTCGTGTAACAAAGGTTAGATTTTTGGATCCAGCGGGTCAAAATACACCCATAAACCCACCCATCAAAGTTTGATTTCGATTCTGGAGACAGATATTTTCGATCATCTCTTTTTCGTACCATGCGAAATAACTTTTTTCCAAGCATATTTTTGGTCATCAAAGTTTGGATTTTCGGATTCAGCGGGTCGGAATACACCTAGAAACTCACCCATCAAAGTCCGATTTTGATTCTGAAAAAAATTATTTTCGATCATCTCTTTTTCGTACCATGCGGAATAACTTTTTTCCAAGCATATTTTTGGTCATCAGAGGTTGGATTTTCGGATTCAGCGGGTCGTAATACACCTAGAAACTCACCCATTAAAGTCCGATTTTGATTCTGAAAAAAAATATTTTCGATCATCTCTTTTTCGTACCATGCGGAATAACTTTTTTCCAAGCATATTTTTGGTCATCAGAGGTTGGATTTTCGGATTCAGCGGGTCGTAATACACCTAGAAACTCACCAATTAAAGTCCGATTTTGATTCTGAAAAAAAATATTTCCGATCATCTCTTTCTCGGACCATGCGAAATAACTTCATTCCAGGTGTATTTTCGTGTAACAAACGTTGGATTTTTGGATCCAGCGGGTCAAAATACACCTATGAACCCACCCACCAAAGTTCGATTCCGATTCTGGAGACAGATATTTTCGATCATCTCTTTTTCGTACCATGCGGAATAACTTTTTTCCAAGCATATTTTTGGTCATCAAAGCTTGGATTTTCGGATTCAGCGGGTCGTAATACACCTAGAAACTCACCCATTAAAGTCCGATTTTGATTCTGAAAAAAAATATTTTCGATCATCTCTTTTTCGTACCATGCGGAATAACTTTTTTCCAAGCATATTTTTGGTCATCAAAGTTTGGATTTTCGGATTCAGCGGGTCGGAATACACCTAGAAACTCACCCATCAAAGTCCGATTTCGATTCTGAAAAAAAATATTTTCGATCATCTCTTTTTCGTACCATGCGGAATAACTTTTTTCCAAGCATATTTTTGGTCATCAGAGGTTGGATTTTCGGATTCAGCGGGTCGAAATACACCTAGAAACTCACCCATCAAAGTCCGATTTCGATTCTGAAAAAAAATATTTTCGATCAACTCTTTTTCGTACCATGCGGAATAACTTCTTTCCAGGTGTATTTTCGTGTAACAACGGTTGGATTTTTGGATTCAGCGGGTCAAAATACACCTATGAACCCACCCACCAAAGTTCGATTCCGATTCTGGAGACATATTTTCGATCATCTCTTTTTCGTACCATGCGGAATAACTTTTTTCCACGCATATTTTTGGTCATCAAAGCTTGGATTTTCGGATTCAGCGGGTCGGAATACACCTAGAAACTCACCCATTAAAGTCCGATTTTGATTCTGAAAAAAAATATTTTCGATAATCTCTTTTTCTGACCATGCGAAGTAACTTCTTTCCAGGTATATTTTCGTGTAACATAGGTTGGATTTTTGGATCCAGCGGGTCAAAATACACCTATGAACCCACCCATCAAAGTTCGATTTCGATTCTGGAGAAAGATATTTCCGATCATCTCTTTTTCGTACCATGCGAAATAAATATTTTACAAGCATATTTTTGGTCGTCAAAGCTTGGATTCTCGGATTCAGCGGGTCAAAATACACCTATAAACCCACCCATCAAAGTTCGATTTCGATTCTGGAGACAGATATTTTCGATCATCTCTTTTTCGTACCATGCGGAATAACTTTTTTCCAAGCATATTTTTGGTCATCAAAGTTTGGATTTTCGGATTCAGCGGGTCGGAATACACCTAGAAACTCACCCATCAAAGTCCGATTTCGATTCTGAAAAAAAATATTTTCGATCATCTCTTTTTCGTACCATGCGGAATAACTTTTTTCCAAGCATATTTTTGGTCATCAGAGGTTGGATTTTCGGATTCAGCGGGTCGAAATACACCTAGAAACTCACCCATCAAAGTCCGATTTCGATTCTGAAAAAAAATATTTTCGATCAACTCTTTTTCGTACCATGCGGAATAACTTCTTTCCAGGTGTATTTTCGTGTAACAACGGTTGGATTTTTGGATTCAGCGGGTCAAAATACACCTATGAACCCACCCACCAAAGTTCGATTCCGATTCTGGAGACATATTTTCGATCATCTCTTTTTCGTACCATGCGGAATAACTTTTTTCCACGCATATTTTTGGTCATCAAAGCTTGGATTTTCGGATTCAGCGGGTCGGAATACACCTAGAAACTCACCCATTAAAGTCCGATTTTGATTCTGAAAAAAAATATTTTCGATAATCTCTTTTTCTGACCATGCGAAGTAACTTCTTTCCAGGTATATTTTCGTGTAACATAGGTTGGATTTTTGGATCCAGCGGGTCAAAATACACCTATGAACCCACCCATCAAAGTTCGATTTCGATTCTGGAGAAAGATATTTCCGATCATCTCTTTTTCGTACCATGCGAAATAAATATTTTACAAGCATATTTTTGGTCGTCAAAGCTTGGATTCTCGGATTCAGCGGGTCAAAATACACCTATAAACCCACCCATCAAAGTTCGATTTCGATTCTGGAGACAGATATTTTTGATCATCCCTTTATCGTACCATGCGAAATAACTTTTTGCCAAGCATATTTTTGGTCATCAAAGTTTGGATTTTCGGATTCAGCGGGTCGGAATACACCTAGAAACTCACCAATTAAAAACCGATTTTGATTCTGAAAAAAAATATTTTCGATCATCTCTTTTTCGGACCATGCGAAATAACTTCATTCCAGGTGTATTTTCGTGTAACAAAGGTTAGATTTTTGGATCCAGCGGGTCAAAATACACCCATAAACCCACCCATCAAAGTTTGATTTCGATTCTGGAGACAGATATTTTCGATCATCTCTTTTTCGTACCATGCGAAATAACTTTTTTCCAAGCATATTTTTGGTCATCAAAGTTTGGATTTTCGGATTCAGCGGGTCGGAATACACCTAGAAACTCACCCATCAAAGTCCGATTTCGATTCTGAAAAAAAATATTTTCGATCATCTCTTTTTCGTACCATGCGGAATAACTTTTTTCCAAGCATATTTTTGGTCATCAGAGGTTGGATTTTCGGATTCAGCGGGTCGAAATACACCTAGAAACTCACCCATCAAAGTCCGATTTCGATTCTGAAAAAAAATATTTTCGATCAACTCTTTTTCGTACCATGCGGAATAACTTCTTTCCAGGTGTATTTTCGTGTAACAACGGTTGGATTTTTGGATTCAGCGGGTCAAAATACACCTATGAACCCACCCACCAAAGTTCGATTCCGATTCTGGAGACATATTTTCGATCATCTCTTTTTCGTACCATGCGGAATAACTTTTTTCCACGCATATTTTTGGTCATCAAAGCTTGGATTTTCGGATTCAGCGGGTCGGAATACACCTAGAAACTCACCCATTAAAGTCCGATTTTGATTCTGAAAAAAAATATTTTCGATAATCTCTTTTTCTGACCATGCGAAGTAACTTCTTTCCAGGTATATTTTCGTGTAACATAGGTTGGATTTTTGGATCCAGCGGGTCAAAATACACCTATGAACCCACCCATCAAAGTTCGATTTCGATTCTGGAGAAAGATATTTCCGATCATCTCTTTTTCGTACCATGCGAAATAAATATTTTACAAGCATATTTTTGGTCGTCAAAGCTTGGATTCTCGGATTCAGCGGGTCAAAATACACCTATAAACCCACCCATCAAAGTTCGATTTCGATTCTGGAGACAGATATTTTTGATCATCCCTTTATCGTACCATGCGAAATAACTTTTTGCCAAGCATATTTTTGGTCATCAAAGTTTGGATTTTCGGATTCAGCGGGTCGGAATACACCTAGAAACTCACCAATTAAAAACCGATTTTGATTCTGAAAAAAAATATTTTCGATCATCTCTTTTTCGGACCATGCGAAATAACTTCATTCCAGGTGTATTTTCGTGTAACAAAGGTTAGATTTTTGGATCCAGCGGGTCAAAATACACCCATAAACCCACCCATCAAAGTTTGATTTCGATTCTGGAGACAGATATTTTCGATCATCTCTTTTTCGTACCATGCGAAATAACTTTTTTCCAAGCATATTTTTGGTCATCATAGTTTGGATTTTCGGATTCAGCGGGTCGGAATACACCTAGAAACTCACCCATCAAAGTCCGATTTTGATTCTGAAAAAAATTATTTTCGATCATCTCTTTTTCGTACCATGCGGAATAACTTTTTTCCAAGCATATTTTTGGTCATCAGAGGTTGGATTTTCGGATTCAGCGGGTCGTAATACACCTAGAAACTCACCCATTAAAGTCCGATTTTGATTCTGAAAAAAAATATTTTCGATCATCTCTTTTTCGTACCATGCGGAATAACTTTTTTCCAAGCATATTTTTGGTCATCAGAGGTTGGATTTTCGGATTCAGCGGGTCGTAATACACCTAGAAACTCACCAATTAAAGTCCGATTTTGATTCTGAAAAAAAATATTTCCGATCATCTCTTTCTCGGACCATGCGAAATAACTTCATTCCAGGTGTATTTTCGTGTAACAAACGTTGGATTTTTGGATCCAGCGGGTCAAAATACACCTATGAACCCACCCACCAAAGTTCGATTCCGATTCTGGAGACAGATATTTTCGATCATCTCTTTTTCGTACCATGCGGAATAACTTTTTTCCAAGCATATTTTTGGTCATCAAAGCTTGGATTTTCGGATTCAGCGGGTCGTAATACACCTAGAAACTCACCCATTAAAGTCCGATTTTGATTCTGAAAAAAAATATTTTCGATCATCTCTTTTTCGTACCATGCGGAATAACTTTTTTCCAAGCATATTTTTGGTCATCAGAGGTTGGATTTTCGGATTCAGCGGGTCGAAATACACCTAGAAACTCACCCATCAAAGTCCGATTTCGATTCTGAAAAAAAATATTTTCGATCATCTCTTTTTCGTACCATGCGGAATAACTTTTTTCCAAGCATATTTTTGGTCATCAGAGGTTGGATTTTCGGATTCAGCGGGTCGAAATACACCTAGAAACTCACCCATCAAAGTCCGATTTCGATTCTGAAAAAAAATATTTTCGATCAACTCTTTTTCGTACCATGCGGAATAACTTCTTTCCAGGTGTATTTTCGTGTAACAACGGTTGGATTTTTGGATTCAGCGGGTCAAAATACACCTATGAACCCACCCACCAAAGTTCGATTCCGATTCTGGAGACATATTTTCGATCATCTCTTTTTCGTACCATGCGGAATAACTTTTTTCCACGCATATTTTTGGTCATCAAAGCTTGGATTTTCGGATTCAGCGGGTCGGAATACACCTAGAAACTCACCCATTAAAGTCCGATTTTGATTCTGAAAAAAAATATTTTCGATAATCTCTTTTTCTGACCATGCGAAGTAACTTCTTTCCAGGTATATTTTCGTGTAACATAGGTTGGATTTTTGGATCCAGCGGGTCAAAATACACCTATGAACCCACCCATCAAAGTTCGATTTCGATTCTGGAGAAAGATATTTCCGATCATCTCTTTTTCGTACCATGCGAAATAAATATTTTACAAGCATATTTTTGGTCGTCAAAGCTTGGATTCTCGGATTCAGCGGGTCAAAATACACCTATAAACCCACCCATCAAAGTTCGATTTCGATTCTGGAGACAGATATTTTTGATCATCCCTTTATCGTACCATGCGAAATAACTTTTTGCCAAGCATATTTTTGGTCATCAAAGTTTGGATTTTCGGATTCAGCGGGTCGGAATACACCTAGAAACTCACCAATTAAAAACCGATTTTGATTCTGAAAAAAAATATTTTCGATCATCTCTTTTTCGGACCATGCGAAATAACTTCATTCCAGGTGTATTTTCGTGTAACAAAGGTTAGATTTTTGGATCCAGCGGGTCAAAATACACCCATAAACCCACCCATCAAAGTTTGATTTCGATTCTGGAGACAGATATTTTCGATCATCTCTTTTTCGTACCATGCGAAATAACTTTTTTCCAAGCATATTTTTGGTCATCAAAGTTTGGATTTTCGGATTCAGCGGGTCGGAATACACCTAGAAACTCACCCATCAAAGTCCGATTTTGATTCTGAAAAAAATTATTTTCGATCATCTCTTTTTCATACCATGCGGAATAACTTTTTTCCAAGCATATTTTTGGTCATCAGAGGTTGGATTTTCGGATTCAGCGGGTCGTAATACACCTAGAAACTCACCCATTAAAGTCCGATTTTGATTCTGAAAAAAAATATTTTCGATCATCTCTTTTTCGTACCATGCGGAATAACTTTTTTCCAAGCATATTTTTGGTCATCAGAGGTTGGATTTTCGGATTCAGCGGGTCGTAATACACCTAGAAACTCACCAATTAAAGTCCGATTTTGATTCTGAAAAAAAATATTTTCGATCATCTCTTTCTCGGACCATGCGAAATAACTTCATTCCAGGTGTATTTTCGTGTAACAAACGTTGGATTTTTGGATCCAGCGGGTCAAAATACACCTATGAACCCACCCACCAAAGTTCGATTCCGATTCTGGAGACAGATATTTTCGATCATCTCTTTTTCGTACCATGCGGAATAACTTTTTTCCAAGCATATTTTTGGTCATCAAAGCTTGGATTTTCGGATTCAGCGGGTCGTAATACACCTAGAAACTCACCCATTAAAGTCCGATTTTGATTCTGAAAAAAAATATTTTCGATCATCTCTTTTTCGTACCATGCGGAATAACTTTTTTCCAAGCATATTTTTGGTCATCAGAGGTTGGATTTTCGGATTCAGCGGGTCGAAATACACCTAGAAACTCACCCATCAAAGTCCGATTTCGATTCTGAAAAAAAATATTTTCGATCAACTCTTTTTCGTACCATGCGGAATAACTTCTTTCCAGGTGTATTTTCGTGTAACAAAGGTTGGATTTTTGGATTCAGCGGGTCGAAATACACCTATGAACCCACCCATCAAAGTTCGATTCCGATTCTGGAGACAGATATTTTCGATCATCTCTTTTTCGTACCATGCGGAATAACTTTTTTCCAAGCATATTTTTGGTCATCAAAGCTTGGATTTTCGGATTCAGCGGGTCGGAATACACCTAGAAACTCACCCATTAAAGTCCGATTTTGATTCTGACAAAAAATATTTTCGATCATCTCTTTTTCGGACCATGCGAAATAACTTCATTCCAGGTGTATTTTCGTGTAACAAACGTTGGATTTTTGGATCCAGCGGGTCAAAATACACCTATGAACCCACCCATCAAAGTTCGATTTCGATTCTGGAGACAGATATTTTCGATCATCTCTTTTTCGTGCCATGCGAAATAACTTCTTTCCAAGCATATTTTTGGTCATCAAAGTTTGGATTTTCGGATTCAGCGGGTCGGAATACACCTAGAAACTCAGCCATCAAAGTCCGATTTCGATTCTGAAAAAAAATATTTTCGATCATCTCTTTTTCGTACCATGCGGAATAACTTTTTTCCAAGCATATTTTTGGTCATCAGAGGTTGGATTTTCGGCTTCAGCGGGTCGAAATACACCTAGAAACTCACCCATCAAAGTCCGATTTCGATTCTGAAAAAAAATATTTTCGATCATCTCTTTTTCGTACCATGCGGAATAACTTCTTTCCAGGTGTATTTTCGTGTAACAAAGGTTGGATTTTTGGATTCAGCGGGTCAAAATACACCTATGAACCCACCCATCAAAGTTCGATGTCGATTCTGGAGAAAGATATTTCCGATCATCTCTTTTTCGTACCATGCGGAATAACTTTTTTCCAAGCATATTTTTGGTCATCAAAGTTTAGATTGTCGGATTCAGCGGGTCGGAATACACCTAGAAACTCACCCATTAAAGTCCGATTTTGATTCTGAAAAAAAATATTTTCGATAATCTCTTTTTCTGACCATGCGAAGTAACTTCTTTCCAGGTATAGTTTCGTGTAACAAAGGTTGGATTTTTGGATCCAGCGGGTCAAAATACACCTATGAACCCACCCATCAAAGTTCGATTTCGATTCTGGATAAAGATATTTCCGATCATCTCTTTTTCGTACCATGCGAAATAACTATTTTACAAGCATATTTTTGGTCGTCAAAGCTTGGATTCTCGGATTCAGCGGGTCAAAATACACCTATGAACCCACCCATCAAAGTTCGATTCCGATTCTGGAGACAGATATTTTCGATCATCCCTTTATCGTACCATGCGAAATAACTTTTTTCCAAGCATATTTCTGGTCATCAAAGTTTGGATTTTCGGATTCAGCGGGTCGGAATACACCTAGAAACTCACCAATTAAAGTCCGATTTTGATTCTGAAAAAAAATATTTTCGATCATCTCTTTCTCGGACCATGCGAAATAACTTCATTCCAGGTGTATTTTCGTGTAACAAAGGTTGGATTTTTGGATCCAGCGGGTCAAAATACACCCATAAACCCACCCATCAAAGTTTGATTTCGATTCTGGAGACAGATATTTTCGATCATCTCTTTTTCGTACCATGCGAAATAACTTTTTTCCAAGCATATTTTTGGTCATCAAAGTTTGGATTTTCGGATTCAGCGGGTCGAAATACACCTAGAAACTCACCCATTAAAGTCCGATTTCGATTCTGAAAAAAAATATTTTCGATCATCTCTTTTTCGTACCATGCGGAATAACTTCTTTCCAGGTGTATTTTCGTGTAACAAAGGTTGGATTTTTGGATTCAGCGGGTCAAAATACACCTATGAACCCACCCATCAAAGTTCGATGTCGATTCTGGAGAAAGATATTTCCGATCATCTCTTTTTCGTACCATGCGGAATAACTTTTTTCCAAGCATATTTTTGGTCATCAAAGTTTAGATTGTCGGATCCAGCGGGTCGGAATACACCTAGAAACTCACCCATTAAAGTCCGATTTTGATTCTGAAAAAAAATATTTTCGATAATCTCTTTTTCTGACCATGCGAAGTAACTTCTTTCCAGGTATAGTTTCGTGTAACAAAGGTTGGATTTTTGGATCCAGCGGGTCAAAATACACCTATGAACCCACCCATCAAAGTTCGATTTCGATTCTGGATAAAGATATTTCCGATCATCTCTTTTTCGTACCATGCGAAATAACTATTTTACAAGCATATTTTTGGTCGTCAAAGCTTGGATTCTCGGATTCAGCGGGTCAAAATACACCTATAAACCCACCCATCAAAGTTCGATTTCGATTCTGGAGACAGATATTTTCGATCATCTCTTTTTCGTACCATGCGAAATAACGTTTTTCCAAGCATATTTTTGGTCATCAAAGTTTGGATTTTCGGATTCAGCGGGTCGAAATACACCTAGAAACTCACCCATTAAAGTCCGATTTTGATTCTGAAAAAAAATATTTTCGATCATCTCTTTTTCGTACCATGCGGAATAACTTTTTTCCAAGCATATTTTTGGTCATCAGAGGTTGGATTTTCGGATTCAGCGGGTCGAAATACACCTAGAAACTCACCCATCAAAGTCCGATTTCGATTCTGAAAAAAAATATTTTCGATCAACTCTTTTTCGTACCATGCGGAATAACTTCTTTCCAGGTGTATTTTCGTGTAACAAAGGTTGGATTTTTGGATTCAGCGGGTCAAAATACACCTATGAACCCACCCATCAAAGTTCGATTCCGATTCTGGAGACAGATATTTTCGATCATCTCTTTTTCGTACCATGCGGAATAACTTTTTTCCAAGCATATTTTTGGTCATCAAAGCTTGGATTTTCGAATTCAGCGGGTCGGAATACACCTAGAAACTCACCCATTAAAGTCCGATTTTGATTCTGAAAAAAAATATTTTCGATCATCTCTTTTTCGGACCATGCGAAATAACTTCATTCCAGGTGTATTTTCGTGTAACAAACGTTGAATTTTTGGATCCAGCGGGTCAAAATACACCTATGAACCCACCCATCAAAGTTCGATTTCGATTCTGGAGACAGATATTTTCGATCATCTCTTTTTCGTGCCATGCGAAATAACTTTTTTCCAAGCATATTTTTGGTCATCAAAGTTTGGATTTTCGGATTCAGCGGGTCGGAATACACCTAGAAACTCACCGATCAAAGTCCGATTTCGATTCTGAAAAAAAATATTTTCGATCATCTCTTTTTCGTACCATGCGGAATAACTTTTTTCCAAGCATATTTTTGGTCATCAGAGGTTGGATTTTCGGATTCAGCGGGTCGAAATACACCTAGAAACTCACCCATCAAAGTCCGATTTCGATTCTGAAAAAAAATATTTTCGATCAACTCTTTTTCGTACCATGCGGAATAACTTCTTTCCAGGTGTATTTTCGTGTAACAACGGTTGGATTTTTGGATTCAGCGGGTCAAAATACACCTATGAACCCACCCACCAAAGTTCGATTCCGGGTCTGGAGACATATTTTCGATCATCTCTTTTTCGTACCATGCGGAATAACTTTTTTCCACGCATATTTTTGGTCATCAAAGCTTGGATTTTCGGATTCAGCGGGTCGGAATACACCTAGAAACTCACCCATTAAAGTCCGATTTTGATTCTGAAAAAAAATATTTTCGATAATCTCTTTTTCTGACCATGCGAAGTAACTTCTTTCCAGGTATATTTTCGTGTAACATAGGTTGGATTTTTGGATCCAGCGGGTCAAAATACACCTATGAACCCACCCATCAAAGTTCGATTTCGATTCTGGAGAAAGATATTTCCGATCATCTCTTTTTCGTACCATGCGAAATAAATATTTTACAAGCATATTTTTGGTCGTCAAAGCTTGGATTCTTGGATTCAGCGGGTCAAAATACACCTATAAACCCACCCATCAAAGTTCGATTTCGATTCTGGAGACAGATATTTTTGATCATCCCTTTATCGTACCATGCGAAATAACTTTTTGCCAAGCATATTTTTGTTCATCAAAGTTTGGATTTTCGGATTCAGCGGGTCGAAATACACCTAGAAACTCACCAATTAAAAACCGATTTTGATTCTGAAAAAAAATATTTTCGATCATCTCTTTTTCGGACCATGCGAAATAACTTCATTCCAGGTGTATTTTCGTGTAACAAAGGTTAGATTTTTGGATCCAGCGGGTCAAAATACACCCATAAACCCACCCATCAAAGTTTGATTTCGATTCTGGAGACAGATATTTTCGATCATCTCTTTTTCGTACCATGCGAAATAACTTTTTTCCAAGCATATTTTTGGTCATCAAAGTTTGGATTTTCGGATTCAGCGGGTCGGAATACACCTAGAAACTCACCCATCAAAGTCCGATTTTGATTCTGAAAAAAATTATTTTCGATCATCTCTTTTTCGTACCATGCGGAATAACTTTTCTCCAAGCATATTTTTGGTCATCAGAGGTTGAATTTTCGGATTCAGCGGGTCGTAATACACCTAGAAACTCACCCATTAAAGTCCGATTTTGATTCTGAAAAAAAATATTTTCGATCATCTCTTTTTCGTACCATGCGGAATAACTTTTTTCCAAGCATATTTTTGGTCATCAGAGGTTGGATTTTCGGATTCAGCGGGTCGAAATACACCTAGAAACCCACCCATCAAAGTTCCATTTCGATTCTGGAGACAGATATTTTCGATCATCTCTTTTTCGTACCATGCGAAATAACTTTTTTCCAAGCATATTTTTGGTCGTCAAAGCTTCGATTTTCGGATTCAGCGGGTCGTAATACACCTAGAAACTCACCCATTAAAGTCCGATTTTGATTCTGAAAAAAAATATTTTCGATCATCTCTTTTTCGTACCATGCGGAATAACTTTTTTCCAAGCATATTTTTGGTCATCAGAGGTTGGATTTTCGGATTCAGCGGGTCAAAATACACCTAGAAACTCACCCATCAAAGTCCGATTTCGATTCTGAAAAAAAATATTTTCGATCAACTCTTTTTCGTACCATGCGGAATAACTTCTTTCCAGGTGTATTTTCGTGTAACAAAGGTTGGATTTTTGGATTCAGCGGGTCAAAATACACCTATGAACCCACCCATCAAAGTTCGATTCCGATTCTGGAGACAGATATTTCCGATCATCTCTTTTTCGTACCATGCGGAATAACTTTTTTCCAAGCATATTTTTGGTCATCAAAGCTTGGATTTTCGGATTCAGCGGGTCGGAATACACCTAGAAACTCACCCATTAAAGTCCGATTTTGATTCTGAAAAAAAATATTTTCGATCATCTCTTTTTCGGACCATGCGAAATAACTTCATTCCAGGTGTATTTTCGTGTAACAAACGTTGGATTTTTGGATCCAGCGGGTCAAAATACACCTATGAACCCACCCATCAAAGTTCGATTTCGATTCTGGAGACAGATATTTTCGATCATCTCTTTTTCGTGCCATGCGAAATAACTTTTTTCCAAGCATATTTTTGGTCATCAAAGTTTGGATTTTCGGATTCAGCGGGTCGGAATACACCTAGAAACTCACCCATCAAAGTCCGATTTCGATTCTGAAAAAAAATATTTTCGATCATCTCTTTTTCGTACCATGCGGAATAACTTTTTTCCAAGCATATTTTTGGTCATCAGAGGTTGGATTTTCGGATTCAGCGGGTCGTAATACACCTAGAAACTCACCCATTAAAGTCCGATTTTGATTCTGAAAAAAAATATTTTCGATCATCTCTTTTTCGTACCATGCGGAATAACTTTTTTCCAAGCATATTTTTGGTCATCAGAGGTTGAATTTTCGGATTCAGCGGGTCGAAATACACCTAGAAACTCACCCATTAAAGTCCGATTTTGATTCTGAAAAAAAATATTTTCGATCATCTCTTTTTCGGACCATGCGAAATAACTTCATTCCAGGTGTATTTTCGTGTAACAAACGTTGGATTTTTGGATCCAGCGGGTCAAAATACACCTATGAACCCACCCATCAAAGTTTGATTTCGATTCTGGAGACAGATATTTTCGATCATCTCTTTTTCGTGCCATGCGAAATAACTTTTTTCCAAGCATATTTTTGGTCATCAAAGTTTGGATTTTCGGATTCAGCGGGTCGGAATACACCTAGAAAACTCACCCATCAAAGTCCGATTTCGATTCTGAAAAAAAATATTTTCGATCATCTCTTTTTCGTACCATGCGGAATAACTTTTTTCCAAGCATATTTTTGGTCATCAGAGGTTGGATTTTCGGATTCAGCGGGTCGTAATACACCTAGAAACTCACCCATTAAAGTCCGATTTTGATTCTGAAAAAAAATATTTTCGATCATCTCTTTTTCGTACCATGCGAAATAACTTTTTTCCAAGCATATTTTTGGTCGTCAAAGCTTGGATTTTCGGATTCAGCGGGTCGTAATACACCTAGAAACTCACCCATTAAAGTCCGATTTTGATTCTGAAAAAAAATATTTTCGATCATCTCTTTTTCGTACCATGCGGAATAACTTTTTTCCAAGCATATTTTTGGTCATCAGAGGTTGGATTTTCGGATTCAGCGGGTCGAAATACACCTAGAAACTCACCCATCAAAGTCCGATTTCGATTCTGAAAAAAAATATTTTCGATCAACTCTTTTTCGTACCATGCGGAATAACTTCTTTCCAGGTGTATTTTCGTGTAACAAAGGTTGGATTTTTGGATTCAGCGGGTCAAAATACACCTATGAACCCACCCATCAAAGTTCGATTCCGATTCTGGAGACAGATATTTTCGATCATCTCTTTTTCGTACCATGCGGAATAACTTTTTTCCAAGCATATTTTTGGTCATCAAAGCTTGGATTTTCGGATTCAGCGGGTCGAAATACACCTAGAAACTCACCCATTAAAGTCCGATTTTGATTCTGAAAAAAAATATTTTCGATCATCTCTTTTTCGGACCATGCGAAATAACTTCATTCCAGGTGTATTTTCGTGTAACAAACGTTGGATTTTTGGATCCAGCGGGTCAAAATACACCTATGAACCCACCCATCAAAGTTCGATTTCGATTCTGGAGACAGATATTTTCGATCATCTCTTTTTCGTGCCATGCGAAATAACTTTTTTCCAAGCATATTTTTGGTCATCAAAGTTTGGATTTTCGGATTCAGCGGGTCGGAATACACCTAGAAACTCACCCATCAAAGTCCGATTTCGATTCTGAAAAAAAATATTTTCGATCATCTCTTTTTCGTACCATGCGGAATAACTTTTTTCCACGCATATTTTTGGTCATCAGAGGTTGGATTTTCGGATTCAGCGGGTCGAAATACACCTAGAAACTCACCCATCAAAGTCCGATTTCGATTCTGAAAAAAAATATTTTCGATCATCTCTTTTTCGTACCATGCGGAATAACTTCTTTCCAGGTGTATTTTCGTGTAACAAAGGTTGGATTTTTGGATTCAGCGGGTCAAAATACACATATGAACCCACCCATCAAAGTTCGATGTCGATTCTGGAGAAAGATATTTCCGATCATCTCTTTTTCGTACCATGCGGAATAACTTTTTTCCAAGCATATTTTTGGTCATCAAAGTTTAGATTTTCGGATTCAGCGGGTCGGAATACACCTAGAAACTCACCCATTAAAGTCCGATTTTGATTCTGAAAAAAAATATTTTCGATAATCTCTTTTTCTGACCATGCGAAGTAACTTCTTTCCAGGTATAGTTTCGTGTAACAAAGGTTGGATTTTTGGATCCAGCGGGTCAAAATACACCTATGAACCCACCCATCAAAGTTCGATTTCGATTCTGGATAAAGATATTTCCGATCATCTCTTTTTCGTACCATGCGAAATAACTATTTTACAAGCATATTTTTGGTCGTCAAAGCTTGGATTCTCGGATTCAGCGGGTCAAAATACACCTATAAACCCACCCATCAAAGTTCGATTTCGATTCTGGAGACAGATATTTTCGATCATCCCTTTATCGTACCATGCGAAATAACTTTTTTCCAAGCATATTCCTGGTCATCAAAGTTTGGATTTTCGGATTCAGCGGGTCGGAATACACCTAGAAACTCACCAATTAAAGTCCGATTTTGATTCTGAAAAAAAATATTTTCGATCATCTCTTTCTCGGACCATGCGAAATAACTTCATTCCAGGTGTATTTTCGTGTAACAAAGGTTGGATTTTTGGATCCAGCGGGTCAAAATACACCCATAAACCCACCCATCAAAGTTTGATTTCGATTCTGGAGACAGATATTTTCGATCATCTCTTTTTCGTACCATGCGAAATAACTTTTTTCCAAGCATATTTTTGGTCATCAAAGTTTGGATTTTCGGATTCAGCGGGTCGAAATACACCTAGAAACTCACCCATTAAAGTCCGATTTTGATTCTGAAAAAAAATATTTTCGATCATCTCTTTTTCGTACCATGCGGAATAACTTTTTTCCAAGCATATTTTTGGTCATCAGAGGTTGGATTTTCGGATTCAGCGGGTCGAAATACACCTAGAAACTCACCCATCAAAGTCCGATTTCGATTCTGAAAAAAAATATTTTCGATCAACTCTTTTTCGTACCATGCGGAATAACTTCTTTCCAGGTGTATTTTCGTGTAACAAAGGTTGGATTTTTGGATTCAGCGGGTCAAAATACACCTATGAACCCACCCATCAAAGTTCGATTCCGATTCTGGAGACAGATATTTTCGATCATCTCTTTTTCGTACCATGCGGAATAACTTTTTTCCAAGCATATTTTTGGTCATCAAAGCTTGGATTTTCGGATTCAGCGGGTCGGAATACACCTAGAAACTCACCCATTAAAGTCCGATTTTGATTCTGAAAAAAAATATTTTCGATCATCTCTTTTTCGGACCATGCGAAATAACTTCATTCCAGGTGTATTTTCGTGTAACAAACGTTGGATTTTTGGATCCAGCGGGTCAAAATACACCTATGAACCCACCCATCAAAGTTCGATTTCGATTCTGGAGACAGATATTTTCGATCATCTCTTTTTCGTGCCATGCGAAATAACTTTTTTCCAAGCATATTTTTGGTCATCAAAGTTTGGATTTTCGGATTCAGCGGGTCGGAATACACCTAGAAACTCACCCATCAAAGTCCGATTTCGATTCTGAAAAAAAATATTTTCGATCATCTCTTTTTCGTACCATGCGGAATTACTTTTTTCCAAGCATATTTTTGGTCATCAGAGGTTGGATTTTCGGATTCAGCGGGTCGAAATACACCTAGAAACTCACCCATCAAAGTCCGATTTCGATTCTGAAAAAAAATATTTTCGATCAACTCTTTTTCGTACCATGCGGAATAACTTCTTTCCAGGTGTATTTTCGTGTAACAACGGTTGGATTTTTGGATTCAGCGGGTCAAAATACACCTATGAACCCACCCACCAAAGTTCGATTCCGATTCTGGAGACATATTTTCGATCATCTCTTTTTCGTACCATGCGGAATAACTTTTTTCCACGCATATTTTTGGTCATCAAAGCTTGGATTTTCGGATTCAGCGGGTCGGAATACACCTAGAAACTCACCCATTAAAGTCCGATTTTGATTCTGAAAAAAAATATTTTCGATAATCTCTTTTTCTGACCATGCGAAGTAACTTCTTTCCAGGTATATTTTCGTGTAACATAGGTTGGATTTTTGGATCCAGCGGGTCAAAATACACCTATGAACCCACCCATCAAAGTTCGATTTCGATTCTGGAGAAAGATATTTCCGATCATCTCTTTTTCGTACCATGCGAAATAAATATTTTACAAGCATATTTTTGGTCGTCAAAGCTTGGATTCTCGGATTCAGCGGGTCAAAATACACCTATAAACCCACCCATCAAAGTTCGATTTCGATTCTGGAGACAGATATTTTTGATCATCCCTTTATCGTACCATGCGAAATAACTTTTTGCCAAGCATATTTTTGTTCATCAAAGTTTGGATTTTCGGATTCAGCGGGTCGGAATACACCTAGAAACTCACCCATTAAAGTCCGATTTTTATTCTGAAAAAAAATATTTTCGATCATCTCTTTTTCGTACCATGCGGAATAACTTTTTTCCAAGCATATTTTTGGTCATCAGAGGTTGGATTTTCGGATTCAGCGGGTCGAAATACACCTAGAAACTCACCCATCAAAGTCCGATTTCGATTCTGAAAAAAAATATTTTCGATCAACTCTTTTTCGTACCATGCGGAATAACTTCTTTCCAGGTGTATTTTCGTGTAACAAAGGTTGGATTTTTGGATTCAGCGGGTCAAAATACACCTATGAACCCACCCATCAAAGTTCGATTCCGATTCTGGAGACAGATATTTTCGATCATCTCTTTTTCGTACCATGCGGAATAACTTTTTTCCAAGCATATTTTTGGTCATCAAAGCTTGGATTTTCGGATTCAGCGGGTCGGAATACACCTAGAAACTCACCCATTAAAGTCCGATTTTGATTCTGAAAAAAAATATTTTCGATCATCTCTTTTTCGGACCATGCGAAATAACTTCATTCCAGGTGTATTTTCGTGTAACAAACGTTGGATTTTTGGATCCAGCGGGTCAAAATACACCTATGAACCCACCCATCAAAGTTCGATTTCGATTCTGGAGACAGATATTTTCGATCATCTCTTTTTCGTGCCATGCGAAATAACTTTTTTCCAAGCATATTTTTGGTCATCAAAGTTTGGATTTTCGGATTCAGCGGGTCGGAATACACCTAGAAACTCACCCATCAAAGTCCGATTTCGATTCTGAAAAAAAATATTTTCGATCATCTCTTTTTCGTACCATGCGGAATAACTTTTTTCCAAGCATATTTTTGGTCATCAGAGGTTGGATTTTCGGATTCAGCGGGTCGAAATACACCTAGAAACTCACCCATCAAAGTCCGATTTCGATTCTGAAAAAAAATATTTTCGATCAACTCTTTTTCGTACCATGCGGAATAACTTCTTTCCAGGTGTATTTTCGTGTAACAACGGTTGGATTTTTGGATTCAGCGGGTCAAAATACACCTATGAACCCACCCACCAAAGTTCGATTCCGATTCTGGAGACATATTTTCGATCATCTCTTTTTCGTACCATGCGGAATAACTTTTTTCCACGCATATTTTTGGTCATCAAAGCTTGGATTTTCGGATTCAGCGGGTCGGAATACACCTAGAAACTCACCCATTAAAGTCCGATTTTGATTCTGAAAAAAAATATTTTCGATAATCTCTTTTTCTGACCATGCGAAGTAACTTCTTTCCAGGTATATTTTCGTGTAACATAGGTTGGATTTTTGGATCCAGCGGGTCAAAATACACCTATGAACCCACCCATCAAAGTTCGATTTCGATTCTGGATGAAGATATTTCCGATCATCTCTTTTTCGTACCATGCGAAATAACTATTTTACAAGCATATTTTTGGTCGTCAAAGCTTGGATTCTCGGATTCAGCGGGTCAAAATACACCTATAAACCCACCCATCAAAGTTCGATTTCGATTCTGGAGACAGATATTTTCGATCATCCCTTTATCGTACCATGCGAAATAACTTTTTTCCAAGCATATTCCTGGTCATCAAAGTTTGGATTTTCGGATTCAGCGGGTCGGAATACACCTAGAAACTCACCAATTAAAGTCCGATTTTGATTCTGAAAAAAAATATTTTCGATCATCTCTTTTTCGGACCATGCGAAATAACTTCATTCCAGGTGTATTTTCGTGTAACAAAGGTTGGATTTTTGGATCCAGCGGGTCAAAATACACCCATAAACCCACCCATCAAAGTTTGATTTCGATTCTGGAGACAGATATTTTCGATCATCTCTTTTTCGTACCATGCGAAATAACTTTTTTCCAAGCATATTTTTGGTCATCAAAGTTTGGATTTTCGGATTCAGCGGGTCGAAATACACCTAGAAACTCACCCATTAAAGTCCGATTTTGATTCTGAAAAAAAATATTTTCGATCATCTCTTTTTCGTACCATGCGGAATAACTTTTTTCCAAGCATATTTTTGGTCATCAGAGGTTGGATTTTCGGATTCAGCGGGTCGAAATACACCTAGAAACTCACCCATCAAAGTCCGATTTCGATTCTGAAAAAAAATATTTTCGATCAACTCTTTTTCGTACCATGCGGAATAACTTCTTTCCAGGTGTATTTTCGTGTAACAAAGGTTGGATTTTTGGATTCAGCGGGTCAAAATACACCTATGAACCCACCCATCAAAGTTCGATTCCGATTCTGGAGACAGATATTTTCGATCATCTCTTTTTCGTACCATGCGGAATAACTTTTTTCCAAGCATATTTTTGGTCATCAAAGCTTGGATTTTCGGATTCAGCGGGTCGGAATACACCTAGAAACTCACCCATTAAAGTCCGATTTTGATTCTGAAAAAAAATATTTTCGATCATCTCTTTTTCGGACCATGCGAAATAACTTCATTCCAGGTGTATTTTCGTGTAACAAACGTTGGATTTTTGGATCCAGCGGGTCAAAATACACCTATGAACCCACCCATCAAAGTTCGATTTCGATTCTGGAGACAGATATTTTCGATCATCTCTTTTTCGTGCCATGCGAAATAACTTTTTTCCAAGCATATTTTTGGTCATCAAAGTTTGGATTTTCGGATTCAGCGGGTCGGAATACACCTAGAAACTCACCCATCAAAGTCCGATTTCGATTCTGAAAAAAAATATTTTCGATCATCTCTTTTTCGTACCATGCGGAATAACTTTTTTCCAAGCATATTTTTGGTCATCAGAGGTTGGATTTTCGGATTCAGCGGGTCGAAATACACCTAGAAACTCACCCATCAAAGTCCGATTTCGATTCTGAAAAAAAATATTTTCGATCAACTCTTTTTCGTACCATGCGGAATAACTTCTTTCCAGGTGTATTTTCGTGTAACAACGGTTGGATTTTTGGATTCAGCGGGTCAAAATACACCTATGAACCCACCCACCAAAGTTCGATTCCGATTCTGGAGACATATTTTCGATCATCTCTTTTTCGTACCATGCGGAATAACTTTTTTCCACGCATATTTTTGGTCATCAAAGCTTGGATTTTCGGATTCAGCGGGTCGGAATACACCTAGAAACTCACCCATTAAAGTCCGATTTTGATTCTGAAAAAAAATATTTTCGATAATCTCTTTTTCTGACCATGCGAAGTAACTTCTTTCCAGGTATATTTTCGTGTAACATAGGTTGGATTTTTGGATCCAGCGGGTCAAAATACACCTATGAACCCACCCATCAAAGTTCGATTTCGATTCTGGAGAAAGATATTTCCGATCATCTCTTTTTCGTACCATGCGAAATAAATATTTTACAAGCATATTTTTGGTCGTCAAAGCTTGGATTCTCGGATTCAGCGGGTCAAAATACACCTATAAACCCACCCATCAAAGTTCGATTTCGATTCTGGAGACAGATATTTTTGATCATCCCTTTATCGTACCATGCGAAATAACTTTTTGCCAAGCATATTTTTGTTCATCAAAGTTTGGATTTTCGGATTCAGCGGGTCGGAATACACCTAGAAACTCACCCATTAAAGTCCGATTTTTATTCTGAAAAAAAATATTTTCGATCATCTCTTTTTCGTACCATGCGGAATAACTTTTTTCCAAGCATATTTTTGGTCATCAGAGGTTGGATTTTCGGATTCAGCGGGTCGAAATACACCTAGAAACTCACCCATCAAAGTCCGATTTCGATTCTGAAAAAAAATATTTTCGATCAACTCTTTTTCGTACCATGCGGAATAACTTCTTTCCAGGTGTATTTTCGTGTAACAAAGGTTGGATTTTTGGATTCAGCGGGTCAAAATACACCTATGAACCCACCCATCAAAGTTCGATTCCGATTCTGGAGACAGATATTTTCGATCATCTCTTTTTCGTACCATGCGGAATAACTTTTTTCCAAGCATATTTTTGGTCATCAAAGCTTGGATTTTCGGATTCAGCGGGTCGGAATACACCTAGAAACTCACCCATTAAAGTCCGATTTTGATTCTGAAAAAAAATATTTTCGATCATCTCTTTTTCGGACCATGCGAAATAACTTCATTCCAGGTGTATTTTCGTGTAACAAACGTTGGATTTTTGGATCCAGCGGGTCAAAATACACCTATGAACCCACCCATCAAAGTTCGATTTCGATTCTGGAGACAGATATTTTCGATCATCTCTTTTTCGTGCCATGCGAAATAACTTTTTTCCAAGCATATTTTTGGTCATCAAAGTTTGGATTTTCGGATTCAGCGGGTCGGAATACACCTAGAAACTCACCCATCAAAGTCCGATTTCGATTCTGAAAAAAAATATTTTCGATCATCTCTTTTTCGTACCATGCGGAATAACTTTTTTCCAAGCATATTTTTGGTCATCAGAGGTTGGATTTGCGGATTCAGCGGGTCGAAATACACCTAGAAACTCACCCATCAAAGTCCGATTTCGATTCTGAAAAAAAATATTTTCGATCAACTCTTTTTCGTACCATGCGGAATAACTTCTTTCCAGGTGTATTTTCGTGTAACAACGGTTGGATTTTTGGATTCAGCGGGTCAAAATACACCTATGAACCCACCCACCAAAGTTCGATTCCGATTCTGGAGACATATTTTCGATCATCTCTTTTTCGTACCATGCGGAATAACGTTTTTCCACGCATATTTTTGGTCATCAAAGCTTGGATTTTCGGATTCAGCGGGTCGGAATACACCTAGAAACTCACCCATTAAAGTCCGATTTTGATTCTGAAAAAAAATATTTTCGATAATCTCTTTTTCTGACCATGCGAAGTAACTTCTTTCCAGGTATATTTTCGTGTAACATAGGTTGGATTTTTGGATCCAGCGGGTCAAAATACACCTATGAACCCACCCATCAAAGTTCGATTTCGATTCTGGATGAAGATATTTCCGATCATCTCTTTTTCGTACCATGCGAAATAACTATTTTACAAGCATATTTTTGGTCGTCAAAGCTTGGATTCTCGGATTCAGCGGGTCAAAATACACCTATAAACCCACCCATCAAAGTTCGATTTCGATTCTGGAGACAGATATTTTCGATCATCCCTTTATCGTACCATGCGAAATAACTTTTATCCAAGCATATTCCTGGTCATCAAAGTTTGGATTTTCGGATTCAGCGGGTCGGAATACACCTAGAAACTCACCAATTAAAGTCCGATTTTGATTCTGAAAAAAAATATTTTCGATCATCTCTTTTTCGGACCATGCGAAATAACTTCATTCCAGGTGTATTTTCGTGTAACAAAGGTTGGATTTTTGGATCCAGCGGGTCAAAATACACCCATAAACCCACCCATCAAAGTTTGATTTCGATTCTGGAGACAGATATTTTCGATCATCTCTTTTTCGTACCATGCGAAATAACTTTTTTCCAAGCATATTTTTGGTCATCAAAGTTTGGATTTTCGGATTCAGCGGGTCGAAATACACCTAGAAACTCACCCATTAAAGTCCGATTTTGATTCTGAAAAAAAATATTTTCGATCATCTCTTTTTCGTACCATGCGGAATAACTTTTTTCCAAGCATATTTTTGGTCATCAGAGGTTGGATTTTCGGATTCAGCGGGTCGAAATACACCTAGAAACTCACCCATCAAAGTCCGATTTCGATTCTGAAAAAAAATATTTTCGATCAACTCTTTTTCGTACCATGCGGAATAACTTCTTTCCAGGTGTATTTTCGTGTAACAAAGGTTGGATTTTTGGATTCAGCGGGTCAAAATACACCTATGAACCCACCCATCAAAGTTCGATTCCGATTCTGGAGACAGATATTTTCGATCATCTCTTTTTCGTACCATGCGGAATAACTTTTTTCCAAGCATATTTTTGGTCATCAAAGCTTGGATTTTCGGATTCAGCGGGTCGGAATACACCTAGAAACTCACCCATTAAAGTCCGATTATGATTCTGAAAAAAAATATTTTCGATCATCTCTTTTTCGGACCATGCGAAATAACTTCATTCCAGGTGTATTTTCGTGTAACAAACGTTGGATTTTTGAATCCAGCGGGTCAAAATACACCTATGAACCCACCCATCAAAGTTCGATTTCGATTCTGGAGACAGATATTTTCGATCATCTCTTTTTCGTGCCATGCGAAATAACTTTTTTCCAAGCATATTTTTGGTCATCAAAGTTTGGATTTTCGGATTCAGCGGGTCGGAATACACCTAGAAACTCACCCATCAAAGTCCGATTTCGATTCTGAAAAAAAATATTTTCGATCATCTCTTTTTCGTACCATGCGGAATAACTTTTTTCCAAGCATATTTTTGGTCATCAGAGGTTGGATTTTCGGATTCAGCGGGTCGAAATACACCTAGAAACTCACCCATCAAAGTCCGATTTCGATTCTGAAAAAAAATATTTTCGATCAACTCTTTTTCGTACCATGCGGAATAACTTCTTTCCAGGTGTATTTTCGTGTAACAACGGTTGGATTTTTGGATTCAGCGGGTCAAAATACACCTATGAACCCACCCACCAAAGTTCGATTCCGATTCTGGAGACATATTTTCGATCATCTCTTTTTCGTACCATGCGGAATAACTTTTTTCCACGCATATTTTTGGTCATCAAAGCTTGGATTTTCGGATTCAGCGGGTCGGAATACACCTAGAAACTCACCCATTAAAGTCCGATTTTGATTCTGAAAAAAAATATTTTCGATAATCTCTTTTTCTGACCATGCGAAGTAACTTCTTTCCAGGTATATTTTCGTGTAACATAGGTTGGATTTTTGGATCCAGCGGGTCAAAATACACCTATGAACCCACCCATCAAAGTTCGATTTCGATTCTGGAGAAAGATATTTCCGATCATCTCTTTTTCGTACCATGCGAAATAAATATTTTACAAGCATATTTTTGGTCGTCAAAGCTTGGATTCTCGGATTCAGCGGGTCAAAATACACCTATAAACCCACCCATCAAAGTTCGATTTCGATTCTGGAGACAGATATTTTTGATCATCCCTTTATCGTACCATGCGAAATAACTTTTTGCCAAGCATATTTTTGTTCATCAAAGTTTGGATTTTCGGATTCAGCGGGTCGGAATACACCTAGAAACTCACCCATTAAAGTCCGATTTTGATTCTGAAAAAAAATATTTTCGATCATCTCTTTTTCGTACCATGCGGAATAACTTTTTTCCAAGCATATTTTTGGTCATCAGAGGTTGGATTTTCGGATTCAGCGGGTCGAAATACACCTAGAAACTCACCCATCAAAGTCCGATTTCGATTCTGAAAAAAAATATTTTCGATCAACTCTTTTTCGTACCATGCGGAATAACTTCTTTCCAGGTGTATTTTCGTGTAACAAAGGTTGGATTTTTGGATTCAGCGGGTCAAAATACACCTATGAACCCACCCATCAAAGTTCGATTCCGATTCTGGAGACAGATATTTTCGATCATCTCTTTTTCGTACCATGCGGAATAACTTTTTTCCAAGCATATTTTTGGTCATCAAAGCTTGGATTTTCGGATTCAGCGGGTCGAAATACACCTAGAAACTCACCCATTAAAGTCCGATTTTGAATCTGAAAAAAAATATTTTCGATCATCTCTTTTTCGGACCATGCGAAATAACTTCATTCCAGGTGTATTTTCGTGTAACAAACGTTGGATTTTTGGATCCAGCGGGTCAAAATACACCTATGAACCCACCCATCAAAGTTCGATTTCGATTCTGGAGACAGATATTTTCGATCATCTCTTTTTCGTGCCATGCGAAATAACTTTTTTCCAAGCATATTTTTGGTCATCAAAGTTTGGATTTTCGGATTCAGCGGGTCGGAATACACCTAGAAACTCACCCATCAAAGTCCGATTTCGATTCTGAAAAAAAATATTTTCGATCATCTCTTTTTCGTACCATGCGGAATAACTTTTTTCCAAGCATATTTTTGGTCATCAGAGGTTGGATTTTCGGATTCAGCGGGTCGAAATACACCTAGAAACTCACCCATCAAAGTCCGATTTCGATTCTGAAAAAAAATATTTTCGATCAACTCTTTTTCGTACCATGCGGAATAACTTCTTTCCAGGTGTATTTTCGTGTAACAACGGTTGGATTTTTGGATTCAGCGGGTCAAAATACACCTATGAACCCACCCACCAAAGTTCGATTCCGATTCTGGAGACATATTTTCGATCATCTCTTTTTCGTACCATGCGGAATAACTTTTTTCCACGCATATTTTTGGTCATCAAAGCTTGGATTTTCGGATTCAGCGGGTCGGAATACACCTAGAAACTCACCCATTAAAGTCCGATTTTGATTCTGAAAAAAAATATTTTCGATAATCTCTTTTTCTGACCATGCGAAGTAACTTCTTTCCAGGTATATTTTCGTGTAACATAGGTTGGATTTTTGGATCCAGCGGGTCAAAATACACCTATGAACCCACCCATCAAAGTTCGATTTCGATTCTGGAGAAAGATATTTCCGATCATCTCTTTTTCGTACCATGCGAAATAAATATTTTACAAGCATATTTTTGGTCGTCAAAGCTTGGATTCTCGGATTCAGCGGGTCAAAATACACCTATAAACCCACCCATCAAAGTTCGATTTCGATTCTGGAGACAGATATTTTTGATCATCCCTTTATCGTACCATGCGAAATAACTTTTTGCCAAGCATATTTTTGTTCATCAAAGTTTGGATTTTCGGATTCAGCGGGTCGGAATACACCTAGAAACTCACCCATTAAAGTCCGATTTTGATTCTGAAAAAAAATATTTTCGATCATCTCTTTTTCGTACCATGCGGAATAACTTTTTTCCAAGCATATTTTTGGTCATCAGAGGTTGGATTTTCGGATTCAGCGGGTCGAAATACACCTAGAAACTCACCCATCAAAGTCCGATTTCGATTCTGAAAAAAAATATTTTCGATCAACTCTTTTTCGTACCATGCGGAATAACTTCTTTCCAGGTGTATTTTCGTGTAACAAAGGTTGGATTTTTGGATTCAGCGGGTCAAAATACACCTATGAACCCACCCATCAAAGTTCGATTCCGATTCTGGAGACAGATATTTTCGATCATCTCTTTTTCGTACCATGCGGAATAACTTTTTTCCAAGCATATTTTTGGTCATCAAAGCTTGGATTTTCGGATTCAGCGGGTCGAAATACACCTAGAAACTCACCCATTAAAGTCCGATTTTGAATCTGAAAAAAAATATTTTCGATCATCTCTTTTTCGGACCATGCGAAATAACTTCATTCCAGGTGTATTTTCGTGTAACAAACGTTGGATTTTTGGATCCAGCGGGTCAAAATACACCTATGAACCCACCCATCAAAGTTCGATTTCGATTCTGGAGACAGATATTTTCGATCATCTCTTTTTCGTGCCATGCGAAATAACTTTTTTCCAAGCATATTTTTGGTCATCAAAGTTTGGATTTTCGGATTCAGCGGGTCGGAATACACCTAGAAACTCACCCATCAAAGTCCGATTTCGATTCTGAAAAAAAATATTTTCGATCATCTCTTTTTCGTACCATGCGGAATAACTTTTTTCCAAGCATATTTTTGGTCATCAGAGGTTGGATTTTCGGATTCAGCGGGTCGAAATACACCTAGAAACTCACCCATCAAAGTCCGATTTCGATTCTGAAAAAAAATATTTTCGATCAACTCTTTTTCGTACCATGCGGAATAACTTCTTTCCAGGTGTATTTTCGTGTAACAACGGTTGGATTTTTGGATTCAGCGGGTCAAAATACACCTATGAACCCACCCACCAAAGTTCGATTCCGATTCTGGAGACATATTTTCGATCATCTCTTTTTCGTACCATGCGGAATAACTTTTTTCCACGCATATTTTTGGTCATCAAAGCTTGGATTTTCGGATTCAGCGGGTCGGAATACACCTAGAAACTCACCCATTAAAGTCCGATTTTGATTCTGAAAAAAAATATTTTCGATAATCTCTTTTTCTGACCATGCGAAGTAACTTCTTTCCAGGTATATTTTCGTGTAACATAGGTTGGATTTTTGGATCCAGCGGGTCAAAATACACCTATGAACCCACCCATCAAAGTTCGATTTCGATTCTGGAGAAAGATATTTCCGATCATCTCTTTTTCGTACCATGCGAAATAAATATTTTACAAGCATATTTTTGGTCGTCAAAGCTTGGATTCTCGGATTCAGCGGGTCAAAATACACCTATAAACCCACCCATCAAAGTTCGATTTCGATTCTGGAGACAGATATTTTTGATCATCCCTTTATCGTACCATGCGAAATAACTTTTTGCCAAGCATATTTTTGTTCATCAAAGTTTGGATTTTCGGATTCAGCGGGTCGGAATACACCTAGAAACTCACCCATTAAAGTCCGATTTTGATTCTGAAAAAAAATATTTTCGATCATCTCTTTTTCGTACCATGCGGAATAACTTTTTTCCAAGCATATTTTTGGTCATCAGAGGTTGGATTTTCGGATTCAGCGGGTCGAAATACACCTAGAAACTCACCCATCAAAGTCCGATTTCGATTCTGAAAAAAAATATTTTCGATCAACTCTTTTTCGTACCATGCGGAATAACTTCTTTCCAGGTGTATTTTCGTGTAACAAAGGTTGGATTTTTGGATTCAGCGGGTCAAAATACACCTATGAACCCACCCATCAAAGTTCGATTCCGATTCTGGAGACAGATATTTTCGATCATCTCTTTTTCGTACCATGCGGAATAACTTTTTTCCAAGCATATTTTTGGTCATCAAAGCTTGGATTTTCGGATTCAGCGGGTCGAAATACACCTAGAAACTCACCCATTAAAGTCCGATTTTGAATCTGAAAAAAAATATTTTCGATCATCTCTTTTTCGGACCATGCGAAATAACTTCATTCCAGGTGTATTTTCGTGTAACAAACGTTGGATTTTTGGATCCAGCGGGTCAAAATACACCTATGAACCCACCCATCAAAGTTCGATTTCGATTCTGGAGACAGATATTTTCGATCATCTCTTTTTCGTGCCATGCGAAATAACTTTTTTCCAAGCATATTTTTGGTCATCAAAGTTTGGATTTTCGGATTCAGCGGGTCGGAATACACCTAGAAACTCACCCATCAAAGTCCGATTTCGATTCTGAAAAAAAATATTTTCGATCATCTCTTTTTCGTACCATGCGGAATAACTTTTTTCCAAGCATATTTTTGGTCATCAGAGGTTGGATTTTCGGATTCAGCGGGTCGAAATACACCTAGAAACTCACCCATCAAAGTCCGATTTCGATTCTGAAAAAAAATATTTTCGATCAACTCTTTTTCGTACCATGCGGAATAACTTCTTTCCAGGTGTATTTTCGTGTAACAACGGTTGGATTTTTGGATTCAGCGGGTCAAAATACACCTATGAACCCACCCACCAAAGTTCGATTCCGATTCTGGAGACATATTTTCGATCATCTCTTTTTCGTACCATGCGGAATAACTTTTTTCCACGCATATTTTTGGTCATCAAAGCTTGGATTTTCGGGTTCAGCGGGTCGGAATACACCTAGAAACTCACCCATTAAAGTCCGATTTTGATTCTGAAAAAAAATATTTTCGATAATCTCTTTTTCTGACCATGCGAAGTAACTTCTTTCCAGGTATATTTTCGTGTAACATAGGTTGGATTTTTGGATCCAGCGGGTCAAAATACACCTATGAACCCACCCATCAAAGTTCGATTTCGATTCTGGAGAAAGATATTTCCGATCATCTCTTTTTCGTACCATGCGAAATAAATATTTTACAAGCATATTTTTGGTCGTCAAAGCTTGGATTCTCGGATTCAGCGGGTCAAAATACACCTATAAACCCACCCATCAAAGTTCGATTTCGATTCTGGAGACAGATATTTTTGATCATCCCTTTATCGTACCATGCGAAATAACTTTTTGCCAAGCATATTTTTGTTCATCAAAGTTTGGATTTTCGGATTCAGCGGGTCGGAATACACCTAGAAACTCACCAATTAAAAACCGATTTTGATTCTGAAAAAAAATATTTTCGATCATCTCTTTTTCGGACCATGCGAAATAACTTCATTCCAGGTGTATTTTCGTGTAACAAAGGTTAGATTTTTGGATCCAGCGGGTCAAAATACACCCATAAACCCACCCATCAAAGTTTGATTTCGATTCTGGAGACAGATATTTTCGATCATCTCTTTTTCGTACCATGCGAAATAACTTTTTTCCAAGCATATTTTTGGTCATCAAAGTTTGGATTTTCGGATTCAGCGGGTCGGAATACACCTAGAAACTCACCCATCAAAGTCCGATTTTGATTCTGAAAAAAATTATTTTCGATCATCTCTTTTTCGTACCATGCGGAATAACTTTTTTCCAAGCATATTTTTGGTCATCAGAGGTTGGATTTTCGGATTCAGCGGGTCGTAATACACCTAGAAACTCACCCATTAAAGTCCGATTTTGATTCTGAAAAAAAATATTTTCGATCATCTCTTTTTCGTACCATGCGGAATAACTTTTTTCCAAGCATATTTTTGGTCATCAGAGGTTGGATTTTCGGATTCAGCGGGTCGAAATACACCTAGAAACCCACCCATCAAAGTTCCATTTCGATTCTGGAGACAGATATTTTCGATCATCTCTTTTTCGTACCATGCGAAATAACTTTTTTCCAAGCATATTTTTGGTCGTCAAAGCTTGGATTTTCGGATTCAGCGGGTCGTAATACACCTAGAAACTCACCCATTAAAGTCCGATTTTGATTCTGAAAAAAAATATTTTCGATCATCTCTTTTTCGTACCATGCGGAATAACTTTTTTCCAAGCATATTTTTGGTCATCAGAGGTTGGATTTTCGGATTCAGCGGGTCGAAATACACCTAGAAACTCACCCATCAAAGTCCGATTCCGATTCTGAAAAAAAATATTTTCGATCAACTCTTTTTCGTACCATGCGGAATAACTTCTTTCCAGGTGTATTTTCGTGTAACAAAGGTTGGATTTTTGGATTCAGCGGGTCAAAATACACCTATGAACCCACACATCAAAGTTCGATTCCGATTCTGGAGACAGATATTTTCGATCATCTCTTTTTCGTACCATGCGGAATAACTTTTTTCCAAGCATATTTTTGCTCATCAAAGCTTGGATTTTCGGATTCAGCGGGTCGGAATACACCTAGAAACTCACCCATTAAAGTCCGATTTTGATTCTGAAAAAAAATATTTTCGATCATCTCTTTTTCGGACCATGCGAAATAACTTCATTCCAGGTGTATTTTCGTGTAACAAACGTTGGATTTTTGGATCCAGCGGGTCAAAATACACCTATGAACCCACCCATCAAAGTTCGATTTCGATTCTGGAGACAGATATTTTCGATCATCTCTTTTTCGTGCCATGCGAAATAACTTTTTTCCAAGCATATTTTTGGTCATCAAAGTTTGGATTTTCGGATTCAGCGGGTCGGAATACACCTAGAAACTCACCCATCAAAGTCCGATTTCGATTCTGAAAAAAAATATTTTCGATCATCTCTTTTTCGTACCATGCGGAATAACTTTTTTCCAAGCATATTTTTGGTCATCAGAGGTTGGATTTTCGGATTCAGCAGGTCGTAATACACCTAGAAACTCACCCATTAAAGTCCGATTTTGATTCTGAAAAAAAATATTTTCGATCATCTCTTTTTCGTACCATGCGGAATAACTTTTTTCCAAGCATATTTTTGGTCATCAGAGGTTGGATTTTCGGATTCAGCGGGTCGAAATACACCTAGAAACCCACCCATCAAAGTTCCATTTCGATTCTGGAGACAGATATTTTCGATCATCTCTTTTTCGTACCATGCGAAATAACTTTTTTCCAAGCATATTTTTGGTCGTCAAAGCTTGGATTTTCGGATTCAGCGGGTCGTAATACACCTAGAAACTCACCCATTAAAGTCCGATTTTGATTCTGAAAAAAAATATTTTCGATCATCTCTTTTTCGTACCATGCGGAATAACTTTTTTCCAAGCATATTTTTGGTCATCAGAGGTTGGATTTTCGGATTCAGCGGGTCGAAATACACCTAGAAACTCACCCATCAAAGTCCGATTTCGATTCTGAAAAAAAATATTTTCGATCAACTCTTTTTCGTACCATGCGGAATAACTTCTCTCCAGGTGTATTTTCGTGTAACAAAGGTTGGATTTTTGGATTCAGCGGGTCAAAATACACCTATGAACCCACCCATCAAAGTTCGATTCCGATTCTGGAGACAGATATTTGCGATCATCTCTTTTTCGTACCATGCGGAATAACTTTTTTCCAAGCATATTTTTGGTCATCAAAGCTTGGATTTTCGGATTCAGCGGGTCGGAATACACCTAGAAACTCACCCATTAAAGTCCGATTTTGATTCTGAAAAAAAATATTTTCGATCATCTCTTTTTCGGACCATGCGAAATAACTTCATTCCAGGTGTATTTTCGTGTAACAAACGTTGGATTTTTGGATCCAGCGGGTCAAAATACACCTATGAACCCACCCATCAAAGTTCGATTTCGATTCTGGAGACAGATATTTTCGATCATCTCTTTTTCGTGCCATGCAAAATAACTTTTTTCCAAGCATATTTTTGGTCATCAAAGTTTGGATTTTCGGATTCAGCGGGTCGGAATACACCTAGAAACTCACCCATCAAAGTCCGATTTCGATTCTGAAAAAAAATATTTTCGATCATCTCTTTTTCGTACCATGCGGAATAACTTTTTTCCAAGCATATTTTTGGTCATCAGAGGTTGGATTTTCGGATTCAGCGGGTCGTAATACACCTAGAAACTCACCCATTAAAGTCCGATTTTGATTCTGAAAAAAAATATTTTCGATCATCTCTTTTTCGTACCATGCGGAATAACTTTTTTCCAAGCATATTTTTGGTCATCAGAGGTTGGATTTTCGGATTCAGCGGGTCAAAATACACCTAGAAACCCACCCATCAAAGTTCCATTTCGATTCTGGAGACAGATATTTTCGATCATCTCTTTTTCGTACCATGCGAAATAACTTTTTTCCAAGCATATTTTTGGTCGTCAAAGCTTGGATTTTCGGATTCAGCGGGTCGTAATACACCTAGAAACTCACCCATTAAAGTCCGATTTTGATTCTGAAAAAAAATATTTTCGATCATCTCTTTTTCGTACCATGCGGAATAACTTTTTTCCAAGCATATTTTTGGTCATCAGAGGTTGGATTTTCGGATTCAGCGGGTCGAAATACACCTAGAAACTCACCCATCAAAGTCCGATTTCGATTCTGAAAAAAAATATTTTCGATCAACTCTTTTTCGTACCATGCGGAATAACTTCTTTCCAGGTGTATTTTCGTGTAACAAAGGTTGGATTTTTGGATTCAGCGGGTCAAAATACACCTATGAACCCACCCATCAAAGTTCGATTCCGATTCTGGAGACAGATATTTTCGATCATCTCTTTTTCGTACCATGCGGAATAACTTTTTTCCAAGCATATTTTTGGTCATCAGAGGTTGGATTTTCGGATTCAGCGGGTCGAAATACACCTAGAAACTCACCCATCAAAGTCCGATTTCGATTCTGAAAAAAAATATTTTCGATCAACTCTTTTTCGTACCATGCGGAATAACTTCTTTCCAGGTGTATTTCCGTGTAACAAAGGTTGGATTTTTGGATTCAGCGGGTCAAAATACACCTATGAACCCACCCATCAAAGTTCGATTCCGATTCTGGAGACAGATATTTTCGATCATCTCTTTTTCGTACCATGCGGAATAACTTTTTTCCAAGCATATTTTTGGTCATCAAAGCTTGGATTTTCGGATTCAGCGGGTCGGAATACACCTAGAAACTCACCCATTAAAGTCCGATTTTGATTCTGAAAAAAAATATTTTCGATCATCTCTTTTTCGGACCATGCGAAATAACTTCATTCCAGGTGTATTTTCGTGTAACAAACGTTGGATTTTTGGATCCAGCGGATCAAAATACACCTATGAACCCACCCATCAAAGTTCGATTTCGATTCTGGAGACAGATATTTTCGATCATCTCTTTTTCGTGCCATGCGAAATAACTTTTTTCCAAGCATATTTTTGGTCATCAAAGTTTGGATTTTCGGATTCAGCGGGTCGGAATACACCTAGAAACTCACCCATCAAAGTCCGATTTCGATTCTGAAAAAAAATATTTTCGATCATCTCTTTTTCGTACCATGCGGAATAACTTTTTTCCAAGCATATTTTTGGTCATCAGAGGTTGGATTTTCGGATTCAGCGGGTCGTCATACACCTAGAAACTCACCCATTAAAGTCCGATTTTGATTCTGAAAAAAAATATTTTCGATCATCTCTTTTTCGTACCATGCGGAATAACTTTTTTCCAAGCATATTTTTGGTCATCAGAGGTTGGATTTTCGGATTCAGCGGGTCGAAATACACCTAGAAACCCACCCATCAAAGTTCCATTTCGATTCTGGAGACAGATATTTTCGATCATCTCTTTTTCGTACCATGCGAAATAACTTTTTTCCAAGCATATTTTTGGTCGTCAAAGCTTGGATTTTCGGATTCAGCGGGTCGTAATACACCTAGAAACTCACCCATTAAAGTCCGATTTTGATTCTGAAAAAAAATATTTTCGATCATCTCTTTTTCGTACCATGCGGAATAACTTTTTTCCAAGCATATTTTTGGTCATCAGAGGTTGGATTTTCGGATTCAGCGGGTCGAAATACACCTAGAAACTCACCCATCAAAGTCCGATTTCGATTCTGAAAAAAAATATTTTCGATCAACTCTTTTTCGTACCATGCGGAATAACTTCTTTCCAGGTGTATTTTCGTGTAACAAAGGTTGGATTTTTGGATTCAGCGGGTCAAAATACACCTATGAACCCACCCATCAAAGTTCGATTCCGATTCTGGAGACAGATATTTTCGATCATCTCTTTTTCGTACCATGCGGAATAACTTTTTTCCAAGCATATTTTTGGTCATCAGAGGTTGGATTTTCGGATTCAGCGGGTCGAAATACACCTAGAAACTCACCCATCAAAGTCCGATTTCGATTCTGAAAAAAAATATTTTCGATCAACTCTTTTTCGTACCATGCGGAATAACTTCTTTCCAGGTGTATTTTCGTGTAACAAAGGTTGGATTTTTGGATTCAGCGGGTCAAAATACACCTATGAACCCACCCATCAAAGTTCGATTCCGATTCTGGAGACAGATATTTTCGATCATCTCTTTTTCGTACCATGCGGAATAACTTTTTTCCAAGCATATTTTTGGTCATCAAAGCTTGGATTTTCGGATTCAGCGGGTCGAAATACACCTAGAAACTCACCCATTAAAGTCCGATTTTGATTCTGAAAAAAAATATTTTCGATCATCTCTTTTTCGGACCATGCGAAATAACTTCATTCCAGGTGTATTTTCGTGTAACAAACGTTGGATTTTTGGATCCAGCGGGTCAAAATACACCTATGAACCCACCCATCAAAGTTCGATTTCGATTCTGGAGACAGATATTTTCGATCATCTCTTTTTCGTGCCATGCGAAATAACTTTTTTCCAAGCATATTTTTGGTCATCAAAGTTTGGATTTTCGGATTCAGCGGGTCGGAATACACCTAGAAACTCACCCATCAAAGTCCGATTTCGATTCTGAAAAAAAATATTTTCGATCATCTCTTTTTCGTACCATGCGGAATAACTTTTTTCGAAGCATATTTTTGGTCATCAGAGGTTGGATTTTCGGATTCAGCGGGTCGAAATACACCTAGAAACTCACCCATCAAAGTCCGATTTCGATTCTGAAAAAAAATATTTTCGATCATCTCTTTTTCGTACCATGCGGAATAACTTCTTTCCAGGTGTATTTTCGTGTAACAAAGGTTGGATTTTTGGATTCAGCGGGTCAAAATACACATATGAACCCACCCATCAAAGTTCGATGTCGATTCTGGAGAAAGATATTTCCGATCATCTCTTTTTCGTACCATGCGGAATAACTTTTTTCCAAGCATATTTTTGGTCATCAAAGTTTAGATTTTCGGATTCAGCGGGTCGGAATACACCTAGAAGCTCACCCATTAAAGTCCGATTTTGATTCTGAAAAAAAATATTTTCGATAATCTCTTTTTCTGACCATGCGAAGTAACTTCTTTCCAGGTATAGTTTCGTGTAACAAAGGTTGGATTTTTGGATCCAGCGGGTCAAAATACACCTATGAACCCACCCATCAAAGTTCGATTTCGATTCTGGATAAAGATATTTCCGATCATCTCTTTTTCGTACCATGCGAAATAACTATTTTACAAGCATATTTTTGGTCGTCAAAGCTTGGATTCTCGGATTCAGCGGGTCAAAATACACCTATAAACCCACCCATCAAAGTTCGATTTCGATTCTGGAGACAGATATTTTCGATCATCCCTTTATCGTACCATGCGAAATAACTTTTTTCCAAGCATATTTCTGGTCATCAAAGTTTGGATTTTCGGATTCAGCGGGTCGGAATACACCTAGAAACTCACCAATTAAAGTCCGATTTTGATTCTGAAAAAAAATATTTTCGATCATCTCTTTCTCGGACCATGCGAAATAACTTCATTCCAGGTGTATTTTCGTGTAACAAAGGTTGGATTTTTGGATCCAGCGGGTCAAAAAACACCCATAAACCCACCCATCAAAGTTTGATTTCGATTCTGGAGACAGATATTTTCGATCATCTCTTTTTCGTACCATGCGAAATAACTTTTTTCCAAGCATATTTTTGGTCATCAAAGTTTGGATTTTCGGATTCAGCGGGTCGAAATACACCTAGAAACTCACCCATTAAAGTCCGATTTTGATTCTGAAAAAAAATATTTTCGATCATCTCTTTTTCGTACCATGCGGAATAACTTTTTTCCAAGCATATTTTTGGTCATCAGAGGTTGGATTTTCGGATTCAGCGGGTCGAAATACACCTAGAAACTCACCCATCAAAGTCCGATTTCGATTCTGAAAAAAAATATTTTCGATCAACTCTTTTTCGTACCATGCGGAATAACTTCTTTCCAGGTGTATTTTCGTGTAACAAAGGTTGGATTTTTGGATTCAGCGGGTCAAAATACACCTATGAACCCACCCATCAAAGTTCGATTCCGATTCTGGAGACAGATATTTTCGATCATCTCTTTTTCGTACCATGCGGAATAACTTTTTTCCAAGCATATTTTTGGACATCAAAGCTTGGATTTTCGGATTCAGCGGGTCGGAATACACCTAGAAACTCACCCATTAAAGTCCGATTTTGATTCTGAGAAAAAATATTTTCGATCATCTCTTTTTCGGACCATGCGAAATAACTTCATTCCAGGTGTATTTTCGTGTAACAAACGTTGGATTTTTGGATCCAGCGGGTCAAAATACACCTATGAACCCACCCATCAAAGTTCGATTTCGATTCTGGAGACAGATATTTTCGATCATCTCATTTCGTGCCATGCGAAATAACTTTTTTCCAAGCATATTTTTGGTCATCAAAGTTTGGATTTTCGGATTCAGCGGGTCGGAATACACCTAGAAACTCACCCATCAAAGTCCGATTTCGATTCTGAAAAAAAATATTTTCGATCATCTCTTTTTCGTACCATGCGGAATAACTTTTTTCCAAGCATATTTTTGGTCATCATAGGTTGGATTTTCGGATTCAGCGGGTCGAAATACACCTAGAAACTCACCCATCAAAGTCCGATTTCGATTCTGAAAAAAAATATTTTCGATCAACTCTTTTTCGTACCATGCGGAATAACTTCTTTCCAGGTGTATTTTCGTGTAACAACGGTTGGATTTTTGGATTCAGCGGGTCAAAATACACCTATGAACCCACCCACCAAAGTTCGATTCCGATTCTGGAGACATATTTTCGATCATCTCTTTTTCGTACCATGCGGAATAACTTTTTTCCACGCATATTTTTGGTCATCAAAGCTTGGATTTTCGGATTCAGCGGGTCGGAATACACCTAGAAACTCACCCATTAAAGTCCGATTTTGATTCTGAAAAAAAATATTTTCGATAATCTCTTTTTCTGACCATGCGAAGTAACTTCTTTCCAGGTATATTTTCGTGTAACATAGGTTGGATTTTTGGATCCAGCGGGTCAAAATACACCTATGAACCCACCCATCAAAGTTCGATTTCGATTCTGGAGAAAGATATTTCCGATCATCTCTTTTTCGTACCATGCGAAATAAATATTTTACAAGCATATTTTTGGTCGTCAAAGCTTGGATTCTCGGATTCAGCGGGTCAAAATACACCTATAAACCCACCCATCAAAGTTCGATTTCGATTCTGGAGACAGATATTTTTGATCATCCCTTTATCGTACCATGCGAAATAACTTTTTTCCAAGCATATTTTTGGTCATCAAAGTTTGGATTTTCGGATTCAGCGGGTCGGAATACACCTGGAAACTCACCAATTAAAAACCGGTTTTGATTCTGAAAAAAAATATTTTCGATCATCTCTTTTTCGGACCATGCGAAATAACTTCATTCCAGGTGTATTTTCGTGTAACAAAGGTTAGATTTTTGGATCCAGCGGGTCAAAATACACCCATAAACCCACCCATCAAAGTTTGATTTCGATTCTGGAGACAGATATTTTCGATCATCTCTTTTTCGTACCATGCGAAATAACTTTTTTCCAAGCATATTTTTGGTCATCAAAGTTTGGATTTTCGGATTCAGCGGGTCGGGATACACCTAGAAACTCACCCATCAAAGTCCGATTTTGATTCTGAAAAAAATTATTTTCGATCATCTCTTTTTCGTACCATGCGGAATAACTTTTTTCCAAGCATATTTTTGGTCATCAGAGGTTGGATTTTCGGATTCAGCGGGTCGTAATACACCTAGAAACTCACCCATTAAAGTCCGATTTTGATTCTGAAAAAAAATATTTTCGATCATCTCTTTTTCGTACCATGCGAAATAACTTTTTTCCAAGCATATTTTTGGTCATCAGAGGTTGGATTTTCGGATTCAGCGGGTCGAAATACACCTAGAAACCCACCCATCAAAGTTCCATTTCGATTCTGGAGACAGATATTTTCGATCATCTCTTTTTCGTACCATGCGAAATAACTTTTTTCCAAGCATATTTTTGGTCGTCAAAGCTTGGATTTTCGGATTCAGCGGGTCGTAATACACCTAGAAACTCACCCATTAAAGTCCGATTTTGATTCTGAAAAAAAATATTTTCGATCATCTCTTTTTCGTACCATGCGGAATAACTTTTTTCCAAGCATATTTTTGGTCATCAGAGGTTGGATTTTCGGATTCAGCGGGTCGAAATACACCTAGAAACTCACCCATCAAAGTCCGATTTCGATTCTGAAAAAAAATATTTTCGATCAACTCTTTTTCGTACCATGCGGAATAACTTCTTTCCAGGTGTATTTTCGTGTAACAAAAGTTGGATTTTTGGATTCAGCGGGTCAAAATACACCTATGAACCCACCCATCAAAGTTCGATTCCGATTCTGGAGACAGATATTTTCGATCATCTCTTTTTCGTACCATGCGGAATAACTTTTTTCCAAGCATATTTTTGGTCATCAAAGCTTGGATTTTTCGGATTCAGCGGGTCGGAATACACCTAGAAACTCACCCATTAAAGTCCGATTTTGATTCTGAAAAAAAATATTTTCGATCATCTCTTTTTCGGACCATGCGAAATAACTTCATTCCAGGTGTATTTTCGTGTAACAAACGTTGGATTTTTGGATCCAGCGGGTCAAAATACACCTATGAACCCACCCATCAAAGTTCGATTTCGATTCTGGAGACAGATATTTTCGATCATCTCTTTTTCGTGCCATGCGAAATAACTTTTTTCCAAGCATATTTTTGGTCATCAAAGTTTGGATTTTCGGATTCAGCGGGTCGGAATACACCTAGAAACTCACCCATCAAAGTCCGATTTCGATTCTGAAAAAAAATATTTTCGATTATCTCTTTTTCGTACCATGCGGAATAACTTTTTTCCAAGCATATTTTTGGTCATCAGAGGTTGGATTTTCGGATTCAGCGGGTCGAAATACACCTAGAAACTCACCCATCGAAGTCCGATTTCGATTCTGAAAAATAATATTTTCGATCATCTCTTTTTCGTACCATGCGGAATAACTTCTTTCCAGGTGTATTTTCGTGTAACAAAGGTTGGATTTTTGGATTCAGCGGGTCAAAATACACCTATGAACCCACCCATCAAAGTTCGATTTCGATTCTGGAGACAGATATTTTCGATCATCCCTTTATCGTACCATGCGAAATAACTTTTTTCCAAGCATATTTCTGGTCATCATAGTTTGGATTTTCGGATTCAGCGGGTCGGAATACACCTAGAAACTCACCAATTAAAGTCCGATTTTGATTCTGAAAAAAAATATTTTCGATCATCTCTTTCTCGGACCATGCGAAATAACTTCATTCCAGGTGTATTTTCGTGTAACAAAGGTTGGATTTTTGGATCCAGCGGGTCAAAATACACCCATAAACCCACCCATCAAAGTTTGATTTCGATTCTGAAGACAGATATTTTCGATCATCTCTTTTTCGTACCATGCGAAATAACTTTTTTCCAAGCATATTTTTGGTCATCAAAGTTTGGATTTTCGGATTCAGCGGGTCGAAATACACCTAGAAACTCACCCATTAAAGTCCGATTTTGATTCTGAAAAAAATATTTTCGATCATCTCTTTTTCGTACCATGCGGAATAACTTTTTTCCAAGCATATTTTTGGTCATCAGAGGTTGGATTTTCGGATTCAGCGGGTCGGAATACACCTAGAAACTCACCCATCAAAGTCCGATTTCGATTCTGAAAAAAAATATTTTCGATCATCTCTTTTTCGTACCATGCGGAATAACTTTTTTCCAAGCATATTTTTGGTCATCAGAGGTTGGATTTTCGGATTCAGCGGGTCGTAATACACCTAGAAACTCACCCATTAAAGTCCGATTTTGATTCTGAAAAAAAATATTTTCGATCATCTCTTTTTCGTACCATGCGGAATAACTTTTTTCCAAGCATATTTTTGGTCATCAGAGGTTGGATTTCCGGATTCAGCGGGTCGAAATACACCTAGAAACCCACCCATCAAAGTTCCATTTCGATTCTGGAGACAGATATTTTCGATCATCTCTTTTTCGTACCATGCGAAATAACTTTTTTCCAAGCATATTTTTGGTCATCAAAGTTTGGATTTTCGGATTCAGCGGGTCGAAATACACCTAGAAACTCACCCATTAAAGTCCGATTTTGATTCTGAAAAAAAATATTTTCGATGATCTCTTTTTCGTACCATGCGGAATAACTTTTTTCCAAGCATATTTTTGGTCATCAGAGGTTGGATTTTCGGATTCAGCGGGTCGAAATACACCTAGAAACTCACCCATCAAAGTCCGATTTCGATTCTGAAAAAAAATATTTTCGATCAACTCTTTTTCGTACCATGCGGAATAACTTCTTTCCAGGTGTATTTTCGTGTAACAAAGGTTGGATTTTTGGATTCAGCGGGTCAAAATACACCTATGAACCCACCCATCAAAGTTCGATTCCGATTCTGGAGACAGATATTTTCGATCATCTCTTTTTCGTACCATGCGGAATAACTTTTTTCCAAGCATATTTTTGGTCATCAAAGCTTGGATTTTCGGATTCAGCGGGTCGGAATACACCTAGAAACTCACCCATTAAAGTCCGATTTTGATTCTGAAAAAAAATATTTTCGATCATCTCTTTTTCGGACCATGCGAAATAACTTCTTTCCAGGTATATTTTCGTGTAACATAGGTTGGATTTTTGGATCCAGCGGGTCAAAATACACCTATGAACCCACCCATCAAAGTTCGATTTCGATTCTGGAGAAAGATATTTCCGATCATCTCTTTTTCGTACCATGCGAAATAAATATTTTACAAGCATATTTTTGGTCGTCAAAGCTTGGATTCTCGGATTCAGCGGGTCAAAATACACCTATAAACCCACCCATCAAAGTTCGATTTCGATTCTGGAGACAGATATTTTTGATCATCCCTTTATCGTACCATGCGAAATAACTTTTTTCCAAGCATATTTTTGGTCATCAAAGTTTGGATTTTCGGATTCAGCGGGTCGGAATACACCTGGAAACTCACCAATTAAAAACCGGTTTTGATTCTGAAAAAAAATATTTTCGATCATCTCTTTTTCGGACCATGCGAAATAACTTCACCCCAGGTGTATTTTCGTGTAACAAAGGTTAGATTTTTGGATCCAGCGGGTCAAAATACACCCATAAACCCACCCATCAAAGTTTGATTTCGATTCTGGAGACAGATATTTTCGATCATCTCTTTTTCGTACCATGCGAAATAACTTTTTTCCAAGCATATTTTTGGTCATCAAAGTTTGGATTTTCGGATTCAGCGGGTCGGGATACACCTAGAAACTCACCCATCAAAGTCCGATTTTGATTCTGAAAAAAATTATTTTCGATCATCTCTTTTTCGTACCATGCGGAATAACTTTTTTCCAAGCATATTTTTGGTCATCAGAGGTTGGATTTTCGGATTCAGCGGGTCGTAATACACCTAGAAACTCACCCATTAAAGTCCGATTTTGATTCTGAAAAAAAATATTTTCGATCATCTCTTTTTCGTACCATGCGAAATAACTTTTTTCCAAGCATATTTTTGGTCATCAGAGGTTGGATTTTCGGATTCAGCGGGTCGAAATACACCTAGAAACCCACCCATCAAAGTTCCATTTCGATTCTGGAGACAGATATTTTCGATCATCTCTTTTTCGTACCATGCGAAATAACTTTTTTCCAAGCATATTTTTGGTCGTCAAAGCTTGGATTTTCGGATTCAGCGGGTCGTAATACACCTAGAAACTCACCCATTAAAGTCCGATTTTGATTCTGAAAAAAAATATTTTCGATCATCTCTTTTTCGTACCATGCGGAATAACTTTTTTCCAAGCATATTTTTGGTCATCAGAGGTTGGATTTTCGGATTCAGCGGGTCGAAATACACCTAGAAACTCACCCATTAAAGTCCGATTTTGATTCTGAAAAAAAATATTTTCGATCATCTCTTTTTCGGACCATGCGAAATAACTTCATTCCAGGTGTATTTTCGTGTAACAAAGGTTGGATTTTTGGATCCAGCGGGTCAAAATACACCCATAAACCCACCCATCAAAGTTTGATTTCGATTCTGGAGACAGATATTTTCGATCATCTCTTTTTCGTACCATGCGAAATAACTTTTTTCCAAGCATATTTTTGGTCATCAAAGTTTGGATTTTCGGATTCAGCGGGTCGGAATACACCTAGAAACTCACCCATCAAAGTCCGATTTTGATTCTGAAAAAAATTATTTTCGATCATCTCTTTTTCGTACCATGCGGAATAACTTTTTTCCAAGCATATTTTTGGTCATCAGAGGTTGGATTTTCGGATTCAGCGGGTCGTAATACACCTAGAAACTCACCCATTAAAGTCCGATTTTGATTCTGAAAAAAAATATTTTCGATCATCTCTTTTTCGTACCATGCGGAATAACTTTTTTCCAAGCATATTTTTGGTCATCAGAGGTTGGATTTCCGGATTCAGCGGGTCGAAATACACCTAGAAACCCACCCATCAAAGTTCCATTTCGATTCTGGAGACAGATATTTTCGATCATCTCTTTTTCGTACCATGCGAAATAACTTTTTTCCAAGCATATTTTTGGTCATCAAAGTTTGGATTTTCGGATTCAGCGGGTCGAAATACACCTAGAAACTCACCCATTAAAGTCCGATTTTGATTCTGAAAAAAAATATTTTCGATGATCTCTTTTTCGTACCATGCGGAATAACTTTTTTCCAAGCATATTTTTGGTCATCAGAGGTTGGATTTTCGGATTCAGCGGGTCGAAATACACCTAGAAACTCACCCATCAAAGTCCGATTTCGATTCTGAAAAAAAATATTTTCGATCAACTCTTTTTCGTACCATGCGGAATAACTTCTTTCCAGGTGTATTTTCGTGTAACAAAGGTTGGATTTTTGGATTCAGCGGGTCAAAATACACCTATGAACCCACCCATCAAAGTTCGATTCCGATTCTGGAGACAGATATTTTCGATCATCTCTTTTTCGTACCATGCGGAATAACTTTTTTCCAAGCATATTTTTGGTCATCAAAGCTTGGATTTTCGGATTCAGCGGGTCGGAATACACCTAGAAACTCACCCATTAAAGTCCGATTTTGATTCTGAAAAAAAATATTTTCGATCATCTCTTTTTCGGACCATGCGAAATAACTTCATTCCAGGTGTATTTTCGTGTAACAAACGTTGGATTTTTGGATCCAGCGGGTCAAAATACACCTATGAACCCACCCATCAAAGTTCGATTTCGATTCTGGAGACAGATATTTTCGATCATCTCTTTTTCGTGCCATGCGAAATAACTTTTTTCCAAGCATATTTTTGGTCATCAAAGTTTGGATTTTCGGATTCAGCGGGTCGGAATACACCTAGAAACTCACCCATCGAAGTCCGATTTCGATTCTGAAAAAAAATATTTTCGATCATCTCTTTTTCGTACCATGCGGAATAACTTTTTTCCAAGCATATTTTTGGTCATCAGAGGTTGGATTTTCGGATTCAGCGGGTCGTAATACACCTAGAAACTCACCCATTAAAGTCCGATTTTGATTCTGAAAAAAAATATTTTCGATCATCTCTTTTTCGTACCATGCGGAATAACTTTTTTCCAAGCATATTTTTGGTCATCAGAGGTTGGATTTTCGGATTCAGCGGGTCGAAATACACCTAGAAACCCACCCATCAAAGTTCCATTTCGATTCTGGAGACAGATATTTTCGATCATCTCTTTTTCGTACCATGCGAAATAACTTTTTTCCAAGCATATTTTTGGTCGTCAAAGCTTGGATTTTCGGATTCAGCGGGTCGTAATACACCTAGAAACTCACCCATTAAAGTCCGATTTTGATTCTGAAAAAAAATATTTTCGATCATCTCTTTTTCGTACCATGCGGAATAACTTTTTTCCAAGCATATTTTTGGTCATCAGAGGTTGGATTTTCGGATTCAGCGGGTCGTAATACACCTAGAAACTCACCCATTAAAGTCCGATTTTGATTCTGAAAAAAAATATTTTCGATCATCTCTTTTTCGTACCATGCGGAATAACTTTTTTCCAAGCATATTTTTGGTCATCAGAGGTTGGATTTCCGGATTCAGCGGGTCGAAATACACCTAGAAACCCACCCATCAAAGTTCCATTTCGATTCTGGAGACAGATATTTTCGATCATCTCTTTTTCGTACCATGCGAAATAACTTTTTTCCAAGCATATTTTTGGTCATCAAAGTTTGGATTTTCGGATTCAGCGGGTCGAAATACACCTAGAAACTCACCCATTAAAGTCCGATTTTGATTCTGAAAAAAAATATTTTCGATGATCTCTTTTTCGTACCATGCGGAATAACTTTTTTCCAAGCATATTTTTGGTCATCAGAGGTTGGATTTTCGGATTCAGCGGGTCGAAATACACCTAGAAACTCACCCATCAAAGTCCGATTTCGATTCTGAAAAAAAATATTTTCGATCAACTCTTTTTCGTACCATGCGGAATAACTTCTTTCCAGGTGTATTTTCGTGTAACAAAGGTTGGATTTTTGGATTCAGCGGGTCATAATACACCTATGAACCCACCCATCAAAGTTCGATTCCGATTCTGGAGACAGATATTTTCGATCATCTCTTTTTCGTACCATGCGGAATAACTTTTTTCCAAGCATATTTTTGGTCATCAAAGCTTGGATTTTCGGATTCAGCGGGTCGGAATACACCTAGAAACTCACCCATTAAAGTCCGATTTTGATTCTGAAAAAAAATATTTTCGATCATCTCTTTTTCGGACCATGCGAAATAACTTCATTCCAGGTGTATTTTCGTGTAACAAACGTTGGATTTTTGGATCCAGCGGGTCAAAATACACCTATGAACCCACCCATCAAAGTTCGATTTCGATTCTGGAGACAGATATTTTCGATCATCTCTTTTTCGTGCCATGCGAAATAACTTTTTTCCAAGCATATTTTTGGTCATCAAAGTTTGGATTTTCGGATTCAGCGGGTCGGAATACACCTAGAAACTCACCCATCGAAGTCCGATTTCGATTCTGAAAAAAAATATTTTCGATCATCTCTTTTTCGTACCATGCGGAATAACTTTTTTCCAAGCATATTTTTGGTCATCAGAGGTTGGATTTTCGGATTCAGCGGGTCGTAATACACCTAGAAACTCACCCATTAAAGTCCGATTTTGATTCTGAAAAAAAATATTTTCGATCATCTCTTTTTCGTACCATGCGGAATAACTTTTTTCCAAGCATATTTTTGGTCATCAGAGGTTGGATTTTCGGATTCAGCGGGTCGAAATACACCTAGAAACCCACCCATCAAAGTTCCATTTCGATTCTGGAGACAGATATTTTCGATCATCTCTTTTTCGTACCATGCGAAATAACTTTTTTCCAAGCATATTTTTGGTCGTCAAAGCTTGGATTTTCGGATTCAGCGGGTCGTAATACACCTAGAAACTCACCCATTAAAGTCCGATTTTGATTCTGAAAAAAAATATTTTCGATCATCTCTTTTTCGTACCATGCGGAATAACTTTTTTCCAAGCATATTTTTGGTCATCAGAGGTTGGATTTTCGGATTCAGCGGGTCGAAATACACCTAGAAACTCACCCATCAAAGTCCGATTTCGATTCTGAAAAAAAATATTTTCGATCAACTCTTTTTCGTACCATGCGGAATAACTTCTTTCCAGGTGTATTTTCGTGTAACAAAGGTTGGATTTTTGGATTCAGCGGGTCAAAATACACCTATGAACCCACCCATCAAAGTTCGATTCCGATTCTGGAGACAGATATTTTCGATCATCTCTTTTTCGTACCATGCGGAATAACTTTTTTCCAAGCATATTTTTGGTCATCAGAGGTTGGATTTTCGGATTCAGCGGGTCGAAATACACCTAGAAACTCACCCATCGAAGTCCGATTTCGATTCTGAAAAAAAATATTTTCGATCAACTCTTTTTCGTACCATGCGGAATAACTTCTTTCCAGGTGTATTTTCGTGTAACAAAGGTTGGATTTTTGGATTCAGCGGGTCAAAATACACCTATGAACCCACCCATCAAAGTTCGATTCCGATTCTGGAGACAGATATTTTCGATCATCTCTTTTTCGTACCATGCGGAATAACTTTTTTCCAAGCATATTTTTGGTCATCAAAGCTTGGATTTTCGGATTCAGCGGGTCGAAATACACCTAGAAACTCACCCATTAAAGTCCGATTTTGATTCTGAAAAAAAATATTTTCGATCATCTCTTTTTCGGACCATGCGAAATAACTTCATTCCAGGTGTATTTTCGTGTAACAAACGTTGGATTTTTGGATCCAGCGGGTCAAAATACACCTATGAACCCACCCATCAAAGTTCGATTTCGATTCTGGAGACAGATATTTTCGATCATCTCTTTTTCGTGCCATGCGAAATAACTTTTTTCCAAGCATATTTTTGGTCATCAAAGTTTGGATTTTCGGATTCAGCGGGTCGGAATACACCTAGAAACTCACCCATCAAAGTCCGATTTCGATTCTGAAAAAAAATATTTTCGAATATCTCTTTTTCGTACCATGCGGAATAACTTTTTTCCAAGCATATTTTTGGTCATCAGAGGTTGGATTTTCGGATTCAGCGGGTCGAAATACACCTAGAAACTCACCCATCAAAGTCCGATTTCGATTCTGAAAAATAATATTTTCGATCATCTCTTTTTCGTACCATGCGGAATAACTTCTTTCCAGGTGTATTTTCGTGTAACAAAGGTTGGATTTTTGGATTCAGCGGGTCAAAATACACCTATGAACCCACCCATCAAAGTTCGATGTCGATTCTGGAGAAAGATATTTCCGATCATCTCTTTTTCGTACCATGCGGAATAACTTTTTTCCAAGCATATTTTTGGTCATCACAGTTTAGATTTTCGGATTCAGCGGGTCGAAATACACCTAGAAACTCACCCATTAAAGTCCGATTTTGATTCTGAAAAAAAATATTTTCGATCATCTCTTTTTCGGACCATGCGAAATAACTTCATTCCAGGTGTATTTTCGTGTAACAAAGGTTGGATTTTTGGATCCAGCGGGTCAAAATACACCCATAAACCCACCCATCAAAGTTTGATTTCGATTCTGGAGACAGATATTTTCGATCATCTCTTTTTCGTACCATGCGAAATAACTTTTTTCCAAGCATATTTTTGGTCATCAAAGTTTGGATTTTCGGATTCAGCGGGTCGGAATACACCTAGAAACTCACCCATCAAAGTCCGATTTTGATTCTGAAAAAAATTATTTTCGATCATCTCTTTTTCGTACCATGCGGAATAACTTTTTTCCAAGCATATTTTTGGTCATCAGAGGTTGGATTTTCGGATTCAGCGGGTCGTAATACACCTAGAAACTCACCCATTAAAGTCCGATTTTGATTCTGAAAAAAAATATTTTCGATCATCTCTTTTTCGTACCATGCGAAATAACTTTTTTCCAAGCATATTTTTGGTCATCAGAGGTTGGATTTTCGGATTCAGCGGGTCGAAATACACCTAGAAACCCACCCATCAAAGTTCCATTTCGATTCTGGAGACAGATATTTTCGATCATCTCTTTTTCGTACCATGCGAAATAACTTTTTTCCAAGCATATTTTTGGTCGTCAAAGCTTGGATTTTCGGATTCAGCGGGTCGTAATACACCTAGAAACTCACCCATTAAAGTCCGATTTTGATTCTGAAAAAAAATATTTTCGATCATCTCTTTTTCGTACCATGCGGAATAACTTTTTTCCAAGCATATTTTTGGTCATCAGAGGTTGGATTTTCGGATTCAGCGGGTCGAAATACACCTAGAAACTCACCCATTAAAGTCCGATTTTGATTCTGAAAAAAAATATTTTCGATCATCTCTTTTTCGGACCATGCGAAATAACTTCATTCCAGGTGTATTTTCGTGTAACAAAGGTTGGATTTTTGGATCCAGCGGGTCAAAATACACCCATAAACCCACCCATCAAAGTTTGATTTCGATTCTGGAGACAGATATTTTCGATCATCTCTTTTTCGTACCATGCGAAATAACTTTTTTCCAAGCATATTTTTGGTCATCAAAGTTTGGATTTTCGGATTCAGCGGGTCGGAATACACCTAGAAACTCACCCATCAAAGTCCGATTTTGATTCTGAAAAAAATTATTTTCGATCATCTCTTTTTCGTACCATGCGGAATAACTTTTTTCCAAGCATATTTTTGGTCATCAGAGGTTGGATTTTCGGATTCAGCGGGTCGTAATACACCTAGAAACTCACCCATTAAAGTCCGATTTTGATTCTGAAAAAAAATATTTTCGATCATCTCTTTTTCGTACCATGCGGAATAACTTTTTTCCAAGCATATTTTTGGTCATCAGAGGTTGGATTTCCGGATTCAGCGGGTCGAAATACACCTAGAAACCCACCCATCAAAGTTCCATTTCGATTCTGGAGACAGATATTTTCGATCATCTCTTTTTCGTACCATGCGAAATAACTTTTTTCCAAGCATATTTTTGGTCATCAAAGTTTGGATTTTCGGATTCAGCGGGTCGAAATACACCTAGAAACTCACCCATTAAAGTCCGATTTTGATTCTGAAAAAAAATATTTTCGATGATCTCTTTTTCGTACCATGCGGAATAACTTTTTTCCAAGCATATTTTTGGTCATCAGAGGTTGGATTTTCGGATTCAGCGGGTCGAAATACACCTAGAAACTCACCCATCAAAGTCCGATTTCGATTCTGAAAAAAAATATTTTCGATCAACTCTTTTTCGTACCATGCGGAATAACTTCTTTCCAGGTGTATTTTCGTGTAACAAAGGTTGGATTTTTGGATTCAGCGGGTCAAAATACACCTATGAACCCACCCATCAAAGTTCGATTCCGATTCTGGAGACAGATATTTTCGATCATCTCTTTTTCGTACCATGCGGAATAACTTTTTTCCAAGCATATTTTTGGTCATCAAAGCTTGGATTTTCGGATTCAGCGGGTCGGAATACACCTAGAAACTCACCCATTAAAGTCCGATTTTGATTCTGAAAAAAAATATTTTCGATCATCTCTTTTTCGGACCATGCGAAATAACTTCATTCCAGGTGTATTTTCGTGTAACAAACGTTGGATTTTTGGATCCAGCGGGTCAAAATACACCTATGAACCCACCCATCAAAGTTCGATTTCGATTCTGGAGACAGATATTTTCGATCATCTCTTTTTCGTGCCATGCGAAATAACTTTTTTCCAAGCATATTTTTGGTCATCAAAGTTTGGATTTTCGGATTCAGCGGGTCGGAATACACCTAGAAACTCACCCATCGAAGTCCGATTTCGATTCTGAAAAAAAATATTTTCGATCATCTCTTTTTCGTACCATGCGGAATAACTTTTTTCCAAGCATATTTTTGGTCATCAGAGGTTGGATTTTCGGATTCAGCGGGTCGTAATACACCTAGAAACTCACCCATTAAAGTCCGATTTTGATTCTGAAAAAAAATATTTTCGATCATCTCTTTTTCGTACCATGCGGAATAACTTTTTTCCAAGCATATTTTTGGTCATCAGAGGTTGGATTTTCGGATTCAGCGGGTCGAAATACACCTAGAAACCCACCCATCAAAGTTCCATTTCGATTTTGGAGACAGATATTTTCGATCATCTCTTTTTCGTACCATGCGAAATAACTTTTTTCCAAGCATATTTTTGGTCGTCAAAGCTTGGATTTTCGGATTCAGCGGGTCGTAATACACCTAGAAACTCACCCATTAAAGTCCGATTTTGATTCTGAAAAAAAATATTTTCGATCATCTCTTTTTCGTACCATGCGGAATAACTTTTTTCCAAGCATATTTTTGGTCATCAGAGGTTGGATTTTCGGATTCAGCGGGTCGTAATACACCTAGAAACTCACCCATTAAAGTCCGATTTTGATTCTGAAAAAAAATATTTTCGATCATCTCTTTTTCGTACCATGCGGAATAACTTTTTTCCAAGCATATTTTTGGTCATCAGAGGTTGGATTTCCGGATTCAGCGGGTCGAAATACACCTAGAAACCCACCCATCAAAGTTCCATTTCGATTCTGGAGACAGATATTTTCGATCATCTCTTTTTCGTACCATGCGAAATAACTTTTTTCCAAGCATATTTTTGGTCATCAAAGTTTGGATTTTCGGATTCAGCGGGTCGAAATACACCTAGAAACTCACCCATTAAAGTCCGATTTTGATTCTGAAAAAAAATATTTTCGATCATCTCTTTTTCGTACCATGCGGAATAACTTTTTTCCAAGCATATTTTTGGTCATCAGAGGTTGGATTTTCGGATTCAGCGGGTCGAAATACACCTAGAAACTCACCCATCAAAGTCCGATTTCGATTCTGAAAAAAAATATTTTCGATCAACTCTTTTTCGTACCATGCGGAATAACTTCTTTCCAGGTGTATTTTCGTGTAACAAAGGTTGGATTTTTGGATTCAGCGGGTCAAAATACACCTATGAACCCACCCATCAAAGTTCGATTCCGATTCTGGAGACAGATATTTTCGATCATCTCTTTTTCGTACCATGCGGAATAACTTTTTTCCAAGCATATTTTTGGTCATCAAAGCTTGGATTTTCGGATTCAGCGGGTCGGAATACACCTAGAAACTCACCCATTAAAGTCCGATTTTGATTCTGAAAAAAAATATTTTCGATCATCTCTTTTTCGGACCATGCGAAATAACTTCTTTCCAGGTATATTTTCGTGTAACATAGGTTGGATTTTTGGATCCAGCGGGTCAAAATACACCTATGAACCCACCCATCAAAGTTCGATTTCGATTCTGGAGAAAGATATTTCCGATCATCTCTTTTTCGTACCATGCGAAATAAATATTTTACAAGCATATTTTTGGTCGTCAAAGCTTGGATTCTCGGATTCAGCGGGTCAAAATACACCTATAAACCCACCCATCAAAGTTCGATTTCGATTCTGGAGACAGATATTTTTGATCATCCCTTTATCGTACCATGCGAAATAACTTTTTTCCAAGCATATTTTTGGTCATCAAAGTTTGGATTTTCGGATTCAGCGGGTCGGAATACACCTGGAAACTCACCAATTAAAAACCGGTTTTGATTCTGAAAAAAAATATTTTCGATCATCTCTTTTTCGGACCATGCGAAATAACTTCACCCCAGGTGTATTTTCGTGTAACAAAGGTTAGATTTTTGGATCCAGCGGGTCAAAATACACCCATAAACCCACCCATCAAAGTTTGATTTCGATTCTGGAGACAGATATTTTCGATCATCTCTTTTTCGTACCATGCGAAATAACTTTTTTCCAAGCATATTTTTGGTCATCAAAGTTTGGATTTTCGGATTCAGCGGGTCGGGATACACCTAGAAACTCACCCATCAAAGTCCGATTTTGATTCTGAAAAAAATTATTTTCGATCATCTCTTTTTCGTACCATGCGGAATAACTTTTTTCCAAGCATATTTTTGGTCATCAGAGGTTGGATTTTCGGATTCAGCGGGTCGTAATACACCTAGAAACTCACCCATTAAAGTCCGATTTTGATTCTGAAAAAAAATATTTTCGATCATCTCTTTTTCGTACCATGCGAAATAACTTTTTTCCAAGCATATTTTTGGTCATCAGAGGTTGGATTTTCGGATTCAGCGGGTCGAAATACACCTAGAAACCCACCCATCAAAGTTCCATTTCGATTCTGGAGACAGATATTTTCGATCATCTCTTTTTCGTACCATGCGAAATAACTTTTTTCCAAGCATATTTTTGGTCGTCAAAGCTTGGATTTTCGGATTCAGCGGGTCGTAATACACCTAGAAACTCACCCATTAAAGTCCGATTTTGATTCTGAAAAAAAATATTTTCGATCATCTCTTTTTCGTACCATGCGGAATAACTTTTTTCCAAGCATATTTTTGGTCATCAGAGGTTGGATTTTCGGATTCAGCGGGTCGAAATACACCTAGAAACTCACCCATTAAAGTCCGATTTTGATTCTGAAAAAAAATATTTTCGATCATCTCTTTTTCGGACCATGCGAAATAACTTCATTCCAGGTGTATTTTCGTGTAACAAAGGTTGGATTTTTGGATCCAGCGGGTCAAAATACACCCATAAACCCACCCATCAAAGTTTGATTTCGATTCTGGAGACAGATATTTTCGATCATCTCTTTTTCGTACCATGCGAAATAACTTTTTTCCAAGCATATTTTTGGTCATCAAAGTTTGGATTTTCGGATTCAGCGGGTCGGAATACACCTAGAAACTCACCCATCAAAGTCCGATTTTGATTCTGAAAAAAATTATTTTCGATCATCTCTTTTTCGTACCATGCGGAATAACTTTTTTCCAAGCATATTTTTGGTCATCAGAGGTTGGATTTTCGGATTCAGCGGGTCGTAATACACCTAGAAACTCACCCATTAAAGTCCGATTTTGATTCTGAAAAAAAATATTTTCGATCATCTCTTTTTCGTACCATGCGGAATAACTTTTTTCCAAGCATATTTTTGGTCATCAGAGGTTGGATTTCCGGATTCAGCGGGTCGAAATACACCTAGAAACCCACCCATCAAAGTTCCATTTCGATTCTGGAGACAGATATTTTCGATCATCTCTTTTTCGTACCATGCGAAATAACTTTTTTCCAAGCATATTTTTGGTCATCAAAGTTTGGATTTTCGGATTCAGCGGGTCGAAATACACCTAGAAACTCACCCATTAAAGTCCGATTTTGATTCTGAAAAAAAATATTTTCGATCATCTCTTTTTCGTACCATGCGGAATAACTTTTTTCCAAGCATATTTTTGGTCATCAGAGGTTGGATTTTCGGATTCAGCGGGTCGAAATACACCTAGAAACTCACCCATCAAAGTCCGATTTCGATTCTGAAAAAAAATATTTTCGATCAACTCTTTTTCGTACCATGCGGAATAACTTCTTTCCAGGTGTATTTTCGTGTAACAAAGGTTGGATTTTTGGATTCAGCGGGTCAAAATACACCTATGAACCCACCCATCAAAGTTCGATTCCGATTCTGGAGACAGATATTTTCGATCATCTCTTTTTCGTACCATGCGGAATAACTTTTTTCCAAGCATATTTTTGGTCATCAAAGCTTGGATTTTCGGATTCAGCGGGTCGGAATACACCTAGAAACTCACCCATTAAAGTCCGATTTTGATTCTGAAAAAAAATATTTTCGATCATCTCTTTTTCGGACCATGCGAAATAACTTCTTTCCAGGTATATTTTCGTGTAACATAGGTTGGATTTTTGGATCCAGCGGGTCAAAATACACCTATGAACCCACCCATCAAAGTTCGATTTCGATTCTGGAGAAAGATATTTCCGATCATCTCTTTTTCGTACCATGCGAAATAAATATTTTACAAGCATATTTTTGGTCGTCAAAGCTTGGATTCTCGGATTCAGCGGGTCAAAATACACCTATAAACCCACCCATCAAAGTTCGATTTCGATTCTGGAGACAGATATTTTTGATCATCCCTTTATCGTACCATGCGAAATAACTTTTTTCCAAGCATATTTTTGGTCATCAAAGTTTGGATTTTCGGATTCAGCGGGTCGGAATACACCTGGAAACTCACCAATTAAAAACCGGTTTTGATTCTGAAAAAAAATATTTTCGATCATCTCTTTTTCGGACCATGCGAAATAACTTCACCCCAGGTGTATTTTCGTGTAACAAAGGTTAGATTTTTGGATCCAGCGGGTCAAAATACACCCATAAACCCACCCATCAAAGTTTGATTTCGATTCTGGAGACAGATATTTTCGATCATCTCTTTTTCGTACCATGCGAAATAACTTTTTTCCAAGCATATTTTTGGTCATCAAAGTTTGGATTTTCGGATTCAGCGGGTCGGGATACACCTAGAAACTCACCCATCAAAGTCCGATTTTGATTCTGAAAAAAATTATTTTCGATCATCTCTTTTTCGTACCATGCGGAATAACTTTTTTCCAAGCATATTTTTGGTCATCAGAGGTTGGATTTTCGGATTCAGCGGGTCGTAATACACCTAGAAACTCACCCATTAAAGTCCGATTTTGATTCTGAAAAAAAATATTTTCGATCATCTCTTTTTCGTACCATGCGAAATAACTTTTTTCCAAGCATATTTTTGGTCATCAGAGGTTGGATTTTCGGATTCAGCGGGTCGAAATACACCTAGAAACCCACCCATCAAAGTTCCATTTCGATTCTGGAGACAGATATTTTCGATCATCTCTTTTTCGTACCATGCGAAATAACTTTTTTCCAAGCATATTTTTGGTCGTCAAAGCTTGGATTTTCGGATTCAGCGGGTCGTAATACACCTAGAAACTCACCCATTAAAGTCCGATTTTGATTCTGAAAAAAAATATTTTCGATCATCTCTTTTTCGTACCATGCGGAATAACTTTTTTCCAAGCATATTTTTGGTCATCAGAGGTTGGATTTTCGGATTCAGCGGGTCGAAATACACCTAGAAACTCACCCATTAAAGTCCGATTTTGATTCTGAAAAAAAATATTTTCGATCATCTCTTTTTCGGACCATGCGAAATAACTTCATTCCAGGTGTATTTTCGTGTAACAAAGGTTGGATTTTTGGATCCAGCGGGTCAAAATACACCCATAAACCCACCCATCAAAGTTTGATTTCGATTCTGGAGACAGATATTTTCGATCATCTCTTTTTCGTACCATGCGAAATAACTTTTTTCCAAGCATATTTTTGGTCATCAAAGTTTGGATTTTCGGATTCAGCGGGTCGGAATACACCTAGAAACTCACCCATCAAAGTCCGATTTTGATTCTGAAAAAAATTATTTTCGATCATCTCTTTTTCGTACCATGCGGAATAACTTTTTTCCAAGCATATTTTTGGTCATCAGAGGTTGGATTTTCGGATTCAGCGGGTCGTAATACACCTAGAAACTCACCCATTAAAGTCCGATTTTGATTCTGAAAAAAAATATTTTCGATCATCTCTTTTTCGTACCATGCGGAATAACTTTTTTCCAAGCATATTTTTGGTCATCAGAGGTTGGATTTCCGGATTCAGCGGGTCGAAATACACCTAGAAACCCACCCATCAAAGTTCCATTTCGATTCTGGAGACAGATATTTTCGATCATCTCTTTTTCGTACCATGCGAAATAACTTTTTTCCAAGCATATTTTTGGTCATCAAAGTTTGGATTTTCGGATTCAGCGGGTCGAAATACACCTAGAAACTCACCCATTAAAGTCCGATTTTGATTCTGAAAAAAAATATTTTCGATGATCTCTTTTTCGTACCATGCGGAATAACTTTTTTCCAAGCATATTTTTGGTCATCAGAGGTTGGATTTTCGGATTCAGCGGGTCGAAATACACCTAGAAACTCACCCATCAAAGTCCGATTTCGATTCTGAAAAAAAATATTTTCGATCAACTCTTTTTCGTACCATGCGGAATAACTTCTTTCCAGGTGTATTTTCGTGTAACAAAGGTTGGATTTTTGGATTCAGCGGGTCAAAATACACCTATGAACCCACCCATCAAAGTTCGATTCCGATTCTGGAGACAGATATTTTCGATCATCTCTTTTTCGTACCATGCGGAATAACTTTTTTCCAAGCATATTTTTGGTCATCAAAGCTTGGATTTTCGGATTCAGCGGGTCGGAATACACCTAGAAACTCACCCATTAAAGTCCGATTTTGATTCTGAAAAAAAATATTTTCGATCATCTCTTTTTCGGACCATGCGAAATAACTTCATTCCAGGTGTATTTTCGTGTAACAAACGTTGGATTTTTGGATCCAGCGGGTCAAAATACACCTATGAACCCACCCATCAAAGTTCGATTTCGATTCTGGAGACAGATATTTTCGATCATCTCTTTTTCGTGCCATGCGAAATAACTTTTTTCCAAGCATATTTTTGGTCATCAAAGTTTGGATTTTCGGATTCAGCGGGTCGGAATACACCTAGAAACTCACCCATCGAAGTCCGATTTCGATTCTGAAAAAAAATATTTTCGATCATCTCTTTTTCGTACCATGCGGAATAACTTTTTTCCAAGCATATTTTTGGTCATCAGAGGTTGGATTTTCGGATTCAGCGGGTCGTAATACACCTAGAAACTCACCCATTAAAGTCCGATTTTGATTCTGAAAAAAAATATTTTCGATCATCTCTTTTTCGTACCATGCGGAATAACTTTTTTCCAAGCATATTTTTGGTCATCAGAGGTTGGATTTTCGGATTCAGCGGGTCGAAATACACCTAGAAACCCACCCATCAAAGTTCCATTTCGATTCTGGAGACAGATATTTTCGATCATCTCTTTTTCGTACCATGCGAAATAACTTTTTTCCAAGCATATTTTTGGTCGTCAAAGCTTGGATTTTCGGATTCAGCGGGTCGTAATACACCTAGAAACTCACCCATTAAAGTCCGATTTTGATTCTGAAAAAAAATATTTTCGATCATCTCTTTTTCGTACCATGCGGAATAACTTTTTTCCAAGCATATTTTTGGTCATCAGAGGTTGGATTTTCGGATTCAGCGGGTCGTAATACACCTAGAAACTCACCCATTAAAGTCCGATTTTGATTCTGAAAAAAAATATTTTCGATCATCTCTTTTTCGTACCATGCGGAATAACTTTTTTCCAAGCATATTTTTGGTCATCAGAGGTTGGATTTCCGGATTCAGCGGGTCGAAATACACCTAGAAACCCACCCATCAAAGTTCCATTTCGATTCTGGAGACAGATATTTTCGATCATCTCTTTTTCGTACCATGCGAAATAACTTTTTTCCAAGCATATTTTTGGTCATCAAAGTTTGGATTTTCGGATTCAGCGGGTCGAAATACACCTAGAAACTCACCCATTAAAGTCCGATTTTGATTCTGAAAAAAAATATTTTCGATGATCTCTTTTTCGTACCATGCGGAATAACTTTTTTCCAAGCATATTTTTGGTCATCAGAGGTTGGATTTTCGGATTCAGCGGGTCGAAATACACCTAGAAACTCACCCATCAAAGTCCGATTTCGATTCTGAAAAAAAATATTTTCGATCAACTCTTTTTCGTACCATGCGGAATAACTTCTTTCCAGGTGTATTTTCGTGTAACAAAGGTTGGATTTTTGGATTCAGCGGGTCATAATACACCTATGAACCCACCCATCAAAGTTCGATTCCGATTCTGGAGACAGATATTTTCGATCATCTCTTTTTCGTACCATGCGGAATAACTTTTTTCCAAGCATATTTTTGGTCATCAAAGCTTGGATTTTCGGATTCAGCGGGTCGGAATACACCTAGAAACTCACCCATTAAAGTCCGATTTTGATTCTGAAAAAAAATATTTTCGATCATCTCTTTTTCGGACCATGCGAAATAACTTCATTCCAGGTGTATTTTCGTGTAACAAACGTTGGATTTTTGGATCCAGCGGGTCAAAATACACCTATGAACCCACCCATCAAAGTTCGATTTCGATTCTGGAGACAGATATTTTCGATCATCTCTTTTTCGTGCCATGCGAAATAACTTTTTTCCAAGCATATTTTTGGTCATCAAAGTTTGGATTTTCGGATTCAGCGGGTCGGAATACACCTAGAAACTCACCCATCGAAGTCCGATTTCGATTCTGAAAAAAAATATTTTCGATCATCTCTTTTTCGTGCCATGCGAAATAACTTTTTTCCAAGCATATTTTTGGTCGTCAAAGCTTGGATTTTCGGATTCAGCGGGTCGTAATACACCTAGAAACTCACCCATTAAAGTCCGATTTTGATTCTGAAAAAAAATATTTTCGATCATCTCTTTTTCGTACCATGCGGAATAACTTTTTTCCAAGCATATTTTTGGTCATCAGCGGTTGGATTTTCGGATTCAGCGGGTCGTAATACACCTAGAAACTCACCCATTAAAGTCCGATTTTGATTCTGAAAAAAAATATTTTCGATCATCTCTTTTTCGTACCATGCGGAATAACTTTTTTCCAAGCATATTTTTGGTCATCAGAGGTTGGATTTCCGGATTCAGCGGGTCGAAATACACCTAGAAACCCACCCATCAAAGTTCCATTTCGATTCTGGAGACAGATATTTTCGATCATCTCTTTTTCGTACCATGCGAAATAACTTTTTTCCAAGCATATTTTTGGTCATCAAAGTTTGGATTTTCGGATTCAGCGGGTCGAAATACACCTAGAAACTCACCCATTAAAGTCCGATTTTGATTCTGAAAAAAAATATTTTCGATGATCTCTTTTTCGTACCATGCGGAATAACTTTTTTCCAAGCATATTTTTGGTCATCAGAGGTTGGATTTTCGGATTCAGCGGGTCGAAATACACCTAGAAACTCACCCATCAAAGTCCGATTTCGATTCTGAAAAAAAATATTTTCGATCAACTCTTTTTCGTACCATGCGGAATAACTTCTTTCCAGGTGTATTTTCGTGTAACAAAGGTTGGATTTTTGGATTCAGCGGGTCATAATACACCTATGAACCCACCCATCAAAGTTCGATTCCGATTCTGGAGACAGATATTTTCGATCATCTCTTTTTCGTACCATGCGGAATAACTTTTTTCCAAGCATATTTTTGGTCATCAAAGCTTGGATTTTCGGATTCAGCGGGTCGGAATACACCTAGAAACTCACCCATTAAAGTCCGATTTTGATTCTGAAAAAAAATATTTTCGATCATCTCTTTTTCGGACCATGCGAAATAACTTCATTCCAGGTGTATTTTCGTGTAACAAACGTTGGATTTTTGGATCCAGCGGGTCAAAATACACCTATGAACCCACCCATCAAAGTTCGATTTCGATTCTGGAGACAGATATTTTCGATCATCTCTTTTTCGTGCCATGCGAAATAACTTTTTTCCAAGCATATTTTTGGTCATCAAAGTTTGGATTTTCGGATTCAGCGGGTCGGAATACACCTAGAAACTCACCCATCGAAGTCCGATTTCGATTCTGAAAAAAAATATTTTCGATCATCTCTTTTTCGTACCATGCGGAATAACTTTTTTCCAAGCATATTTTTGGTCATCAGAGGTTGGATTTTCGGATTCAGCGGGTCGTAATACACCTAGAAACTCACCCATTAAAGTCCGATTTTGATTCTGAAAAAAAATATTTTCGATCATCTCTTTTTCGTACCATGCGGAATAACTTTTTTCCAAGCATATTTTTGGTCATCAGAGGTTGGATTTTCGGATTCAGCGGGTCGAAATACACCTAGAAACCCACCCATCAAAGTTCCATTTCGATTCTGGAGACAGATATTTTCGATCATCTCTTTTTCGTACCATGCGAAATAACTTTTTTCCAAGCATATTTTTGGTCGTCAAAGCTTGGATTTTCGGATTCAGCGGGTCGTAATACACCTAGAAACTCACCCATTAAAGTCCGATTTTGATTCTGAAAAAAAATATTTTCGATCATCTCTTTTTCGTACCATGCGGAATAACTTTTTTCCAAGCATATTTTTGGTCATCAGAGGTTGGATTTTCGGATTCAGCGGGTCGAAATACACCTAGAAACTCACCCATCAAAGTCCGATTTCGATTCTGAAAAAAAATATTTTCGATCAACTCTTTTTCGTACCATGCGGAATAACTTCTTTCCAGGTGTATTTTCGTGTAACAAAGGTTGGATTTTTGGATTCAGCGGGTCAAAATACACCTATGAACCCACCCATCAAAGTTCGATTCCGATTCTGGAGACAGATATTTTCGATCATCTCTTTTTCGTACCATGCGGAATAACTTTTTTCCAAGCATATTTTTGGTCATCAGAGGTTGGATTTTCGGATTCAGCGGGTCGAAATACACCTAGAAACTCACCCATCGAAGTCCGATTTCGATTCTGAAAAAAAATATTTTCGATCAACTCTTTTTCGTACCATGCGGAATAACTTCTTTCCAGGTGTATTTTCGTGTAACAAAGGTTGGATTTTTGGATTCAGCGGGTCAAAATACACCTATGAACCCACCCATCAAAGTTCGATTCCGATTCTGGAGACAGATATTTTCGATCATCTCTTTTTCGTACCATGCGGAATAACTTTTTTCCAAGCATATTTTTGGTCATCAAAGCTTGGATTTTCGGATTCAGCGGGTCGAAATACACCTAGAAACTCACCCATTAAAGTCCGATTTTGATTCTGAAAAAAAATATTTTCGATCATCTCTTTTTCGGACCATGCGAAATAACTTCATTCCAGGTGTATTTTCGTGTAACAAACGTTGGATTTTTGGATCCAGCGGGTCAAAATACACCTATGAACCCACCCATCAAAGTTCGATTTCGATTCTGGAGACAGATATTTTCGATCATCTCTTTTTCGTGCCATGCGAAATAACTTTTTTCCAAGCATATTTTTGGTCATCAAAGTTTGGATTTTCGGATTCAGCGGGTCGGAATACACCTAGAAACTCACCCATCAAAGTCCGATTTCGATTCTGAAAAAAAATATTTTCGAATATCTCTTTTTCGTACCATGCGGAATAACTTTTTTCCAAGCATATTTTTGGTCATCAGAGGTTGGATTTTCGGATTCAGCGGGTCGAAATACACCTAGAAACTCACCCATCAAAGTCCGATTTCGATTCTGAAAAATAATATTTTCGATCATCTCTTTTTCGTACCATGCGGAATAACTTCTTTCCAGGTGTATTTTCGTGTAACAAAGGTTGGATTTTTGGATTCAGCGGGTCAAAATACACCTATGAACCCACCCATCAAAGTTCGATGTCGATTCTGGAGAAAGATATTTCCGATCATCTCTTTTTCGTACCATGCGGAATAACTTTTTTCCAAGCATATTTTTGGTCATCACAGTTTAGATTTTCGGATTCAGCGGGTCGAAATACACCTAGAAACTCACCCATTAAAGTCCGATTTTGATTCTGAAAAAAAATATTTTCGATCATCTCTTTTTCGGACCATGCGAAATAACTTCATTCCAGGTGTATTTTCGTGTAACAAAGGTTGGATTTTTGGATCCAGCGGGTCAAAATACACCCATAAACCCACCCATCAAAGTTTGATTTCGATTCTGGAGACAGATATTTTCGATCATCTCTTTTTCGTACCATGCGAAATAACTTTTTTCCAAGCATATTTTTGGTCATCAAAGTTTGGATTTTCGGATTCAGCGGGTCGGAATACACCTAGAAACTCACCCATCAAAGTCCGATTTTGATTCTGAAAAAAATTATTTTCGATCATCTCTTTTTCGTACCATGCGGAATAACTTTTTTCCAAGCATATTTTTGGTCATCAGAGGTTGGATTTTCGGATTCAGCGGGTCGTAATACACCTAGAAACTCACCCATTAAAGTCCGATTTTGATTCTGAAAAAAAATATTTTCGATCATCTCTTTTTCGTACCATGCGGAATAACTTTTTTCCAAGCATATTTTTGGTCATCAGAGGTTGGATTTCCGGATTCAGCGGGTCGAAATACACCTAGAAACCCACCCATCAAAGTTCCATTTCGATTCTGGAGACAGATATTTTCGATCATCTCTTTTTCGTACCATGCGAAATAACTTTTTTCCAAGCATATTTTTGGTCATCAAAGTTTGGATTTTCGGATTCAGCGGGTCGAAATACACCTAGAAACTCACCCATTAAAGTCCGATTTCGATTCTGAAAAAAAATATTTTCGATCAACTCTTTTTCGTACCATGCGGAATAACTTCTTTCCAGGTGTATTTTCGTGTAACAAAGGTTGGATTTTTGGATTCAGCGGGTCAAAATACACCTATGAACCCACCCATCAAAGTTCGATTCCGATTCTGGAGACAGATATTTTCGATCATCTCTTTTTCGTACCATGCGGAATAACTTTTTTCCAAGCATATTTTTGGTCATCAAAGCTTGGATTTTCGGATTCAGCGGGTCGAAATACACCTAGAAACTCACCCATTAAAGTCCGATTTTGATTCTGAAAAAAAATATTTTCGATCATCTCTTTTTCGGACCATGCGAAATAACTTCATTCCAGGTGTATTTTCGTGTAACGAACGTTGGATTTTTGGATCCAGCGGGTCAAAATACACCTATGAACCCACCCATCAAAGTTCGATTTCGATTCTGGAGACAGATATTTTCGATCATCTCTTTTTCGTGCCATGCGAAATAACTTTTTTCCAAGCATATTTTTGGTCATCAAAGTTTGGATTTTCGGATTCAGCGGGTCGGAATACACCTAGAAACTCACCCATCAAAGTCCGATTTCGATTCTGAAAAAAAATATTTTCGAATATCTCTTTTTCGTACCATGCGGAATAACTTTTTTCCAAGCATATTTTTGGTCATCAGAGGTTGGATTTTCGGATTCAGCGGGTCGAAATACACCTAGAAACTCACCCATCAAAGTCCGATTTCGATTCTGAAAAATAATATTTTCGATCATCTCTTTTTCGTACCATGCGGAATAACTTGTTTCCAGGTGTATTTTCGTGTAACAAAGGTTGGATTTTTGGATTCAGCGGGTCAAAATACACCTATGAACCCACCCATCAAAGTTCGATGTCGATTCTGGAGAAAGATATTTCCGATCATCTCTTTTTCGTACCATGCGGAATAACTTTTTTCCAAGCATATTTTTGGTCATCACAGTTTAGATTTTCGGATTCAGCGGGTCGGAATACACCTAGAAACTCACCCATTAAAGTCCGATTTTGATTCTGAAAAAAAATATTTTCGATCATCTCTTTTTCGGACCATGCGAAATAACTTCATTCCAGGTGTATTTTCGTGTAACAAAGGTTGGATTTTTGGATCCAGCGGGTCAAAATACACCCATAAACCCACCCATCAAAGTTTGATTTCGATTCTGGAGACAGATATTTTCGATCATCTCTTTTTCGTACCATGCGGAATAACTTTTTTCCAAGCATATTTTTGGTCATCAGAGGTTGGATTTTCGGATTCAGCGGGTCGTAATACACCTAGAAACTCACCCATTAAAGTCCGATTTTGATTCTGAAAAAAAATATTTTCGATCATCTCTTTTTCGTACCATGCGGAATAACTTTTTTCCAAGCATATTTTTGGTCATCAGAGGTTGGATTTCCGGATTCAGCGGGTCGAAATACACCTAGAAACCCACCCATCAAAGTTCCATTTCGATTCTGGAGACAGATATTTTCGATCATCTCTTTTTCGTACCATGCGAAATAACTTTTTTCCAAGCATATTTTTGGTCATCAAAGTTTGGATTTTCGGATTCAGCGGGTCGAAATACACCTAGAAACTCACCCATTAAAGTCCGATTTTGATTCTGAAAAAAAATATTTTCGATGATCTCTTTTTCGTACCATGCGGAATAACTTTTTTCCAAGCATATTTTTGGTCATCAGAGGTTGGATTTTCGGATTCAGCGGGTCGAAATACACCTAGAAACTCACCCATCAAAGTCCGATTTCGATTCTGAAAAAAAATATTTTCGATCAACTCTTTTTCGTACCATGCGGAATAACTTCTTTCCAGGTGTATTTTCGTGTAACAAAGGTTGGATTTTTGGATTCAGCGGGTCAAAATACACCTATGAACCCACCCATCAAAGTTCGATTCCGATTCTGGAGACAGATATTTTCGATCATCTCTTTTTCGTACCATGCGGAATAACTTTTTTCCAAGCATATTTTTGGTCATCAAAGCTTGGATTTTCGGATTCAGCGGGTCGGAATACACCTAGAAACTCACCCATTAAAGTCCGATTTTGATTCTGAAAAAAAATATTTTCGATCATCTCTTTTTCGGACCATGCGAAATAACTTCATTCCAGGTGTATTTTCGTGTAACAAACGTTGGATTTTTGGATCCAGCGGGTCAAAATACACCTATGAACCCACCCATCAAAGTTCGATTTCGATTCTGGAGACAGATATTTTCGATCATCTCTTTTTCGTGCCATGCGAAATAACTTTTTTCCAAGCATATTTTTGGTCATCAAAGTTTGGATTTTCGGATTCAGCGGGTCGGAATACACCTAGAAACTCACCCATCAAAGTCCGATTTCGATTCTGAAAAAAAATATTTTCGATCATCTCTTTTTCGTACCATGCGGAATAACTTTTTTCCAAGCATATTTTTGGTCATCAGAGGTTGGATTTTCGGATTCAGCGGGTCGTAATACACCTAGAAACTCACCCATTAAAGTCCGATTTTGATTCTGAAAAAAAATATTTTCGATCATCTCTTTTTCGTACCATGCGGAATAACTTTTTTCCAAGCATATTTTTGGTCATCAGAGGTTGGATTTTCGGATTCAGCGGGTCGAAATACACCTAGAAACCCACCCATCAAAGTTCCATTTCGATTCTGGAGACAGATATTTTCGATCATCTCTTTTTCGTACCATGCGAAATAACTTTTTTCCAAGCATATTTTTGGTCGTCAAAGCTTGGATTTTCGGATTCAGCGGGTCGTAATACACCTAGAAACTCACCCATTAAAGTCCGATTTTGATTCTGAAAAAAAATATTTTCGATCATCTCTTTTTCGTACCATGCGGAATAACTTTTTTCCAAGCATATTTTTGGTCATCAGAGGTTGGATTTTCGGATTCAGCGGGTCGAAATACACCTAGAAACTCACCCATCAAAGTCCGATTTCGATTCTGAAAAAAAATATTTTCGATCAACTCTTTTTCGTACCATGCGGAATAACTTCTTTCCAGGTGTATTTTTGTGTAACAAAGGTTGGATTTTTGGATTCAGCGGGTCAAAATACACCTATGAACCCACCCATCAAAGTTCGATTCCGATTCTGGAGACAGATATTTTCGATCATCTCTTTTTCGTACCATGCGGAATAACTTTTTTCCAAGCATATTTTTGGTCATCAGAGGTTGGATTTTCGGATTCAGCGGGTCGAAATACACCTAGAAACTCACCCATCAAAGTCCGATTTCGATTCTGAAAAAAAATATTTTCGATCAACTCTTTTTCGTACCATGCGGAATAACTTCTTTCCAGGTGTATTTTCGTGTAACAAAGGTTGGATTTTTGGATTCAGCGGGTCAAAATACACCTATGAACCCACCCATCAAAGTTCGATTCCGATTCTGGAGACAGATATTTTCGATCATCTCTTTTTCGTACCATGCGGAATAACTTTTTTCCAAGCATATTTTTGGTCATCAAAGCTTGGATTTTCGGATTCAGCGGGTCGAAATACACCTAGAAACTCACCCATTAAAGTCCGATTTTGATTCTGAAAAAAAATATTTTCGATCATCTCTTTTTCGGACCATGCGAAATAACTTCATTCCAGGTGTATTTTCGTGTAACAAACGTTGGATTTTTGGATCCAGCGGGTCAAAATACACCTATGAACCCACCCATCAAAGTTCGATTTCGATTCTGGAGACAGATATTTTCGATCATCTCTTTTTCGTGCCATGCGAAATAACTTTTTTCCAAGCATATTTTTGGTCATCAAAGTTTGGATTTTCGGATTCAGCGGGTCGGAATACACCTAGAAACTCACCCATCAAAGTCCGATTTCGATTCTGAAAAAAAATATTTTCGATCATCTCTTTTTCGTACCATGCGGAATAACTTTTTTCCAAGCATATTTTTGGTCATCAGAGGTTGGATTTTCGGATTCAGCGGGTCGAAATACACCTAGAAACTCACCCATCAAAGTCCGATTTCGATTCTGAAAAAAAATATTTTCGATCATCTCTTTTTCGTACCATGCGGAATAACTTCTTTCCAGGTGTATTTTCGTGTAACAAAGGTTGGATTTTTGGATTCAGCGGGTCAAAATACACATATGAACCCACCCATCAAAGTTCGATGTCGATTCTGGAGAAAGATATTTCCGATCATCTCTTTTTCGTACCATGCGGAATAACTTTTTTCCAAGCATATTTTTGGTCATCAAAGTTTAGATTTTCGGATTCAGCGGGTCGGAATACACCTAGAAACTCACCCATTAAAGTCCGATTTTGATTCTGAAAAAAAATATTTTCGATAATCTCTTTTTCTGACCATGCGAAGTAACTTCTTTCCAGGTATAGTTTCGTGTAACAAAGGTTGGATTTTTGGATCCAGCGGGTCAAAATACACCTATGAACCCACCCATCAAAGTTCGATTTCGATTCTGGATAAAGATATTTCCGATCATCTCTTTTTCGTACCATGCGAAATAACTATTTTACAAGCATATTTTTGGTCGTCAAAGCTTGGATTCTCGGATTCAGCGGGTCAAAATACACCTATAAACCCACCCATCAAAGTTCGATTTCGATTCTGGAGACAGATATTTTCGATCATCCCTTTATCGTACCATGCGAAATAACTTTTTTCCAAGCATATTTCTGGTCATCAAAGTTTGGATTTTCGGATTCAGCGGGTCGGAATACACCTAGAAACTCACCAATTAAAGTCCGATTTTGATTCTGAAAAAAAATATTTTCGATCATCTCTTTCTCGGACCATGCGAAATAACTTCATTCCAGGTGTATTTTCGTGTAACAAAGGTTGGATTTTTGGATCCAGCGGGTCAAAATACACCCATAAACCCACCCATCAAAGTTTGATTTCGATTCTGGAGACAGATATTTTCGATCATCTCTTTTTCGTACCATGCGAAATAACTTTTTTCCAAGCATATTTTTGGTCATCAAAGTTTGGATTTTCGGATTCAGCGGGTCGAAATACACCTAGAAACTCACCCATTAAAGTCCGATTTTGATTCTGAAAAAAAATATTTTCGATCATCTCTTTTTCGTACCATGCGGAATAACTTTTTTCCAAGCATATTTTTGGTCATCAGAGGTTGGATTTTCGGATTCGGCGGGTCGAAATACACCTAGAAACTCACCCATCAAAGTCCGATTTCGATTCTGAAAAAAAATATTTTCGATCAACTCTTTTTCGTACCATGCGGAATAACTTCTTTCCAGGTGTATTTTCGTGTAACAAAGGTTGGATTTTTGGATTCAGCGGGTCAAAATACACCTATGAACCCACCCATCAAAGTTCGATTCCGATTCTGGAGACAGATATTTTCGATCATCTCTTTTTCGTACCATGCGGAATAACTTTTTTCCAAGCATATTTTTGGACATCAAAGCTTGGATTTTCGGATTCAGCGGGTCGGAATACACCTAGAAACTCACCCATTAAAGTCCGATTTTGATTCTGAAAAAAAATATTTTCGATCATCTCTTTTTCGGACCATGCGAAATAACTTCATTCCAGGTGTATTTTCGTGTAACAATCGTTGGATTTTTGGATCCAGCGGGTCAAAATACACCTATGAACCCACCCATCAAAGTTCGATTTCGATTCTGGAGACAGATATTTTCGATCATCTCTTTTTCGTGCCATGCGAAATAACTTTTTTCCAAGCATATTTTTGGTCATCAAAGTTTGGATTTTCGGATTCAGCGGGTCGGAATACACCTAGAAACTCACCCATCAAAGTCCGATTTCGATTCTGAAAAAAAATATTTTCGATCATCTCTTTTTCGTACCATGCGGAATAACTTTTTTCCAAGCATATTTTTGGTCATCAGAGGTTGGATTTTCGGATTCAGCGGGTCGAAATACACCTAGAAACTCACCCATCAAAGTCCGATTTCGATTCTGAAAAAAAATATTTTCGATCAACTCTTTTTCGTACCATGCGGAATAACTTCTTTCCAGGTGTATTTTCGTGTAACAACGGTTGGATTTTTGGATTCAGCGGGTCAAAATACACCTATGAACCCACCCACCAAAGTTCGATTCCGATTCTGGAGACATATTTTCGATCATCTCTTTTTCGTACCATGCGGAATAACTTTTTTCCACGCATATTTTTGGTCATCAAAGCTTGGATTTTCGGATTCAGCGGGTCGGAATACACCTAGAAACTCACCCATTAAAGTCCGATTTTGATTCTGAAAAAAAATATTTTCGATAATCTCTTTTTCTGACCATGCGAAGTAACTTCTTTCCAGGTATATTTTCGTGTAACATAGGTTGGATTTTTGGATCCAGCGGGTCAAAATACACCTATGAACCCACCCATCAAAGTTCGATTTCGATTCTGGAGAAAGATATTTCCGATCATCTCTTTTTCGTACCATGCGAAATAAATATTTTACAAGCATATTTTTGGTCGTCAAAGCTTGGATTCTCGGATTCAGCGGGTCAAAATACACCTATAAACCCACCCATCAAAGTTCGATTTCGATTCTGGAGACAGATATTTTTGATCATCCCTTTATCGTACCATGCGAAATAACTTTCTTCCAAGCATATTTTTGGTCATCAAAGTTTGGATTTTCGGATTCAGCGGGTCGGAATACACCTGGAAACTCACCAATTAAAAACCGGTTTTGATTCTGAAAAAAAATATTTTCGATCATCTCTTTTTCGGACCATGCGGAATAACTTCATTCCAGGTGTATTTTCGTGTAACAAAGGTTAGATTTTTGGATCCAGCGGGTCAAAATACACCCATAAACCCACCCATCAAAGTTTGATTTCGATTCTGGAGACAGATATTTTCGATCATCTCTTTTTCGTACCATGCGAAATAACTTTTTTCCAAGCATATTTTTGGTCATCAAAGTTTGGATTTTCGGATTCAGCGGGTCGGGATACACCTAGAAACTCACCCATCAAAGTCCGATTTTGATTCTGAAAAAAATTATTTTCGATCATCTCTTTTTCGTACCATGCGGAATAACTTTTTTCCAAGCATATTTTTGGTCATCAGAGGTTGGATCTTCGGATTCAGCGGGTCGTAATACACCTAGAAACTCACCCATTAAAGTCCGATTTTGATTCTGAAAAAAAATATTTTCGATCATCTCTTTTTCGTACCATGCGAAATAACTTTTTTCCAAGCATATTTTTGGTCATCAGAGGTTGGATTTTCGGATTCAGCGGGTCGAAATACACCTAGAAACCCACCCATCAAAGTTCCATTTCGATTCTGGAGACAGATATTTTCGATCATCTCTTTTTCGTACCATGCGAAATAACTTTTTTCCAAGCATATTTTTGGTCGTCAAAGCTTGGATTTTCGGATTCAGCGGGTCGTAATACACCTAGAAACTCACCCATTAAAGTCCGATTTTGATTCTGAAAAAAAATATTTTCGATCATCTCTTTTTCGTACCATGCGGAATAACTTTTTTCCAAGCATATTTTTGGTCATCAGAGGTTGGATTTTCGGATTCAGCGGGTCGAAATACACCTAGAAACTCACCCATCAAAGTCCGATTTCGATTCTGAAAAAAAATATTTTCGATCAACTCTTTTTCGTACCATGCGGAATAACTTCTTTCCAGGTGTATTTTCGTGTAACAAAGGTTGGATTTTTGGATTCAGCGGGTCAAAATACACCTATGAACCCACCCATCAAAGTTCGATTCCGATTCTGGAGACAGATATTTTCGATCATCTCTTTTTCGTACCATGCGGAATAACTTTTTTCCAAGCATATTTTTGGACATCAAAGCTTGGATTTTCGGATTCAGCGGGTCGGAATACACCTAGAAACTCACCCATTAAAGTCCGATTTTGATTCTGAAAAAAAATATTTTCGATCATCTCTTTTTCGGACCATGCGAAATAACTTCATTCCAGGTGTATTTTCGTGTAACAATCGTTGGATTTTTGGATCCAGCGGGTCAAAATACACCTATGAACCCACCCATCAAAGTTCGATTTCGATTCTGGAGACAGATATTTTCGATCATCTCTTTTTCGTGCCATGCGAAATAACTTTTTTCCAAGCATATTTTTGGTCATCAAAGTTTGGATTTTCGGATTCAGCGGGTCGGAATACACCTAGAAACTCACCCATCAAAGTCCGATTTCGATTCTGAAAAAAAATATTTTCGATCATCTCTTTTTCGTACCATGCGGAATAACTTTTTTCCAAGCATATTTTTGGTCATCAGAGGTTGGATTTTCGGATTCAGCGGGTCGAAATACACCTAGAAACTCACCCATCAAAGTCCGATTTCGATTCTGAAAAAAAATATTTTCGATCAACTCTTTTTCGTACCATGCGGAATAACTTCTTTCCAGGTGTATTTTCGTGTAACAACGGTTGGATTTTTGGATTCAGCGGGTCAAAATACACCTATGAACCCACCCACCAAAGTTCGATTCCGATTCTGGAGACATATTTTCGATCATCTCTTTTTCGTACCATGCGGAATAACTTTTTTCCACGCATATTTTTGGTCATCAAAGCTTGGATTTTCGGATTCAGCGGGTCGGAATACACCTAGAAACTCACCCATTAAAGTCCGATTTTGATTCTGAAAAAAAATATTTTCGATAATCTCTTTTTCTGACCATGCGAAGTAACTTCTTTCCAGGTATATTTTCGTGTAACATAGGTTGGATTTTTGGATCCAGCGGGTCAAAATACACCTATGAACCCACCCATCAAAGTTCGATTTCGATTCTGGAGAAAGATATTTCCGATCATCTCTTTTTCGTACCATGCGAAATAAATATTTTACAAGCATATTTTTGGTCGTCAAAGCTTGGATTCTCGGATTCAGCGGGTCAAAATACACCTATAAACCCACCCATCAAAGTTCGATTTCGATTCTGGAGACAGATATTTTTGATCATCCCTTTATCGTACCATGCGAAATAACTTTCTTCCAAGCATATTTTTGGTCATCAAAGTTTGGATTTTCGGATTCAGCGGGTCGGAATACACCTGGAAACTCACCAATTAAAAACCGGTTTTGATTCTGAAAAAAAATATTTTCGATCATCTCTTTTTCGGACCATGCGGAATAACTTCATTCCAGGTGTATTTTCGTGTAACAAAGGTTAGATTTTTGGATCCAGCGGGTCAAAATACACCCATAAACCCACCCATCAAAGTTTGATTTCGATTCTGGAGACAGATATTTTCGATCATCTCTTTTTCGTACCATGCGAAATAACTTTTTTCCAAGCATATTTTTGGTCATCAAAGTTTGGATTTTCGGATTCAGCGGGTCGGGATACACCTAGAAACTCACCCATCAAAGTCCGATTTTGATTCTGAAAAAAATTATTTTCGATCATCTCTTTTTCGTACCATGCGGAATAACTTTTTTCCAAGCATATTTTTGGTCATCAGAGGTTGGATCTTCGGATTCAGCGGGTCGTAATACACCTAGAAACTCACCCATTAAAGTCCGATTTTGATTCTGAAAAAAAATATTTTCGATCATCTCTTTTTCGTACCATGCGAAATAACTTTTTTCCAAGCATATTTTTGGTCATCAGAGGTTGGATTTTCGGATTCAGCGGGTCGAAATACACCTAGAAACCCACCCATCAAAGTTCCATTTCGATTCTGGAGACAGATATTTTCGATCATCTCTTTTTCGTACCATGCGAAATAACTTTTTTCCAAGCATATTTTTGGTCGTCAAAGCTTGGATTTTCGGATTCAGCGGGTCGTAATACACCTAGAAACTCACCCATTAAAGTCCGATTTTGATTCTGAAAAAAAATATTTTCGATCATCTCTTTTTCGTACCATGCGGAATAACTTTTTTCCAAGCATATTTTTGGTCATCAGAGGTTGGATTTTCGGATTCAGCGGGTCGAAATACACCTAGAAACTCACCCATCAAAGTCCGATTTCGATTCTGAAAAAAAATATTTTCGATCAACTCTTTTTCGTACCATGCGGAATAACTTCTTTCCAGGTGTATTTTCGTGTAACAAAGGTTGGATTTTTGGATTCAGCGGGTCAAAATACACCTATGAACCCACCCATCAAAGTTCGATTCCGATTCTGGAGACAGATATTTTCGATCATCTCTTTTTCGTACCATGCGGAATAACTTTTTTCCAAGCATATTTTTGGTCATCAAAGCTTGGATTTTCGGATTCAGCGGGTCGAAATACACCTAGAAACTCACCCATTAAAGTCCGATTTTGATTCTGAAAAAAAATATTTTCGATCATCTCTTTTTCGGACCATGCGAAATAACTTCATTCCAGGTGTATTTTCGTGTAACAAACGTTGGATTTTTGGATCCAGCGGGTCAAAATACACCTATGAACCCACCCATCAAAGTTCGATTTCGATTCTGGAGACAGATATTTTCGATCATCTCTTTTTCGTGCCATGCGAAATAACTTTTTTCCAAGCATATTTTTGGTCATCAAAGTTTGGATTTTCGGATTCAGCGGGTCGGAATACACCTAGAAACTCATCCATCAAAGTCCGATTTCGATTCTGAAAAAAAATATTTTCGATTATCTCTTTTTCGTACCATGCGGAATAACTTTTTTCCAAGCATATTTTTGGTCATCAGAGGTTGGATTTTCGGATTCAGCGGGTCGAAATACACCTAGAAACTCACCCATCAAAGTCCGATTTCGATTCTGAAAAATAATATTTTCGATCATCTCTTTTTCGTACCATGCGGAATAACTTCTTTCCAGGTGTATTTTCGTGTAACAAAGGTTGGATTTTTGGATTCAGCGGGTCAAAATACACCTATGAACCCACCCATCAAAGTTCGATGTCGATTCTGGAGAAAGATATTTCCGATCATCTCTTTTTCGTACCATGCGGAATAACTTTTTTCCAAGCATATTTTTGGTCATCAAAGTTTAGATTTTCGGATTCAGCGGGTCGGAATACACCTAGAAACTCACCCATTAAAGTCCGATTTTGATTCTGAAAAAAAATATTTTCGATCATCTCTTTTTCGGACCATGCGAAATAACTTCATTCCAGGTGTATTTTCGTGTAACAAAGGTTGGATTTTTGGATCCAGCGGGTCAAAATACACCCATAAACCCACCCATCAAAGTTTGATTTCGATTCTGGAGACAGATATATTCGATCATCTCTTTTTCGTACCATGCGAAATAACTTTTTTCCAAGCATATTTTTGGTCATCAAAGTTTGGATTTTCGGATTCAGCGGGTCGGAATACACCTAGAAACTCACCCATCAAAGTCCGATTTTGATTCTGAAAAAAATTATTTTCGATCATCTCTTTTTCGTACCATGCGGAATAACTTTTTTCCAAGCATATTTTTGGTCATCAGAGGTTGGATTTTCGGATTCAGCGGGTCGTAATACACCTAGAAACTCACCCATTAAAGTCCGATTTTGATTCTGAAAAAAAATATTTTCGATCATCTCTTTTTCGTACCATGCGGAATAACTTTTTTCCAAGCATATTTTTGGTCATCAGAGGTTGGATTTTCGGATTCAGCGGGTCGAAATACACCTAGAAACCCACCCATCACAGTTCCATTTCGATTCTGGAGACAGATATTTTCGATCATCTCTTTTTCGTACCATGCGAAATAACTTTTTTCCAAGCATATTTTTGGTCATCAAAGTTTGGATTTTCGGATTCAGCGGGTCGAAATACACCTAGAAACTCACCCATTAAAGTCCGATTTTGATTCTGAAAAAAAATATTTTCGATCACCTCTTTTTCGTACCATGCGGAATAACTTTTTTCCAAGCATATTTTTGGTCATCAGAGGTTGGATTTTCGGATTCAGCGGGTCGAAATACACCTAGAAACTCACCCATCAAAGTCCGATTTCGATTCTGAAAAAAAATATTTTCGATCAACTCTTTTTCGTACCATGCGGAATAACTTCTTTCCAGGTGTATTTTCGTGTAACAACGGTTGAATTTTTGGATTCAGCGGGTCAAAATACACCTATGAACCCACCCACCAAAGTTCGATTCCGATTCTGGAGACAGATATTTTCGATCATCTCTTTTTCGTACCATGCGGAATAACTTTTTTCCAAGCATATTTTTGGTCATCAAAGCTTGGATTTTCGGATTCAGCGGGTCGTAATACACCTAGAAACTCACCCATTAAAGTCCGATTTTGATTCTGAAAAAAAATATTTTCGATCATCTCTTTTTCGTACCATGCGGAATAACTTTTTTCCAAGCATATTTTTGGTCATCAGAGGTTGGATTTTCGGATTCAGCGGGTCGGAATACACCTAGAAACTCACCCATCAAAGTCCGATTTCGATTCTGAAAAAAAATATTTTCGATCAACTCTTTTTCGTACCATGCGGAATAACTTCTTTCCAGGTGTATTTTCGTGTAACAAAGGTTGGATTTTTGGATTCAGCGGGTCAAAATACACCTATGAACCCACCCATCAAAGTTCGATTCCGATTCTGGAGACAGATATTTTCGATCATCTCTTTTTCGTACCATGCGGAATAACTTTTTTCCAAGCATATTTTTGGTCATCAAAGCTTGGATTTTCGGATTCAGCGGGTCGGAATACACCTAGAAACTCACCCATTAAAGTCCGATTTTGATTCTGAAAAAAAATATTTTCGATCATCTCTTTTTCGGACCATGCGAAATAACTTCATTCCAGGTGTATTTTCGTGTAACAAACGTTGGATTTTTGGATCCAGCGGGTCAAAATACACCTATGAACCCACCCATCAAAGTTCGATTTCGATTCTGGAGACAGATATTTTCGATCATCTCTTTTTCGTGCCATGCGAAATAACTTTTTTCCAAGCATATTTTTGGTCATCAAAGTTTGGATTTTCGGATTCAGCGGGTCGGAATACACCTAGAAACTCACCCATCAAAGTCCGATTTCGATTCTGGAAAAAAATATTTTCGATTATCTCTTTTTCGTACCATGCGGAATAACTTTTTTCCAAGCATATTTTTGGTCATCAGAGGTTGGATTTTCGGATTCAGCGGGTCGAAATACACCTAGAAACCCACCCATCAAAGTTCCATTTCGATTCTGGAGACAGATATTTTCGATCATCTCTTTTTCGTACCATGCGAAATAACTTTTTTCCAAGCATATTTTTGGTCATCAAAGTTTGGATTTTCGGATTCAGCGGGTCGAAATACACCTAGAAACTCACCCATTAAAGTCCGATTTTGATTCTGAAAAAAAATATTTTCGATCACCTCTTTTTCGTACCATGCGGAATAACTTTTTTCCAAGCATATTTTTGGTCATCAGAGGTTGGATTTTCGGATTCAGCGGGTCGAAATACACCTAGAAACTCACCCATCAAAGTCCGATTTCGATTCTGAAAAAAAATATTTTCGATCAACTCTTTTTCGTACCATGCGGAATAACTTCTTTCCAGGTGTATTTTCGTGTAACAACGGTTGGATTTTTGGATTCAGCGGGTCAAAATACACCTATGAACCCACCCACCAAAGTTCGATTCCGATTCTGGAGACAGATATTTTCGATCATCTCTTTTTCCTACCATGCGGAATAACTTTTTTCCAAGCATATTTTTGGTCATCAAAGCTTGGATTTTCGGATTCAGCGGGTCGTAATACACCTAGAAACTCACCCATTAAAGTCCGATTTTGATTCTGAAAAAAAATATTTTCGATCATCTCTTTTTCGTACGATGCGGAATAACTTTTTTCCAAGCATATTTTTGGTCATCAGAGGTTGGATTTTCGGATTCAGCGGGTCGAAATACACCTAGAAACTCACCCATCAAAGTCCGATTTCGATTCTGAAAAAAAATATTTTCGATCAACTCTTTTTCGTACCATGCGGAATAACTTCTTTCCAGGTGTATTTTCGTGTAACAAAGGTTGGATTTTTGGATTCAGCGGGTCAAAATACACCTATGAACCCACCCATCAAAGTTCGATTCCGATTCTGGAGACAGATATTTTCGATCATCTCTTTTTCGTACCATGCGGAATAACTTTTTTCCAAGCATATTTTTGGTCATCAAAGCTTGGATTTTCGGATTCAGCGGGTCGGAATACACCTAGAAACTCACCCATTAAAGTCCGATTTTGATTCTGAAAAAAAATATTTTCGATCATCTCTTTTTCGGACCATGCGAAATAACTTCATTCCAGGTGTATTTTCGTGTAACAAACGTTGGATTTTTGGATCCAGCGGGTCAAAATACACCTATGAACCCACCCATCAAAGTTCGATTTCGCTTCTGGAGACAGATATTTTCGATCATCTCTTTTTCGTGCCATGCGAAATAACTTTTTTCCAAGCATATTTTTGGTCATCAAAGTTTCGATTTTCGGATTCAGCGGGTCGGAATACCCCTAGAAACTCACCCATCAAAGTCCGATTTCGATTCTGAAAAAAAATATTTTCGATCATCTCTTTTTCGTACCATGCGGAATAACTTTTTTCCAAGCATATTTTTGGTCATCAGAGGTTGGATTTTCGGATTCAGCGGGTCGAAATACACCTAGAAACTCACCCATCAAAGTCCGATTTCGATTCTGAAAAAAAATATTTTCGATCATCTCTTTTTCGTACCATGCGGAATAACTTCTTTCCAGGTGTATTTTCGTGTAACAAAGGTTGGATTTTTGGATTCAGCGGGTCAAAATACACCTATGAACCCACCCATCAAAGTTCGATGTCGATTCTGGAGAAAGATATTTCCGATCATCTCTTTTTCGTACCATGCGGAATAACTTTTTTCCAAGCATATTTTCGGTCATCAAAGTTTAGATTTTCGGATTCAGCGGGTCGGAATACACCTAGAAACTCACCCATTAAAGTCCGATTTTGATTCTGAAAAAAAATATTTTCGATAATCTCTTTTTCTGACCATGCGAAGTAACTTCTTTCCAGGTATAGTTTCGTGTAACAAAGGTTGGATTTTTGGATCCAGCGGGTCAAAATACACCTATGAACCCACCCATCAAAGTTCGATTTCGATTCTGGATAAAGATATTTCCGATCATCTCTTTTTCGTACCATGCGAAATAACTATTTTACAAGCATATTTTTGGTCGTCAAAGCTTGGATTCTCGGATTCAGCGGGTCAAAATACACCTATAAACCCACCCATCAAAGTTCGATTTCGATTCTGGAGACAGATATTTTCGATCATCCCTTTATCGTACCATGCGAAATAACTTTTTTCCAAGCATATTTCTGGTCATCAAAGTTTGGATTTTCGGATTCAGCGGGTCGGAATACACCTAGAAACTCACCAATTAAAGTCCAATTTTGATTCTGAAAAAAAATATTTTCGATCATCTCTTTCTCGGACCATGCGAAATAACTTCATTCCAGGTGTATTTTCGTGTAACAAACGTTGGATTTTTGGATCCAGCGGGTCAAAATACACCTATGAACCCACCCACCAAAGTTCGATTCCGATTCTGGAGACAGATATTTTCGATCATCTCTTTTTCGTACCATGCGGAATAACTTTTTTCCAAGCATATTTTTGGTCATCAAAGCTTGGATTTTCGGATTCAGCGGGTCGTAATACACCTAGAAACTCACCCATTAAAGTCCGATTTTGATTCTGAAAAAAAATATTTTCGATCATCTCTTTTTCGTACCATGCGGAATAACTTTTTTCCAAGCATATTTTTGGTCATCAGAGGTTGGATTTTGGATTCAGCGGGTCGAAATACACCTAGAAACTCACCCATCAAAGTCCGATTTCGATTCTGAAAAAAAATATTTCCGATCAACTCTTTTTCGTACCATGCGGAATAACTTCTTTCCAGGTGTATTTTCGTGTAACAAAGGTTGGATTTTTGGATTCAGCGGGTCAAAATACACCTATGAACCCACCCATCAAAGTTCGATTCCGATTCTGGAGACAGATATTTTTGATCATCTCTTTTTCGTACCATGCGGAATAACTTTTTTCCAAGCATATTTTTGGTCATCAAAGCTTGGATTTTCGGATTCAGCGGGTCGGAATACACCTAGAAACTCACCCATTAAAGTCCGATTTTGATTCTGAAAAAAAATATTTTCGATCATCTCTTTTTCGGACCATGCGAAATAACTTCATTCCAGGTGTATTTTCGTGTAACAAACGTTGGATTTTTGGATCCAGCGGGTCAAAATACACCTATGAACCCACCCATCAAAGTTCGATTTCGATTCTGGAGACAGATATTTTCGATCATCTCTTTTTCGTGCCATGCGAAATAACTTTTTTCCAAGCATATTTTTGGTCATCAAAGTTTGGATTTTCGGATTCAGCGGGTCGGAATACACCTAGAAACTCACCCATCAAAGTCCGATTTCGATTCTGAAAAAAAATATTTTCGATCATCTCTTTTTCGTACCATGCGGAATAACTTTTTTCCAAGCATATTTTTGGTCATCAGAGGTTGGATTTTCGGATTCAGCGGGTCGAAATACACCTAGAAACTCACCCATCAAAGTCCGATTTCGATTCTGAAGAAAAATATTTTCGATCATCTCTTTTTCGTACCATGCGGAATAACTTCTTTCCAGGTGTATTTTCGTGTAACAAAGGTTGGATTTTTGGATTCAGCGGGTCAAAATACACCTATGAACCCACCCATCAAAGTTCGATGTCGATTCTGGAGAAAGATATTTCCGATCATCTCTTTTTCGTACCATGCGGAATAACTTTTTTTCAAGCATATTTTTGGTCATCAAAGTTTAGATTTTCGGATTCAGCGGGTCGGAATACACCTAGAAACTCACCCATTAAAGTCCGATTTTGATTCTGAAAAAAAATATTTTCGATAATCTCTTTTTCTGACCATGCGAAGTAACTTCTTTCCAGGTATAGTTTCGTGTAACAAAGGTTGGATTTTTGGATCCAGCGGGTCAAAATACACCTATGAACCCACCCATCAAAGTTCGATTTCGATTCTGGATAAAGATATTTCCGATCATCTCTTTTTCGTACCATGCGAAATAACTATTTTACAAGCATATTTTTGGTCGTCAAAGCTTGGATTCTCGGATTCAGCGGGTCAAAATACACCTATAAACCCACCCATCAAAGTTCGATTTCGATTCTGGAGACAGATATTTTCGATCATCCCTTTATCGTACCATGCGAAATAACTTTTTTCCAAGCATATTTCTGGTCATCATAGTTTGGATTTTCGGATTCAGCGGGTCGGAATACACCTAGAAACTCACCAATTAAAGTCCGATTTTGATTCTGAAAAAAAATATTTTCGATCATCTCTTTCTCGGACCATGCGAAATAACTTCATTCCAGGTGTATTTTCGTGTAACAAAGGTTGGATTTTTGGATCCAGCGGGTCAAAATACACCCATAAACCCACCCATCAAAGTTTGATTTCGATTCTGGAGACAGATATTTTCGATCATCTCTTTTTCGTACCATGCGAAATAACTTTTTTCCAAGCATATTTTTGGTCATCACAGTTTGGATTTTCAGATTCAGCGGGTCGAAATACACCTAGAAACTCACCCATTAAAGTCCGATTTTGATTCTGAAAAAAAATATTTTCGATCATCTCTTTTTCGTACCATGCGGAATAACTTTTTTCCAAGCATATTTTTGGTCATCAGAGGTTGGATTTTCGGATTCAGCGGGTCGAAATACACCTAGAAACTCACCCATCAAAGTCCGATTTCGATTCTGAAAAAAAATATTTTCGATCAACTCTTTTTCGTACCATGCGGAATAACTTCTTTCCAGGTGTATTTTCGTGTAACAATGGTTGGATTTTTGGATTTAGCGGGTCAAAATACACCTATGAACCCACCCACCAAAGTTCGATTCCGATTCTGGAGACATATTTTCGATCATCTCTTTTTCGTACCATGCGGAATAACTTTTTTCCACGCATATTTTTGGTCATCGAAGCTTGGATTTTCGGATTCAGCGGGTCGGAATACACCTAGAAACTCACCCATTAAAGTCCGATTTTGATTCTGAAAAAAAATATTTTCGATAATCTCTTTTTCTGACCATGCGAAGTAACTTCTTTCCAGGTATATTTTCGTGTAACATAGGTTGGATTTTTGGATCCAGCGGGTCAAAATACACCTATGAACCCACCCATCAAAGTTCGATTTCGATTCTGGAGAAAGATATTTCCGATCATCTCTTTTTCGTACCATGCGAAATAAATATTTTACAAGCATATTTTTGGTCGTCAAAGCTTGGATTCTCGGATTCAGCGGGTCAAAATACACCTATAAACCCACCCATCAAAGTTCGATTTCGATTCTGGAGACAGATATTTTTGATCATCCCTTTATCGTACCATGCGAACTAACTTTTTTCCAAGCATATTTTTGGTCATCAAAGTTTGGATTTTCGGATTCAGCGGGTCGGAATACACCTAGAAACTCACCAATTAAAAACCGATTTTGATTCTGAAAAAAAATATTTTCGATCATCTCTTTTTCGTACCATGCGACATAACTTTTTTCCAAGCATATTTTTGGTCATCAGAGGTTGGATCTTCGGATTCAGCGGGTCGAAATACACCTAGAAACTCACCCATTAAAGTCCGAATTTGATTCCGAAAACAAATATTTTCGATCATCTCTTTTTCGTACCATGCGAAATAACTTCTTTCCAGGTGTATTTTCCTGTAACAAAGGTTGGATTTTTGGATTCAGCGGGTCGAAATACACCTATGAACCCACCCATCAAAGTTCGATTTCGATTCTGGAGACAGATATTTTCGATCATCTCTTTTTCGTACCATGCGAAATAACTTTTTTCCAAGCATATTTTTGGTGATCAAAGGTTCGATTTACGGATTCAGCGGGTCGAAATACGCCTAGAAACTCACCCATCAACGATCGATTTTGATTCTGAAAAAAAATATTTTCGATCATCTCTTTTTCGTACCATGCGAAATGACTTTTTTCCAAGCATGATTTGGGTCATCAAAGGTTGGATTTTCGGATTCAGCGGGTCGAAATACACCTAGAAACTCACCCATCGAAGTTCGATTTCGATTCTGGAGACAGATATTTTCGATCATCTCTTTTTCGTACCATGCGAAATAACTTTTTTCCAAGCATATTTTTGGTCATCAAAGGTTGGATTTTCGGATTCAGCGGGTCGAAATACACCTAGAAACTCATCCATCAAAGTCTGATTTTGATTCTGAAAAAACATATTTTCGATCATCTCTTTTTCGTACCATGCGACATAACTTTTTTCCAAGCATATTTTTGGTCATCAGAGGTTGGATCTTCGGATTCAGCGGGTCGAAATACACCTAGAAACTCACCCATTAAAGTCCGATTTTGATTCTGAACAAAATTTTTCCGATCATCTCTTTTTCGTACCATGCGAAATAACTTCTTTCCAGGTGTATTTTCGTGTATCAAAGGTTGGATTTTCGGATTCAGCGGGTCAAAATACACCTATGAACCCACCCATCAAAGTTCGATTTCGATTCTGGAGACAGATATTTTCGATCATCTCTTTTTCGTACCATGCAAAATAACTTTTTTCCAAGCATATTTTTGGTCATCAAAGGTTCGATTTACGGATTCAGCGGGTCGAAATACGCCTGGAAACTCACCCATAAACGTCCGATTTTGATTCTGAAAAAAAATATTTTCGATCATCTCTTTTTCGTACCATGCGACATAACTTTTTTCCAAGCATATTTTTGGTCATCAGAGGTTGGATCTTCGGATTCAGCGGGTCGAAATACACCTAGAAACTCACCCATTAAAGTCCGATTTTGATTCTGATAAAAATTTTTCCGCTCATCTCTTTTTCGTACCATGCGAAATAACTTTTTTCCAGGTGTATTTTCGTGTATCAAAGGTTGGATTTTTGGATTCAGCGGGTCAAAATACACCTATGAACCCACCCATCAAAGTTCGATTTCGATTCTGGAGACAGATATTTTCGATCATCTCTTTTTCGTACCATGCGAAATAACTTTTTTCCAAGCATATTTGTGGACATCGAAGGTTCGATTTACGGATTCAGCGGGTCGAAATACGCCTAGAAACTCACCCATCAACGTCCGATTTTGATTCTGAAAAAAAATATTTTCGATCATCTCTCTTTCGTACCATGCGAAATAACTTTTTTCCGAGCATATTTTTGCTCATATGAGGTTGGATTTTTGGACTCAGCGGGTCGAAATACACCTAGAAACTCACCCATCGAAGTTCGATTTCGATTCTGGAGACAGATATTTTCGATCATCTCTTTTTCGTACCATGCGAAATAACATTTTTCCAAGCATATTTTTGGTCATCAAAGCTTGGATTCTCGGATTCAGCGGGTCAAAATACACCGATAAACCCACCCATCAAAGTTCGATTTCGATTCTGGAGACAGATATTTTCGATCATCTCTTTTTCGTACCATGCGAAATAACTTTTTTCCAAGCATATTTTTGGTCATCGAAGGTTCGATTTACGGATTCAGCGGGTCGAAATACGCCTAGAAACTCACCCATCAACGATCGATTTTGATTCTGAAAAATAATATTTTCGATCATCTCTTTTTCGTACCATGCGAAATGACTTTTTTCCAAGCATATTTTTGGTCATCAAAGGTTGGATTTTCGGATTCAGCGGGTCGAAATACACCTAGAAACTCACCCATCGAAGTTCGATTTCGATTCTGGAGACAGATATTGTCGATCATCTCTTTTTCGTACCATGCGAAATAACTTTTTTCCAAGCATATTTTTGGTCATCAAAGGTTGGATTTTCGGATTCAGCGGGTCGAAATACACCTACAACTTCACCCATCATAGTCCGATTTTGATTCTGAAAAAAAATATTTTCGATCATCTCTTTTTCGTACCATGCGACATAACTTTTTTCCAAGCATATTTTTGGTCATCAGATGTTGAATCTTCGGATTCAGCGGGTCGAAATACACCTAGAAACTCACCCATTAAAGTCCGATTTTGATTCTGAAAAAAAATTTTCCGATCATCTCTTTTTCGTACCATGCGAAATAACTTCTTTCCAGGTGTATTTTCGTGTAACAAAGGTTGGATTTTTGGATTCAGCGGGTCAAAATACACCTATGAACCTACCCATCAAAGTTCGATTTCGATTCTGGAGACAGATATTTTCGATCATCTCTTTTTCGTACCATGAGAAATAACTTTGTTCCAAGCATATTTTTGGTCATCAAAGGTTCGATTTACGGATTCAGCGGGTCGAAATACGCCTAGCAACTCACCCATCAACGTCCGATTTTGATTCTGACAAAAAATATTTTCGATCATCTCTTTTTCGTACCATGCGAAATAACTTTTTTCCGAGCATATGTTTGCTCATAAGAGGTTGGATTTCTGGACTCAGCGGGTCGAAATACACCTAGAAACTCACCCATCGAAGTTCCATTTCGATTCTGGAGACAGATATTTTCGATCATCTCTTTTTCGTACCATGCGAAATAACTTTTTTCCAAGCATATTTTTGGTCATCAAGGCTTGGATTCTCGGATTCAGCGGGTCAAAATACACCGATAAACCCACCCATCAAAGTTCGATTCCGATTCTGGAGACAGATATTTTCGATCATCTCTTTCTCGTACCATGCGAAATAACTTTTTTCCCAGCATATTTTTGGTCATCAAAGGTTGGATTTTTGGATTCAGCGGGTCAAAATACACCTATAAACCCACCCATCAATGTTCGATTTCGATTCTGGAGACAGATATTTTCGATCATCTCGTTTTCGTACCATGCGAAATAACTTTTTTCCAAGCATATTTTTGGTCATGAAAGGTTGGATTTTCGGATTCACTGGGTCGAAATACGCCTAGAAACTCACCCATCAAAGTCCGATTTTGATTCTGAAAAAAAATATTTCCGATCATCTCTTTTTCGTACCATGCGGAATAACTTCTTTCCAAGCGTATTTTTGGTCATCAAAGCTTGGATTCTCGGATTCAGCGGGTCAAAATACACCGATAAACCCACCCATCAAAGTTCGATTTCGATTCTGGAGACAGATATTTTCGATCATCTCTTTTTCGTACCATGCGAAATAACTTTTGTCCAAGCATATTTTTGGTCATCAAAGGTTGGATTTTCGGATTCAGCGGGTCGAAATACACCTAGAAACTCACCCATCAAAGTCCGATTTTGATTCTGAAAAAAAATATTTTCGATCATCTCTTTTTCGTACCATGCGACATAACTTTTTTCCAAGCATATTTTTGGTCATCAGAGGTTGGATCTTCGGATTCAGCGGGTCGAAATACACCTAGAAACTCACCCATTAAAGTCCGAATTTGATTCCGAAAACAAATATTTTCGATCATCTCTTTTTCGTACCATGCGAAATAACTTCTTTCCAGGTGTATTTTCGTGTATCAAAGGTTGGATTTTCGGATTCAGCGGGTCAAAATACACCTATGAACCCACCCATCAAAGTTCGATTTCGATTCTGGAGACAGATATTTTCGATCATCTCTTTTTCGTACCATGCAAAATAACTTTTTTCCACGCATATTTTTGGTCATCAAAGGTTCGATTTACGGATTCAGCGGGTCAAAATACGCCTAGAAACTCACCCATCAACGTCCGATTTTGATTCTGAAAAAAAATATTTTCGATCATCTCTTTTTCGTACCATGCGACATAACTTTTTTCCAAGCATATTTTTGGTCATCAGAGGTTGGATCTTCGGATTCAGCGGGTCGAAATACACCTAGAAACTCACCCATTAAAGTCCGATTTTGATTCTGATAAAAATTTTTCCGCTCATCTCTTTTTCGTACCATGCGAAATAACTTCTTTCCAGGTGTATTTTCGTGTATCAAAGGTTGGATTTTTGGATTCAGCGGGTCAAAATACACCTATGAACCCACCCATCAAAGTTCGATTTCGATTCTGGAGACAGATATTTTCGATCATCTCTTTTTCGTACCATGCGAAATAACTTTTTTCCAAGCATATTTGTGGTCATCGAAGGTTCGATTTACGGATTCAGCGGGTCGAAATACGCCTAGAAACTCACCCATCGACGTCCGATTTTGATTCTGAAAAAAAATATTTTCGATCATCTCTTTTTCGTACCATGCGAAATAACTTTTTTCCGAGCATATTTTTGCTCATATGAGGTTGGATTTTTGGACTCAGCGGGTCGAAATACACCTAGAAACTCACCCATCGAAGTTCGATTTCGATTCTGCAGACAGATATTTTCGATCATCTCTTTTTCGTACCATGCGAAATAACATTTTTCCAAGCATATTTTTGGTCATCAAAGCTTGGATTCTCGGATTCAGCGGGTCAAAATACACCGATAAACCCACCCATCAAAGTTCGATTTCGATTCTGGAGACAGATATTTTCGATCATCTCTTTTTCGTACCATGCGAAATAACTTTTTTCCAAGCATATTTTTGGTCATCAAAGGTTGGATTTTTGGATTCAGCGGGTCAAAATACACCTATAAACCCACCCATCAAAGTTCGATTTCGATTCTGGAGACAGATATTTTCGATCATCTCTTTTTCGTACCATGCGAAATAACTTTTTTCCAAGCATATTTTTGGTCATCAAAGGTTGGATTTTTGGATTCAGCGGGTCAAAATACACCTATAAACCCAGCCATCAAAGTTCGATTTCGATTCTGGAGACAGATATTTTCGATCATCTCTTTCTCGTACCATGCGAAATAACTTTTTTCCCAGCATATTTTTGGTCATCAAAGGTTGGATTTTTGGATTCAGCGGGTCAAAATACACCTATAAACCCACCCATCAATGTTCGATTTCGATTCTGGAGACAGATATTTTCGATCATCTCGTTTTCGTACCATGCGAAATAACTTTTTTCCAAGCATATTTTTGGTCATGAAAGGTTGGATTTTCGGATTCACTGGGTCGAAATACGCCTAGAAACTCACCCATCAAAGTCCGATTTTGATTCTGAAAAAAAATATTTCCGATCATCTCTTTTTCGTACCATGCGGAATAACTTCTTTCCAAGCGTATTTTTGGTCATCAAAGCTTGGATTCTCGGATTCAGCGGGTCAAAATACACCGATAAACTAACCCATCAAAGTTCGATTTCGATTCTGGAGACAGATATTTTCGATCATCTCTTTTTCGTACCATGCGAAATAACTTTTGTCCAAGCATATTTTTGGTCATCAAAGGTTGGATTTTCGGATTCAGCGGGTCGAAATACACCTAGAAACTCACCCATCAAAGTCCGATTTTGATTCTGAAAAAGAATATTTTCGATCATCTCTTTTTCGTACCTTGCGACATAACTTTTTTCCAAGCATATTTTTGGTCATCAGAGATTGGATCTTCAGATTCAGCGGGTCGAAATACACCTAGAAACTCACCCATTAAAGTCCGATTTTGATTCCGAAAACAAATATTTTCGATCATCTCTTTTTCGTACCATGCGAAATAACTTCTTTCCAGGTGTATTTTCGTGTAACAAAGGTTGGATTTTTGGATTCAGCGGGTCGAAATACACCTATGAACCCACCCATCAAAGTTCGATTTCGATTCTGGAGACAGATATTTTCGATCATCTCTTTTTCGTACCATGCGAAATAACTTTTTTCCAAGCATATTTTTGGTCATCAAAGGTTGGATTTTCGGATTCAGCGGGTCGAAATACACCTAGAAACTCATCCATCAAAGTCTGATTTTGATTCTGAACAAACATATTTTCGATCATCTCTTTCTCGTACCATGCGACATAACTTTTTTCCAAGCATATTTTTGGTCATCAGAGGTTGGATCTTCGGATTCAGCGGGTCGAAATACACCTAGAAACTCACCCATTAAAGTCCGATTTTGATTCTGAACAAAATTTTTCCGATCATCTCTTTTTCGTACCATGCAAAATAACTTCTTTCCAGGTGTATTTTCGTGTATCAAAGGTTGGATTTTTGGATTCAGCGGGTCAAAATACACCTATGAACCCACCCATCAAAGTTCGATTTCGATTCTGGAGACAGATATTTTCGATCATCTCTTTTTCGTACCATGCGAAATAACATTTTTCCAAGCATATTTTTGGTCATCAAAGCGTGGATTCTCGGATTCAGCGGGTCAAAATACACTGATAAACCCACCCATCAAAGTTCGATTTCGATTCTGAAGACAGATATTTTCGATCATCTCTTTTTCGTACCATGCGAAATAACTTTTGTCCAAGCATATTTTTGGTCATCAAAGGTTGGATTTTCGGATTCAGCGGGTCGAAATACACCTAGAAACTCACCCATCAAAGTCCGATTTTGATTCTGAAAAAAAATATTTTCGATCATCTCTTTTTCGTACCATGCGACATAACTTTTTTCCAAGCATATTTTTGGTCATCAGAGGTTGGATCTTCGGATTCAGCGGGTCGAAATACACCTAGAAACTCACCCATTAAAGTCCGATTTTGATTCTGAACAAAATTTTTCCGATCATCTCTTTTTCGTACCATGCGAAATAACTTCTTTCCAGGTGTATTTTCGTGTATCAAAGGTTGGATTTTCGGATTCAGCGGGTCAAAATACACCTATGAACCCACCCATCAAAGTTCGATTTCGATTCTGGAGACAGATATTTTCGATCATCTCTTTTTCGTACCATGCAAAATAACTTTTTTCCACGCATATTTTTGGTCATCAAAGGTTCGATTTACGGATTCAGCGGGTCAAAATACGCCTAGAAACTCACCCATCAACGTCCGATTTTGATTCTGAAAAAAAATATTTTCGATCATCTCTTTTTCGTACCATGCGACATAACTTTTTTCCAAGCATATTTTTGGTCATCAGAGGTTGGATCTTCGGATTCAGCGGGTCGAAATACACCTAGAAACTCACCCATTAAAGTCCGATTTTGATTCTGATAAAAATTTTTCCGCTCATCTCTTTTTCGTACCATGCGAAATAACTTTTTTCCAAGCATATTTGTGGTCATCGAAGGTTCGATTTACGGATTCAGCGGGTCGAAATACGCCTAGAAACTCACCCATCAACGTCCGATTTTGATTCTGAAAAAAAATATTTTCGATCATCTCTCTTTCGTACCATGCGAAATAACTTTTTTCCGAGCATATTTTTGATCATATGAGGTTGGATTTTTGGACTCAGCGGGTCGAAATACACCTAGAAACTCACCCATCGAAGTTCGATTTCGATTCTGGAGACAGATATTTTCGATCATCTCTTTTTCGTACCATGCGAAATAACATTTTTCCAAGCATATTTTTGGTCATCAAAGCTTGGATTCTCGGATTCAGCGGGTCAAAATACACCGATAAACCCACCCATCAAAGTTCGATTCCGATTCTGGAGACAGATATTTTCGATCATCTCTTTTTCGTACCATGCGAAATAACTTTTTTCCCAGCATATTTTTGGTCATCAAAGGTTGGATTTTTGGATTCAGCGGGTCAAAATACACCTATAAACCCACCCATCAATGTTCGATTTCGATTCTGGAGACAGATATTTTCGATCATCTCGTTTTCGTACCATGCGAAATAACTTTTTTCCAAGCATATTTTTGGTCATGAAAGGTTGGATTTTCGGATTCACTGGGTCGAAATACGCCTAGAAACTCACCCATCAAAGTCCGATTTTGATTCTGAAAAAAAATATTTCCGATCATCTCTTTTTCGTACCATGCGGAATAACTTCTTTCCAAGCGTATTTTTGGTCATCAAAGCTTGGATTCTCGGATTCAGCGGGTCAAAATACACCGATAAACCCACCCATCAAAGTTCGATTTCGATTCTGGAGACAGATATTTTCGATCATCTCTTTTTCGTACCATGCGAAATAACTTTTGTCCGAGCATATTTTTGGTCATCAAAGGTTGGATTTTCGGATTCAGCGGGTCGAAATACACCTAGAAACTCACCCATCAAAGTCCGATTTTGATTCTGAAAAAAAATATTTTCGATCATCTCTTTTTCGTACCATGCGACATAACTTTTTTCCAAGCATATTTTTGGTCATCAGAGGTTGGATCTTCGGATTCAGCGGGTCGAAATACACCTAGAAACTCACCCATTAAAGTCCGATTTTGATTCCGAAAACAAATATTTTCGATCATCTCTTTTTCGTACCATGCGAAATAACTTCTTTCCAGGTGTATTTTCGTTTAACAAAGGTTGGATTTTTGGATTCAGCGGGTCGAAATACACCTATGAACCCACCCATCAAAGTTCGATTTCGATTCTGGAGACAGATATTTTCGATCATCTCTTTTTCGTACCATGCGAAATAACTTTTTCCCAAGCATATTTTTGGTGATCAAAGGTTCGATTTACGGATTCAGCGGGTCGAAATACGCCTAGAAACTCACCCATCAACGATCGATTTTGATTCTGAAAAAAAATATTTTCGATCATCTCTTTTTCGTACCATGCGAAATGACTTTTTTCCAAGCATATTTTTGGTCATCAAAGGTTGGATTTTCGGATTCAGCGGGTCGAAATACACCTAGAAACTCACCCATCGAAGTTCGATTCCGATTCTGGAGACAGATATTTTCGATCATCTCTTTTTCGTACCATGCGAAATAACTTTTTTCCAAGCATATTTTTGGTCATCAAAGGTTGGATTTTCGGATTCAGCGGGTCGAAATACACCTAGAAACTCATCCATCAAAGTCTGATTTTGATTCTGAAAAAACATATTTTCGATCATCTCTTTCTCGTACCATGCGACATAACTTTTTTCCAAGCATATTTTTGGTCATCAGAGGTTGGATCTTCGGATTCACCGGGTCGAAATACACCTAGAAACTCACCCATTAAAGTCCGATTTTGATTCTGAACAAAATTTTTCCGATCATCTCTTTTTCGTACCATGCGAAATAACTTCTTTCCAGGTGTATTTTCGTGTATCAAAGGTTGGATTTTTGGATTCAGCGGGTCAAAATACACCTATGAACCCACCCATCAAAGTTCGATTTCGATTCTGGAGACAGATATTTTCGATCATCTCTTTTTCGTACCATGCGAAATAACTTTTTTCCAAGCATATTTTTGGTCATCAAAGGTTCGATTTACGGATTCAGCGGGTCGAAATACGCCTAGAAACTCACCCATCAACGTCCGATTTTGATTCTGAAAAAAAATATTTTCGATCATCTCTTTTTCGTACCATGCGACATAACTTTTTTCCAAGCATATTTTTGGTCATCAGAGGTTGGATCTTCGGATTCAGCGGGTCGAAATACACCTAGAAACTCACCCATTAAAGTCCGATTTTGATTCTGAAAAAAATTTTTCCGCTCATCTCTTTTTCGTACCATGCGAAATAACTTTTTTCCAGGTGTATTTTCGTGTATCAAAGGTTGGATTTTTGGATTCAGCGGGTCAAAATACACCTATGAACCCACCCATCAAAGTTCGATTTCGATTCTGGAGACAGAAATTTTCGATCATCTCTTTTTCGTACCATGCGAAATAACTTTTTTCCAAGCATATTTGTGGTCATCAAAGGTTCGATTTACGGATTCAGCGGGTCGAAATACGCCTAGAAACTCACCCATCAACGTCCGATTTTGATTCTGAAAAAAAATATTTTCGATCATCTCTCTTTCGTACCATGCGAAATAACTTTTTTCCGAGCATATTTTTGCTCATATGAGGTTGGATTTTTGGACTCAGCGGGTCGAAATACACCTGGAAACTCACCCATCGAAGTTCGATTTCGATTCTGGAGACAGATATTTTCGATCATCTCTTTTTCGTACCATGCGAAATAACATTTTTCCAAGCATATTTTTGGTCATCAAAGCTTGGATTCTCGGATTCAGCGGGTCAAAATACACCGATAAACCCACCCATCAAAGTTCGATTTCGATTCTGGAGACAGCTATTTTCGATCATCTCTTTTTCGTACCATGCGAAATAACTTTTTTCCAAGCATATTTTTGGTCATCAAAGGTCGGATTTTTGGATTCAGCGGGTCAGAATACACCTATAAACCCACCCATCAAAGGTCGATTTCGATTCTGAAAAAAAATATTTTCGATCGTCTCTTTTTCGTACCATGCGAAATAACTTTTTTCCAAGCATATTTTTGGTCATCGAAGGTTGGATTTTCGGATTTAGCGGGTCGAAATACACATAGAAACTCACCCATCAAAGTCCGATTTTGATTCTGGCAAAAAATATTTTCGATCATCTCTTTTTCGTACCATGCGACATAACTTTTTTCCAAGCATATCTTTGGTCTTTAGAGGTTGGATCTTCGGATTCAGCGGGTCGAAATACACCTAGAAACTCACCCATTAAAGTCCGATTTTGATTCCGAAAACAAATATTTTCGATCATCTCTTTTTCGTACCATGCGAAAAAACTTCTTTCCAGGTGTATTTTCGTGTAACAAAGGTTGGATTTTTGGATTCAGCGGGTCGAAATACACCTATGAACCCACCCATCAAAGTTCGATTTCGATTCTGGAGACAGATATTTTCGATCATCTCTTTTTCGTACCATGCGAAATAACTTTTTTCCAAGCATATTTTTGGTCATCAAAGGTTCGATTTACGGATTCAGCGGGTCGAAATACGCCTAGAAACTCACCCATCAACAATCGATTTTGATTCTGAAAAAAAATATTTTCGATCATCTCTTTTTCGTACCATGCGAAATGACTTTTTTCCAAGCATATTTTTGGTCATCAAAGGTTGGATTTTCGGATTCAGCGGGTCGAAATACACCTAGAAACTCACCCATCGAAGTTCGATTTCGATTCTGGAGACAGATATTTTCGATCATCTCTTTTTCGTACCATGTGAAATAACTTTTTTCCAAGCATATTTTTGGTCATCAGAGGTTGGATTTTCGGATTCAGCGGGTCGAAATACACCTAGATACTCACCCATCAAAGTCCGATTTTGATTCTGAAAAAAAATATTTTCGATCATCTCTTTTTCGTACCATGCGAAATAACTCCTTTCCAGGTGTATTTTCGTGTAACAAAGGTAGGATTTTTGGATTCAGCGGGTCAAAATACACCTATAAACCCACCGATCAAAGTTCGATTTCGATTCTGAAAAAAAATATTTTCGATCATCTCTTTTTCTTACCATGCGAAATAACTTTTTTCCAAGCATATTTTTGGTCATCGAAGGTTGGATTTTCGGATTCAGCGGGTCGAAATACACCTAGAAACTCACACATCAAAGTCCGATTTTGGTTCTGGAAAAAAATATTTTCGATCATCTCTTTTTCGTACCATGCGAAATGACTTTTTTCCAAGCATATTTTTGGTCATCAGAGGTTGGATTTTCGGATTCAGCGGGTCGAAATACACCTAGAAACTCACCCATCGAAGTTCGATTTCGATTCTGGAGACAGATATTTTCGATCATCTCTTTTTCGTACCATGCGAAATAACTTTTTTCCAAGCATATTTTCGGTCATCGAAGGTTGGATTTTCGGATTCAGCGGGTCGAAATACACCTAGAAACACACCCATCAAAGTCCGATTTTGATTCTGAAAAAAAATATTTTCGATCATCTCTTTTTCGTACCATGCGACATAACTTTTTTCCAGGTGTATTTTCGTGTATCAAAGGTTTGATTTTTGGATTCAGCGGGTCAAAATACACCTATGAACCCACCCATCAAAGTTCGATTTCGATTCTGGAGACAGATATTTTCGATCATCTCTTTTTCGTACCATGCGAAATAACTTTTTTCCAAGCATATTTTTGGTCATCAACGGTTGGATTTTTGGATTCAGCGGGTCAAAATACACCTATAAACCCACCCATCAAAGTTCGATTTCGATTCTGGAGACAGATATTTTCGATCATCTCTTTTTCGTACCATGCGAAATAACTTTTTTCCAAGCATATTTTTGGTCATCAAGGCTTGGATTCTCGGATTCAGCGGGTCAAAATACACCGATAAACCCACCCATCAAAGTTCGATTCCGATTCTGGAGACAGATATTTTCGATCATCTCTTTCTCGTACCATGCGAAATAACTTTTTTCCCAGCATATTTTTGGTCATCAAAGGTTGGATTTTTGGATTCAGCGGGTCAAAATACACCTATAAACCCACCCATCAATGTTCGATTTCGATTCTGGAGACAGATATTTTCGATCATCTCGTTTTCGTACCATGCGAAATAACTTTTTTCCAAGCATATTTTTGGTCATGAAAGGTTGGATTTTCGGATTCACTGGGTCGAAATACGCCTAGAAACTCACCCATCAAAGTCCGATTTCGATTCTGAAAAAAAATATTTCCGATCATCTCTTTTTCGTACCATGCGGAATAACTTCTTTCCAAGCGTATTTTTGGTCATCAAAGCTTGGATTCTCGGATTCAGCGGGTCAAAATACACCGATAAACCCACCCATCAAAGTTCGATTTCGATTCTGGAGACAGATATTTCCGATCATCTCTTTTTCGTACCATGCGAAATAACTTTTGTCCAAGCATATTTTTGGTCATCAAAGGTTGGATTTTCGGATTCAGCGGGTCGAAATACACCTAGAAACTCACCCATCAAAGTCCGAGTTTGATTCTGAAAAAAAATATTTTCGATCATCTCTTTTTCGTACCATGCGACATAACTTTTTTCCAAGCATATTTTTGGTCATCAGAGGTTGGCTCTTCGGATTCAGCGGGTCGAAATACACCTAGAAACTCACCCATTAAAGTCCGATTTTGATTCCGAAAACAAATATTTTCGATCATCTCTTTTTCGTACCATGCGAAATAACTTCTTTCCAGGTGTATTTTCGTGTAACAAAGGTTGGATTTTTGGATTCAGCGGGTCGAAATACACCTATGAACCCACCCATCAAAGTTCGATTTCGATTCTGGAGACAGATATTTTCGATCATCTCTTTTTCGTACCATGCGAAATAACTTTTTTCCAAGCATATTTTTGGTGATCAAAGGTTCGATTTACGGATTCAGCGGGTCGAAATACGCCTAGAAACTCACCCATCAACGATCGATTTTGATTCTGAAAAAAAATATTTTCGATCATCTCTTTTTCGTACCATGCGAAATGACTTTTTTCCAAGCATATTTTTGGTCATCAAAGGTTGGATTTTCGGATTCAGCGGGTCGAAATACACCTAGAAACTCACCCATCGAAGTTCGATTCCGATTCTGGAGACAGATATTTTCGATCATCTCTTTTTCGTACCATGCGAAATAACTTTTTTCCAAGCATATTTTTGGTCATCAAAGGTTGGATTTTCGGATTCAGCGGGTCGAAATACACCTAGAAACTTATCCATCAAAGTCTGATTTTGATTCTGAAAAAACATATTTTCGATCATCTCTTTCTCGTACCATGCGACATAACTTTTTCCCAAGCATATTTTTGGTCATCAGAGGTTGGATCTTCGGATTCAGCGGGTCGAAATACACCTAGAAACTCACCCATTAAAGTCCGATTTTGATTCTGAACAAAATTTTTCCGATCATCTCTTTTTCGTACCATGCGAAATAACTTCTTTCCAGGTGTATTTTCGTGTATCAAAGGTTGGATTTTTGGATTCAGCGGGTCAAAATACACCTATGAACCCACCCATCAAAGTTCGATTTCGATTCTGGAGACAGATATTTTCGATCATCTCTTTTTCGTACCATGCGAAATAACTTTTTTCCAAGCATATTTTTGGTCATCAAAGGTTCGATTTACGGATTTAGCGGGTCGAAATACGCCTAGAAACTCACCCATCAACGTCCGATTTTGATTCTGAAAAAAAATATTTTCGATCATCTCTTTTTCGTACCATGCGACATAACTTTTTTCCAAGCATATTTTTGGTCATCAGAGGTTGGATCTTCGGATTCAGCGGGTCGAAATACACCTAGAAACTCACCCATTAAAGTCCGATTTTGATTCTGAAAAAAATTTTTCCGCTCATCTCTTTTTCGTACCATGCGAAATAACTTTTTTCCAGGTGTATTTTCGTTTATCAAAGGTTGGATTTTTGGATTCAGCGGGTCGAAATACACCTATGAACCCACCCATCAAAGTTCGATTTCAATTCTGGAGACAGAAATTTCCGATCATCTCTTGTTCGTACCATGCGAAATAACTTTTTTCCAAGCATATTTGTGGTCATCAAAGGTTCGATTTACGGATTCAGCGGGTCGAAATACGCCTAGAAACTCACCCATCAACGTCCGATTTTGATTCTGAAAAAAAATATTTTCGATCATCTCTCTTTCGTACCATGCGAAATAACTTTTTTCCGAGCATATTTTTGGTCATATGAGGTTGGATTTTTGGACTCAGCGGGTCGAAATACACCTAGAAACTCACCCATCGAAGTTCGATTTCGATTCTGGAGACAGATATTTTCGATTATCTCTTTTTCGTACCATGCGAAATAACTTTTTTCCAAGCATATTTTTGGTCATCAAAGGTTGGATTTTTGGATTCAGCGGGTCAAAATACACCTATAAACCCACCCATCAAAGGTCGATTTCGATTCTGAAAAAAAATATTTTCGATCGTCTCTTTTTCGTACCATGCGAAATAACTTTTTTCCAAGCATATTTTTGGTCATCGAAGGTTGGATTTTCGGATTTAGCGGGTCGAAATACACATAGAAACTCACCCATCAAAGTCCGATTTTGATTCTGGCAAAAAATATTTTCGATCATCTCTTTTTCGTACCATGCGACATAACTTTTTTCCAAGCATATCTTTGGTCTTTAGAGGTTGGATCTTCGGATTCAGTGGGTCGAAATACACCTAGAAACTCACCCATTAAAGTCCGATTTTGATTCCGAAAACAAATATTTTCGATCATCTCTTTTTCGTACCATGCGAAAAAACTTCTTTCCAGGTGTATTTTCGTGTAACAAAGGTTGGATTTTTGGATTCAGCGGGTCGAAATACACCTATGAACCCACCCATCAAAGTTCGATTTCGATTCTGGAGACAGATATTTTCGATCATCTCTTTTTCGTACCATGCGAAATAACTTTTGTCCAAGCATATTTTTGGTCATCGAAGGTTGGATTTTCGGATTCAGCGGGTCGAAATACACCTAGAAACTCACCCATCAAAGTCCGATTTTGGTTCTGGAAAAAAATATTTTCGATCATCTCTTTTTCGTACCATGCGAAATGACTTTTTTCCAAGCATATTTTTGGTCATCAAAGGTTGGATTTTCGGATTCAGCGGGTCGAAATACACCTAGAAACTCACCCATCGAAGTTCGATTTCGATTCTGGAGACAGATATTTTCGATCATCTCTTTTTCGTACCATGCGATATAACTTTTTTCCAAGCATATTTTCGGTCATCAAAGGTTGGATTTTCGGATTCAGCGGGTCGAAATACACCTAGAAACACACCCATCAAAGTCCGATTTTGATTCTGAAAAAAAATATTTTCGATCATCTCTTTTTCGTACCATGCGACATAACTTTTTTCCAAGCATATTTTTGGTCATCAGAGGTTGAATCTTCGGATTCAGCGGGTCGAAATACACCTAGAAACTCACCCATTAAAGTCCGATTTTGATTCTGAACAAAATTTTTCCGATCATCTCTTTTTCGTACCATGCGAAATAACTTCTTTCCAGGTGTATTTTCGTGTATCAAAGGTTGGATTTTTGGATTCAGCGGGTCAAAATACACCTATGAACCCACCCATCAAAGTTCGATTTCGATTCTGGAGACAGATATTTTCGATCATCTCTTTTTCGTACCATGCGAAATAACTTTTTTCCAAGCATATTTTTGGTCATCAAAGGTTCGATTTACGGATTTAGCGGGTCGAAATACGCCTAGAAACTCACCCATCAACGTCCGATTTTGATTCTGAAAAAAAATATTTTCGATCATCTCTTTTTCGTACCATGCGACATAACTTTTTTCCAAGCATATTTTTGGTCATCAGAGGTTGGATCTTCGGATTCAGCGGGTCGAAATACACCTAGAAACTCACCCATTAAAGTCCGATTTTGATTCTGAAAAAAATTTTTCCGCTCATCTCTTTTTCGTACCATGCGAAATAACTTTTTTCCAGGTGTATTTTCGTTTATCAAAGGTTGGATTTTTGGATTCAGCGGGTCAAAATACACCTATGAACCCACCCATCAAAGTTCGATTTCGATTCTGGAGACAGAAATTTTCGATCATCTCTTGTTCGTACCATGCGAAATAACTTTTTTCCAAGCATATTTGTGGTCATCAAAGGTTCGATTTACGGATTCAGCGGGTCGAAATACGCCTAGAAACTCACCCATCAACGTCCGATTTTGATTCTGAAAAAAAATATTTTCGATCATCTCTCTTTCGTACCATGCGAAATAACTTTTTTCCGAGCATATTTTTGGTCATATGAGGTTGGATTTTTGGACTCAGCGGGTCGAAATACACCTAGAAACTCACCCATCGAAGTTCGATTTCGATTCTGGAGACAGATATTTTCGATCATCTCTTTTTCGTACCATGCGAAATAACTTTTTTCCAAGCATATTTTTGGTCATCAAAGGTTGGATTTTTGGATTCAGCGGGTCAAAATACACCTATAAACCCACCCATCAAAGGTCGATTTCGATTCTGAAAAAAAATATTTTCGATCGTCTCTTTTTCGTACCATGCGAAATAACTTTTTTCCAAGCATATTTTTGGTCATCGAAGGTTGGATTTTCGGATTTAGCGGGTCGAAATACACATAGAAACTCACCCATCAAAGTCCGATTTTGATTCTGGCAAAAAATATTTTCGATCATCTCTTTTTCGTACCATGCGACATAACTTTTGTCCAAGCATATTTTTGGTCATCGAAGGTTGGATTTTCGGATTCAGCGGGTCGAAATACACCTAGAAACTCACCCATCAAAGTCCGATTTTGGTTCTGGAAAAAAATATTTTCGATCATCTCTTTTTCGTACCATGCGAAATGACTTTTTTCCAAGCATATTTTTGGTCATCAAAGGTTGGATTTTCGGATTCAGCGGGTCGAAATACACCTAGAAACTCACCCATCGAAGTTCGATTTCGATTCTGGAGACAGATATTTTCGATCATCTCTTTTTCGTACCATGCGATATAACTTTTTTCCAAGCATATTTTCGGTCATCAAAGGTTGGATTTTCGGATTCAGCGGGTCGAAATACACCTAGAAACACACCCATCAAAGTCCGATTTTGATTCTGAAAAAAAATATTTTCGATCATCTCTTTTTCGTACCATGCGACATAACTTTTTTCCAAGCATATTTTTGGTCATCAGAGGTTGAATCTTCGGATTCAGCGGGTCGAAATACACCTAGAAACTCACCCATTAAAGTCCGATTTTGATTCTGAACAAAATTTTTCCGATCATCTCTTTTTCGTACCATGCGAAATAACTTCTTTCCAGGTGTATTTTCGTGTATCAAAGGTTGGATTTTTGGATTCAGCGGGTCAAAATACACCTATGAACCCACCCATCAAAGTTCGATTTCGATTCTGGAGACAGATATTTTCGATCATCTCTTTTTCGTACCATGCGAAATAACTTTTTTCCAAGCATATTTTTGGTCATCAAAGGTTCGATTTACGGATTTAGCGGGTCGAAATACGCCTAGAAACTCACCCATCAACGTCCGATTTTGATTCTGAAAAAAAATATTTTCGATCATCTCTTTTTCGTACCATGCGACATAACTTTTTTCCAAGCATATTTTTGGTCATCAGAGGTTGGATCTTCGGATTCAGCGGGTCGAAATACACCTAGAAACTCACCCATTAAAGTCCGATTTTGATTCTGAAAAAAATTTTTCCGCTCATCTCTTTTTCGTACCATGCGAAATAACTTTTTTCCAGGTGTATTTTCGTTTATCAAAGGTTGGATTTTTGGATTCAGCGGGTCAAAATACACCTATGAACCCACCCATCAAAGTTCGATTTCGATTCTGGAGACAGAAATTTTCGATCATCTCTTGTTCGTACCATGCGAAATAACTTTTTTCCAAGCATATTTGTGGTCATCAAAGGTTCGATTTACGGATTCAGCGGGTCGAAATACGCCTAGAAACTCACCCATCAACGTCCGATTTTGATTCTGAAAAAAAATATTTTCGATCATCTCTCTTTCGTACCATGCGAAATAACTTTTTTCCGAGCATATTTTTGGTCATATGAGGTTGGATTTTTGGACTCAGCGGGTCGAAATACACCTAGAAACTCACCCATCGAAGTTCGATTTCGATTCTGGAGACAGATATTTTCGATCATCTCTTTTTCGTACCATGCGAAATAACTTTTTTCCAAGCATATTTTTGGTCATCAAAGGTTGGATTTTTGGATTCAGCGGGTCAAAATACACCTATAAACCCACCCATCAAAGGTCGATTTCGATTCTGAAAAAAAATATTTTCGATCGTCTCTTTTTCGTACCATGCGAAATAACTTTTTTCCAAGCATATTTTTGGTCATCGAAGGTTGGATTTTCGGATTTAGCGGGTCGAAATACACATAGAAACTCACCCATCAAAGTCCGATTTTGATTCTGGCAAAAAATATTTTCGATCATCTCTTTTTCGTACCATGCGACATAACTTTTTTCCAAGCATATCTTTGGTCTTTAGAGGTTGGATCTTCGGATTCAGTGGGTCGAAATACACCTAGAAACTCACCCATTAAAGTCCGATTTTGATTCCGAAAACAAATATTTTCGATCATCTCTTTTTCGTACCATGCGAAAAAACTTCTTTCCAGGTGTATTTTCGTGTAACAAAGGTTGGATTTTTGGATTCAGCGGGTCGAAATACACCTATGAACCCACCCATCAAAGTTCGATTTCGATTCTGGAGACAGATATTTTCGATCATCTCTTTTTCGTACCATGCGAAATAACTTTTGTCCAAGCATATTTTTGGTCATCGAAGGTTGGATTTTCGGATTCAGCGGGTCGAAATACACCTAGAAACTCACCCATCAAAGTCCGATTTTGGTTCTGGAAAAAAATATTTTCGATCATCTCTTTTTCGTACCATGCGAAATGACTTTTTTCCAAGCATATTTTTGGTCATCAAAGGTTGGATTTTCGGATTCAGCGGGTCGAAATACACCTAGAAACTCACCCATCGAAGTTCGATTTCGATTCTGGAGACAGATATTTTCGATCATCTCTTTTTCGTACCATGCGATATAACTTTTTTCCAAGCATATTTTCGGTCATCAAAGGTTGGATTTTCGGATTCAGCGGGTCGAAATACACCTAGAAACACACCCATCAAAGTCCGATTTTGATTCTGAAAAAAAATATTTTCGATCATCTCTTTTTCGTACCATGCGACATAACTTTTTTCCAAGCATATTTTTGGTCATCAGAGGTTGAATCTTCGGATTCAGCGGGTCGAAATACACCTAGAAACTCACCCGTTAAAGTCCGATTTTGATTCTGAACAAAATTTTTCCGATCATCTCTTTTTCGTACCATGCGAAATAACTTCTTTCCAGGTGTATTATCGTGTATCAAAGGTTGGATTTTTGGATTCAGCGGGTCAAAATACACCTATGAACCCACCCATCAAAGTTCGATTTCGATTCTGGAGACAGATATTTTCGATCATCTCTTTTTCGTACCATGCGAAATAACTTTTTTCCAAGCATATTTTTGGTCATCAAAGGTTCGATTCACGGATTCAGCGGGTCGAAATACGCCTAGAAACTCACCCATCAACGATCGATTTTGATTCTGAAAAAAAATATTTTCGATCATCTCTTTTTCGTACCATGCGAAATGACTTTTTTCCAAGCATATTTTTAGTCATCAAAGGTTGGATTTTCAGATTCAGCGGGTCGAAATACACCTAGAAACTCACCCATCGAAGTTCGATTTCGATTCTGGCGACAGATATTTTCGATCATCTCTTTTTCGTACCATGCGAAATAACTTTTTTCCAAGCATATTTTTGGTCATCAGAGGTTGGATTTTCGGATTCAGCGGGTCGAAATACACCCAGAAACTCACCCATCAAAGTCCGATTTTGATTCTGAAAAAAAATATTTTCGATCATGTCTTTTTCGTACCATGCGACATAACTTTTTTCCAAGCATATTTTTGGTCATCAGAGGCTGGATCTTCGGATTCAGCGGGTCGAAATACACATAGAAACTCAGCCATTAAAGTCCGATTTCGATTCTGAACAAAAATATTTTCGATCATCTCGTTTTCGTACCATGCGAAATAACTTCTTTCCAGGTGTATTTTCGTGTAACAAAGGTTCGATTTTTGGATTCAGCGGGTCGAAATACACCTATAAACCGACCCATCAAAGTTCGATTTCGATTCTGGAGACAGATATTTTCGATCATCTCTTTTTCGTACCATGCGAAATAACTTTTTTCCAAGCATATTTTTGGTCATCAAAGGTTGGATTTTTGGATTCAGCGGGTCAAAATACACCTATAAACCCACCCATCAAAGGTCGATTTCGATTCTGAAAAAAAATATTTTCGATCGTCTCTTTTTCGTACCATGCGAAATAACTTTTTTCCAAGCATATTTTTGGTCATCGAAGGTTGGATTTTCGGATTTAGCGGGTCGAAATACACATAGAAACCCACCCATCAAAGTCCGATTTTGATTCTGGCAAAAAATATTTTCGATCATCTCTTTTTCGTACCATGCGACATAACTTTTTTCCAAGCATATCTTTGGTCTTTAGAGGTTGGATCTTCGGATTCAGTGGGTCGAAATACACCTAGAAACTCACCCATTAAAGTCCGATTTTGATTCCGAAAACAAATATTTTCGATCATCTCTTTTTCGTACCATGCGAAAAAACTTCTTTCCAGGTGTATTTTCGTGTAACAAAGGTTGGATTTTTGGATTCAGCGGGTCGAAATACACCTATGAACCCACCCATCAAAGTTCGATTTCGATTCTGGAGACAGATATTTTCGATCATCTCTTTTTCGTACCATGCGAAATAACTTTTGTCCAAGCATATTTTTGGTCATCAAAGGTTCGATTTACGGATTCAGCGGGTCGAAATACGCCTAGAAACTCACCCATCAACGATCGATTTTGATTCTGAAAAAAAATATTTTCGATCATCTCTTTTTCGTACCATGCGAAATGACTTTTTTCCAAGCATATTTTTGGTCATCAAAGGTTGGATTTTCGGATTCAGCGGGTCGAAATACACCTAGAAACTCACCCATCGAAGTTCGATTTCGATTCTGGAGACAGATATTTTCGATCATCTCTTTTTCGTACCATGTGAAATAACTTTTTTCCAAGCATATTTTTGGTCATCAGAGGTTGGATTTTCGGATTCAGCGGGTCGGAATACACCTAGATACTCACCCATCAAAGTCCGATTTTGATTCTGAAAAAAAATGTTTTCGATCATCTCTTTTTCGTACCATGCGAAATAACTTCTTTCCAGGTGTATTTTCGTGTAACAAAGGTAGGATTTTTGGATTCAGCGGGTCAAAATACACCTATAAACCCACCCATCAAAGTTCGATTTCGATTCTGAAAAAAAATATTTTCGATCATCTCTTTTTCGTACCATGCGAAATAACTTTTTTCCAAGCATATTTTTGGTCATCGAAGGCTGGATTTTTGGATTCAGCGGGTCGAAATACACCTAGAAACTCACCCATCAAAGTCCGATTTTGGTTCTGGAAAAAAATATTTTCGATCATCTCTTTTTCGTACCATGCGAAATGACTTTTTTCCAAGCATATTTTTGGTCATCAAAGGTTGGATTTTCGGATTCAGCGGGTCGAAATACACCTAGAAACTCACCCATCGAAGTTCGATTTCGATTCTGGAGACAGATATTTTCGATCATCTCTTTTTCGTACCATGCGATATAACTTTTTTCCAAGCATATTTTCGGTCATCAAAGGTTGGATTTTCGGATTCAGCGGGTCGAAATACACCTAGAAACACACCCATCAAAGTCCGATTTTGATTCTGAAAAAAAATATTTTCGATCATCTCTTTTTCGTACCATGCGACATAACTTTTTTCCAAGCATATTTTTGGTCATCAGAGGTTGAATCTTCGGATTCAGCGGGTCGAAATACACCTAGAAACTCACCCATTAAAGTCCGATTTTGATTCTGAACAAAATTTTTCCGATCATCTCTTTTTCGTACCATGCGAAATAACTTCTTTCCAGGTGTATTTTCGTGTATCAAAGGTTGGATTTTTGGATTCAGCGGGTCAAAATACACCTATGAACCCACCCATCAAAGTTCGATTTCGATTCTGGAGACAGATATTTTCGATCATCTCTTTTTCGTACCATGCGAAATAACTTTTTTCCAAGCATATTTTTGGTCATCAAAGGTTCGATTTACGGATTTAGCGGGTCGAAATACGCCTAGAAACTCACCCATCAACGTCCGATTTTGATTCTGAAAAAAAATATTTTCGATCATCTCTTTTTCGTACCATGCGACATAACTTTTTTCCAAGCATATTTTTGGTCATCAGAGGTTGGATCTTCGGATTCAGCGGGTCGAAATACACCTAGAAACTCACCCATTAAAGTCCGATTTTGATTCTGAAAAAAATTTTTCCGCTCATCTCTTTTTCGTACCATGCGAAATAACTTTTTTCCAGGTGTATTTTCGTTTATCAAAGGTTGGATTTTTGGATTCAGCGGGTCAAAATACACCTATGAACCCACCCATCAAAGTTCGATTTCGATTCTGGAGACAGAAATTTTCGATCATCTCTTGTTCGTACCATGCGAAATAACTTTTTTCCAAGCATATTTGTGGTCATCAAAGGTTCGATTTACGGATTCAGCGGGTCGAAATACGCCTAGAAACTCACCCATCAACGTCCGATTTTGATTCTGAAAAAAAATATTTTCGATCATCTCTCTTTCGTACCATGCGAAATAACTTTTTTCCGAGCATATTTTTGGTCATATGAGGTTGGATTTTTGGACTCAGCGGGTCGAAATACACCTAGAAACTCACCCATCGAAGTTCGATTTCGATTCTGGAGACAGATATTTTCGATCATCTCTTTTTCGTACCATGCGAAATAACTTTTTTCCAAGCATATTTTTGGTCATCAAAGGTTGGATTTTTGGATTCAGCGGGTCAAAATACACCTATAAACCCACCCATCAAAGGTCGATTTCGATTCTGAAAAAAAATATTTTCGATCGTCTCTTTTTCGTACCATGCGAAATAACTTTTTTCCAAGCATATTTTTGGTCATCGAAGGTTGGATTTTCGGATTTAGCGGGTCGAAATACACATAGAAACTCACCCATCAAAGTCCGATTTTGATTCTGGCAAAAAATATTTTCGATCATCTCTTTTTCGTACCATGCGACATAACTTTTTTCCAAGCATATCTTTGGTCTTTAGAGGTTGGATCTTCGGATTCAGTGGGTCGAAATACACCTAGAAACTCACCCATTAAAGTCCGATTTTGATTCCGAAAACAAATATTTTCGATCATCTCTTTTTCGTACCATGCGAAAAAACTTCTTTCCAGGTGTATTTTCGTGTAACAAAGGTTGGATTTTTGGATTCAGCGGGTCGAAATACACCTATGAACCCACCCATCAAAGTTCGATTTCGATTCTGGAGACAGATATTTTCGATCATCTCTTTTTCGTACCATGCGAAATAACTTTTGTCCAAGCATATTTTTGGTCATCGAAGGTTGGATTTTCGGATTCAGCGGGTCGAAATACACCTAGAAACTCACCCATCAAAGTCCGATTTTGGTTCTGGAAAAAAATATTTTCGATCATCTCTTTTTCGTACCATGCGAAATGACTTTTTTCCAAGCATATTTTTGGTCATCAAAGGTTGGATTTTCGGATTCAGCGGGTCGAAATACACCTAGAAACTCACCCATCGAAGTTCGATTTCGATTCTGGAGACAGATATTTTCGATCATCTCTTTTTCGTACCATGCGATATAACTTTTTTCCAAGCATATTTTCGGTCATCAAAGGTTGGATTTTCGGATTCAGCGGGTCGAAATACACCTAGAAACACACCCATCAAAGTCCGATTTTGATTCTGAAAAAAAATATTTTCGATCATCTCTTTTTCGTACCATGCGACATAACTTTTTTCCAAGCATATTTTTGGTCATCAGAGGTTGAATCTTCGGATTCAGCGGGTCGAAATACACCTAGAAACTCACCCATTAAAGTCCGATTTTGATTCTGAACAAAATTTTTCCGATCATCTCTTTTTCGTACCATGCGAAATAACTTCTTTCCAGGTGTATTTTCGTGTATCAAAGGTTGGATTTTTGGATTCAGCGGGTCAAAATACACCTATGAACCCACCCATCAAAGTTCGATTTCGATTCTGGAGACAGATATTTTCGATCATCTCTTTTTCGTACCATGCGAAATAACTTTTTTCCAAGCATATTTTTGGTCATCAAAGGTTCGATTTACGGATTTAGCGGGTCGAAATACGCCTAGAAACTCACCCATCAACGTCCGATTTTGATTCTGAAAAAAAATATTTTCGATCATCTCTTTTTCGTACCATGCGACATAACTTTTTTCCAAGCATATTTTTGGTCATCAGAGGTTGGATCTTCGGATTCAGCGGGTCGAAATACACCTAGAAACTCACCCATTAAAGTCCGATTTTGATTCTGAAAAAAAATTTTCCGCTCATCTCTTTTTCGTACCATGCGAAATAACTTTTTTCCAGGTGTATTTTCGTTTATCAAAGGTTGGATTTTTGGATTCAGCGGGTCAAAATACACCTATGAACCCACCCATCAAAGTTCGATTTCGATTCTGGAGACAGAAATTTTCGATCATCTCTTGTTCGTACCATGCGAAATAACTTTTTTCCAAGCATATTTGTGGTCATCAAAGGTTCGATTTACGGATTCAGCGGGTCGAAATACGCCTAGAAACTCACCCATCAACGTCCGATTTTGATTCTGAAAAAAAATATTTTCGATCATCTCTCTTTCGTACCATGCGAAATAACTTTTTTCCGAGCATATTTTTGGTCATATGAGGTTGGATTTTTGGACTCAGCGGGTCGAAATACACCTAGAAACTCACCCATCGAAGTTCGATTTCGATTCTGGAGACAGATATTTTCGATCATCTCTTTTTCGTACCATGCGAAATAACTTTTTTCCAAGCATATTTTTGGTCATCAAAGGTTGGATTTTTGGATTCAGCGGGTCAAAATACACCTATAAACCCACCCATCAAAGGTCGATTTCGATTCTGAAAAAAAATATTTTCGATCGTCTCTTTTTCGTACCATGCGAAATAACTTTTTTCCAAGCATATTTTTGGTCATCGAAGGTTGGATTTTCGGATTTAGCGGGTCGAAATACACATAGAAACTCACCCATCAAAGTCCGATTTTGATTCTGGCAAAAAATATTTTCGATCATCTCTTTTTCGTACCATGCGACATAACTTTTTTCCAAGCATATCTTTGGTCTTTAGAGGTTGGATCTTCGGATTCAGTGGGTCGAAATACACCTAGAAACTCACCCATTAAAGTCCGATTTTGATTCCGAAAACAAATATTTTCGATCATCTCTTTTTCGTACCATGCGAAAAAACTTCTTTCCAGGTGTATTTTCGTGTAACAAAGGTTGGATTTTTGGATTCAGCGGGTCGAAATACACCTATGAACCCACCCATCAAAGTTCGATTTCGATTCTGGAGACAGATATTTTCGATCATCTCTTTTTCGTACCATGCGAAATAACTTTTGTCCAAGCATATTTTTGGTCATCGAAGGTTGGATTTTCGGATTCAGCGGGTCGAAATACACCTAGAAACTCACCCATCAAAGTCCGATTTTGGTTCTGGAAAAAAATATTTTCGATCATCTCTTTTTCGTACCATGCGAAATGACTTTTTTCCAAGCATATTTTTGGTCATCAAAGGTTGGATTTTCGGATTCAGCGGGTCGAAATACACCTAGAAACTCACCGATCGAAGTTCGATTTCGATTCTGGAGACAGATATTTTCGATCATCTCTTTTTCGTACCATGCGATATAACTTTTTTCCAAGCATATTTTCGGTCATCAAAGGTTGGATTTTCGGATTCAGCGGGTCGAAATACACCTAGAAACACACCCATCAAAGTCCGATTTTGATTCTGAAAAAAAATATTTTCGATCATCTCTTTTTCGTACCATGCGACATAACTTTTTTCCAAGCATATTTTTGGTCATCAGAGGTTGAATCTTCGGATTCAGCGGGTCGAAATACACCTAGAAACTCACCCGTTAAAGTCCGATTTTGATTCTGAACAAAATTTTTCCGATCATCTCTTTTTCGTACCATGCGAAATAACTTCTTTCCAGGTGTATTATCGTGTATCAAAGGTTGGATTTTTGGATTCAGCGGGTCAAAATACACCTATGAACCCACCCATCAAAGTTCGATTTCGATTCTGGAGACAGATATTTTCGATCATCTCTTTTTCGTACCATGCGAAATAACTTTTTTCCAAGCATATTTTTGGTCATCAAAGGTTCGATTCACGGATTCAGCGGGTCGAAATACGCCTAGAAACTCACCCATCAACGATCGATTTTGATTCTGAAAAAAAATATTTTCGATCATCTCTTTTTCGTACCATGCGAAATGACTTTTTTCCAAGCATATTTTTAGTCATCAAAGGTTGGATTTTCAGATTCAGCGGGTCGAAATACACCTAGAAACTCACCCATCGAAGTTCGATTTCGATTCTGGCGACAGATATTTTCGATCATCTCTTTTTCGTACCATGCGAAATAACTTTTTTCCAAGCATATTTTTGGTCATCAGAGGTTGGATTTTCGGATTCAGCGGGTCGAAATACACCCAGAAACTCACCCATCAAAGTCCGATTTTGATTCTGAAAAAAAATATTTTCGATCATGTCTTTTTCGTACCATGCGACATAACTTTTTTCCAAGCATATTTTTGGTCATCAGAGGCTGGATCTTCGGATTCAGCGGGTCGAAATACACATAGAAACTCAGCCATTAAAGTCCGATTTCGATTCTGAACAAAAATATTTTCGATCATCTCGTTTTCGTACCATGCGAAATAACTTCTTTCCAGGTGTATTTTCGTGTAACAAAGGTTCGATTTTTGGATTCAGCGGGTCGAAATACACCTATAAACCGACCCATCAAAGTTCGATTTCGATTCTGGAGACAGATATTTTCGATCATCTCTTTTTCGTACCATGCGAAATAACTTTTTTCCAAGCATATTTTTGGTCATCAAAGGTTGGATTTTTGGATTCAGCGGGTCAAAATACACCTATAAACCCACCCATCAAAGGTCGATTTCGATTCTGAAAAAAAATATTTTCGATCGTCTCTTTTTCGTACCATGCGAAATAACTTTTTTCCAAGCATATTTTTGGTCATCGAAGGTTGGATTTTCGGATTTAGCGGGTCGAAATACACATAGAAACCCACCCATCAAAGTCCGATTTTGATTCTGGCAAAAAATATTTTCGATCATCTCTTTTTCGTACCATGCGACATAACTTTTTTCCAAGCATATCTTTGGTCTTTAGAGGTTGGATCTTCGGATTCAGTGGGTCGAAATACACCTAGAAACTCACCCATTAAAGTCCGATTTTGATTCCGAAAACAAATATTTTCGATCATCTCTTTTTCGTACCATGCGAAAAAACTTCTTTCCAGGTGTATTTTCGTGTAACAAAGGTTGGATTTTTGGATTCAGCGGGTCGAAATACACCTATGAACCCACCCATCAAAGTTCGATTTCGATTCTGGAGACAGATATTTTCGATCATCTCTTTTTCGTACCATGCGAAATAACTTTTGTCCAAGCATATTTTTGGTCATCAAAGGTTCGATTTACGGATTCAGCGGGTCGAAATACGCCTAGAAACTCACCCATCAACGATCGATTTTGATTCTGAAAAAAAATATTTTCGATCATCTCTTTTTCGTACCATGCGAAATGACTTTTTTCCAAGCATATTTTTGGTCATCAAAGGTTGGATTTTCGGATTCAGCGGGTCGAAATACACCTAGAAACTCACCCATCGAAGTTCGATTTCGATTCTGGAGACAGATATTTTCGATCATCTCTTTTTCGTACCATGTGAAATAACTTTTTTCCAAGCATATTTTTGGTCATCAGAGGTTGGATTTTCGGATTCAGCGGGTCGGAATACACCTAGATACTCACCCATCAAAGTCCGATTTTGATTCTGAAAAAAAATATTTTCGATCATCTCTTTTTCGTACCATGCGAAATAACTTCTTTCCAGGTGTATTTTCGTGTAACAAAGGTAGGATTTTTGGATTCAGCGGGTCAAAATACACCTATAAACCCACCCATCAAAGTTCGATTTCGATTCTGAAAAAAAATATTTTCGATCATCTCTTTTTCGTACCATGCGAAATAACTTTTTTCCAAGCATATTTTTGGTCATCGAAGGTTGGATTTTTGGATTCAGCGGGTCGAAATACACCTAGAAACTCACCCATCAAAGTCCGATTTTGGTTCTGGAAAAAAATATTTTCGATCATCTCTTTTTCGTACCATGCGAAATGACTTTTTTCCAAGCATATTTTTGGTCATCAAAGGTTGGATTTTCGGATTCAGCGGGTCGAAATACACCTAGAAACTCACCCATCGAAGTTCGATTTCGATTCTGGAGACAGATATTTTCGATCATCTCTTTTTCGTACCATGCGATATAACTTTTTTCCAAGCATATTTTCGGTCATCAAAGGTTGGATTTTCGGATTCAGCGGGTCGAAATACACCTAGAAACACACCCATCAAAGTCCGATTTTGATTCTGAAAAAAAATATTTTCGATCATCTCTTTTTCGTACCATGCGACATAACTTTTTTCCAAGCATATTTTTGGTCATCAGAGGTTGAATCTTCGGATTCAGCGGGTCGAAATACACCTAGAAACTCACCCATTAAAGTCCGATTTTGATTCTGAACAAAATTTTTCCGATCATCTCTTTTTCGTACCATGCGAAATAACTTCTTTCCAGGTGTATTTTCGTGTATCAAAGGTTGGATTTTTGGATTCAGCGGGTCAAAATACACCTATGAACCCACCCATCAAAGTTCGATTTCGATTCTGGAGACAGATATTTTCGATCATCTCTTTTTCGTACCATGCGAAATAACTTTTTTCCAAGCATATTTTTGGTCATCAAAGGTTCGATTTACGGATTTAGCGGGTCGAAATACGCCTAGAAACTCACCCATCAACGTCCGATTTTGATTCTGAAAAAAAATATTTTCGATCATCTCTTTTTCGTACCATGCGACATAACTTTTTTCCAAGCATATTTTTGGTCATCAGAGGTTGGATCTTCGGATTCAGCGGGTCGAAATACACCTAGAAACTCACCCATTAAAGTCCGATTTTGATTCTGAAAAAAATTTTTCCGCTCATCTCTTTTTCGTACCATGCGAAATAACTTTTTTCCAGGTGTATTTTCGTTTATCAAAGGTTGGATTTTTGGATTCAGCGGGTCAAAATACACCTATGAACCCACCCATCAAAGTTCGATTTCGATTCTGGAGACAGAAATTTTCGATCATCTCTTGTTCGTACCATGCGAAATAACTTTTTTCCAAGCATATTTGTGGTCATCAAAGGTTCGATTTACGGATTCAGCGGGTCGAAATACGCCTAGAAACTCACCCATCAACGTCCGATTTTGATTCTGAAAAAAAATATTTTCGATCATCTCTCTTTCGTACCATGCGAAATAACTTTTTTCCGAGCATATTTTTGGTCATATGAGGTTGGATTTTTGGACTCAGCGGGTCGAAATACACCTAGAAACTCACCCATCGAAGTTCGATTTCGATTCTGGAGACAGATATTTTCGATCATCTCTTTTTCGTACCATGCGAAATAACTTTTTTCCAAGCATATTTTTGGTCATCAAAGGTTGGATTTTTGGATTCAGCGGGTCAAAATACACCTATAAACCCACCCATCAAAGGTCGATTTCGATTCTGAAAAAAAATATTTTCGATCGTCTCTTTTTCGTACCATGCGAAATAACTTTTTTCCAAGCATATTTTTGGTCATCGAAGGTTGGATTTTCGGATTTAGCGGGTCGAAATACACATAGAAACTCACCCATCAAAGTCCGATTTTGATTCTGGCAAAAAATATTTTCGATCATCTCTTTTTCGTACCATGCGACATAACTTTTTTCCAAGCATATCTTTGGTCTTTAGAGGTTGGATCTTCGGATTCAGTGGGTCGAAATACACCTAGAAACTCACCCATTAAAGTCCGATTTTGATTCCGAAAACAAATATTTTCGATCATCTCTTTTTCGTACCATGCGAAAAAACTTCTTTCCAGGTGTATTTTCGTGTAACAAAGGTTGGATTTTTGGATTCAGCGGGTCGAAATACACCTATGAACCCACCCATCAAAGTTCGATTTCGATTCTGGAGACAGATATTTTCGATCATCTCTTTTTCGTACCATGCGAAATAACTTTTGTCCAAGCATATTTTTGGTCATCGAAGGTTGGATTTTCGGATTCAGCGGGTCGAAATACACCTAGAAACTCACCCATCAAAGTCCGATTTTGGTTCTGGAAAAAAATATTTTCGATCATCTCTTTTTCGTACCATGCGAAATGACTTTTTTCCAAGCATATTTTTGGTCATCAAAGGTTGGATTTTCGGATTCAGCGGGTCGAAATACACCTAGAAACTCACCCATCGGAGTTCGATTTCGATTCTGGAGACAGATATTTTCGATCATCTCTTTTTCGTACCATGCGATATAACTTTTTTCCAAGCATATTTTCGGTCATCAAAGGTTGGATTTTCGGATTCAGCGGGTCGAAATACACCTAGAAACACACCCATCAAAGTCCGATTTTGATTCTGAAAAAAAATATTTTCGATCATCTCTTTTTCGTACCATGCGACATAACTTTTTTCCAAGCATATTTTTGGTCATCAGAGGTTGAATCTTCGGATTCAGCGGGTCGAAATACACCTAGAAACTCACCCGTTAAAGTCCGATTTTGATTCTGAACAAAATTTTTCCGATCATCTCTTTTTCGTACCATGCGAAATAACTTCTTTCCAGGTGTATTATCGTGTATCAAAGGTTGGATTTTTGGATTCAGCGGGTCAAAATACACCTATGAACCCACCCATCAAAGTTCGATTTCGATTCTGGAGACAGATATTTTCGATCATCTCTTTTTCGTACCATGCGAAATAACTTTTTTCCAAGCATATTTTTGGTCATCAAAGGTTCGATTCACGGATTCAGCGGGTCGAAATACGCCTAGAAACTCACCCATCAACGATCGATTTTGATTCTGAAAAAAAATATTTTCGATCATCTCTTTTTCGTACCATGCGAAATGACTTTTTTCCAAGCATATTTTTAGTCATCAAAGGTTGGATTTTCAGATTCAGCGGGTCGAAATACACCTAGAAACTCACCCATCGAAGTTCGATTTCGATTCTGGCGACAGATATTTTCGATCATCTCTTTTTCGTACCATGCGAAATAACTTTTTTCCAAGCATATTTTTGGTCATCAGAGGTTGGATTTTCGGATTCAGCGGGTCGAAATACACCCAGAAACTCACCCATCAAAGTCCGATTTTGATTCTGAAAAAAAATATTTTCGATCATGTCTTTTTCGTACCATGCGACATAACTTTTTTCCAAGCATATTTTTGGTCATCAGAGGCTGGATCTTCGGATTCAGCGGGTCGAAATACACATAGAAACTCAGCCATTAAAGTCCGATTTCGATTCTGAACAAAAATATTTTCGATCATCTCGTTTTCGTACCATGCGAAATAACTTCTTTCCAGGTGTATTTTCGTGTAACAAAGGTTCGATTTTTGGATTCAGCGGGTCGAAATACACCTATAAACCCACCCATCAAAGGTCGATTTCGATTCTGAAAAAAAATATTTTCGATCGTCTCTTTTTCGTACCATGCGAAATAACTTTTTTCCAAGCATATTTTTGGTCATCGAAGGTTGGATTTTCGGATTTAGCGGGTCGAAATACACATAGAAACCCACCCATCAAAGTCCGATTTTGATTCTGGCAAAAAATATTTTCGATCATCTCTTTTTCGTACCATGCGACATAACTTTTTTCCAAGCATATCTTTGGTCTTTAGAGGTTGGATCTTCGGATTCAGTGGGTCGAAATACACCTAGAAACTCACCCATTAAAGTCCGATTTTGATTCCGAAAACAAATATTTTCGATCATCTCTTTTTCGTACCATGCGAAAAAACTTCTTTCCAGGTGTATTTTCGTGTAACAAAGGTTGGATTTTTGGATTCAGCGGGTCGAAATACACCTATGAACCCACCCATCAAAGTTCGATTTCGATTCTGGAGACAGATATTTTCGATCATCTCTTTTTCGTACCATGCGAAATAACTTTTGTCCAAGCATATTTTTGGTCATCAAAGGTTCGATTTACGGATTCAGCGGGTCGAAATACGCCTAGAAACTCACCCATCAACGATCGATTTTGATTCTGAAAAAAAATATTTTCGATCATCTCTTTTTCGTACCATGCGAAATGACTTTTTTCCAAGCATATTTTTGGTCATCAAAGGTTGGATTTTCGGATTCAGCGGGTCGAAATACACCTAGAAACTCACCCATCGAAGTTCGATTTCGATTCTGGAGACAGATATTTTCGATCATCTCTTTTTCGTACCATGTGAAATAACTTTTTTCCAAGCATATTTTTGGTCATCAGAGGTTGGATTTTCGGATTCAGCGGGTCGGAATACACCTAGATACTCACCCATCAAAGTCCGATTTTGATTCTGAAAAAAAATATTTTCGATCATCTCTTTTTCGTACCATGCGAAATAACTTCTTTCCAGGTGTATTTTCGTGTAACAAAGGTAGGATTTTTGGATTCAGCGGGTCAAAATACACCTATAAACCCACCCATCAAAGTTCGATTTCGATTCTGAAAAAAAATATTTTCGATCATCTCTTTTTCGTACCATGCGAAATAACTTTTTTCCAAGCATATTTTTGGTCATCAAAGGTTCGATTCACGGATTCAGCGGGTCGAAATACGCCTAGAAACTCACCCATCAACGATCGATTTTGATTCTGAAAAAAAATATTTTCGATCATCTCTTTTTCGTACCATGCGAAATGACTTTTTTCCAAGCATATTTTTGGTCATCAAAGGTTGGATTTTCAGATTCAGCGGGTCGAAATACACCTAGAAACTCACCCATCGAAGTTCGATTTCGATTCTGGCGACAGATATTTTCGATCATCTCTTTTTCGTACCATGCGAAATAACTTTTTTCCAAGCATATTTTTGGTCATCAGAGGTTGGATTTTCGGATTCAGCGGGTCGAAATACACCTAGAAACTCACCCATCAAAGTCCGATTTTGATTCTGAAAAAAAATATTTTCGATCATGTCTTTTTCGTACCATGCGACATAACTTTTTTCCAAGCATATTTTTGGTCATCAGAGGCTGGATCTTCGGATTCAGCGGGTCGAAATACACATAGAAACTCAGCCATTAAAGTCCGATTTCGATTCTGAACAAAAATATTTTCGATCATCTCGTTTTCGTACCATGCGAAATAACTTCTTTCCAGGTGTATTTTCGTGTAACAAAGGTTCGATTTTTGGATTCAGCGGGTCGAAATACACCTATAAACCGACCCATCAAAGTTCGATTCCGATTCTGAAATAAAATATTTTCGATCATCTCTTTTTCGTACCATGCGAAATAACTTTTTTCCAAGCATATTTTTGGTCATCGAAGGTTGGATTTTCGGATTCAGCGGGTCGAAATACACATAGAAACTCACCCATCAAAGTCCGATTTTGATTCTGGAAAAAAATATTTTCGATCATCTCTGTTTCGTACCATGCGAAATAACTTTTTTCCAAGCATATTTTTGGTCATCAGAGGCTGGATCTTCGGATTCAGCGGGTCAAAATACACCTAGAAACTCAGCCATTAAAGTCCGATTTCGATTCTGAACAAAAATATTTTCGATCATCTCGTTTTCGTACCATGCGAAATAACTTCTTTCCAGGTGTATTTTCGTGTAACAAAGGTTCGATTTTTGGATTCAGCGGGTCAAAATACACCTATAAACCCACCCATCAAAGTTCGATTTCGATTCTGAAAAAAAATATTTTCGATCATCTCTTTTTCGTACCATGCGAAATAACTTTTTTCCAAGCATATTTTTGGTCATCGAAGGCTGGATTTTCGGATTCAGCGGGTCGAAATACACCTAGAAACTCACCCATTAAAGTCCGATTTTGATTCCGAAAACATATATTTTCGATCATCTCTTTTTCGTACCATGCGAAATAAGTTCTTTCCAGGTGTATTTTCGTGTACCAAAGGTTGGATTTTTGGATTCAGCGGGTCGAAATACACCTATGAACCCACCCATCAAAGTTCGATTTCGATTCTGGAGACAGATATTTTCGATCATCTCTTTTTCGTACCATGCGAAATAACTTTTTTTCAAGCATATTTTTGGTCATCGAAGGTTCGATTTACGGATTCAGCGGGTCGAAATACGCCTAGAAACTCACCCGTCAACGATCGATTTTGATTCTGAAAAAAAATATTTTCGATCATCTCTTTTTCGTACCATGCGAAATGACTTTTTTCCAAGCATATTTTTGGTCATCAAAGGTTGGATTTTCGTATTCAGCGGGTCGAAATACACCTAGAAACTCACCCATTAAAGTCCGATTTTGATTCCGAAAACATATATTTTCGATCATCTCTTTTTCGTACCATGCGAAATAACTTCTTTCCAGGTGTATTTTCGTGTACCAAAGGTTGGATTTTTGGATTCAGCGGGTCGAAATACACCTATGAACCCACCCATCAAAGTTCGATTTCGATTCTGGAGACAGATATTTTCGATCATCTCTTTTTCGTACCATGCGAAATAACTTTTTTTCAAGCATATTTTTGGTCATCGAAGGTTCGATTTACGGATTCAGCGGGTCGAAATACGCCTAGAAACTCACCCATCAACGTCCGATTTTGATTCTGACAAAAAATATTTTCGATCATCTCTTTTTCGTACCATGCGAAATAACTTTTTTCCGAGCATATTTTTGCTCATAAGAGGTTGGATTTCTGGACTCAGCGGGTCGAAATACACCTAGAAACTCACCCATCGAAGTTCCATTTCGATTCTGGAGACAGATATTTTCGATCATCTCTTTTTCGTACCATGCGAAATAACTTCTTTCCAAGCATATTTTTGGTCATCAAGGCTTGGATTCTCGGATTCAGCGGGTCAAAATACACCGATAAACCCACCCATCAAAGTTCGATTCCGATTCTGGAGACAGATATTTTCGATCATCTCTTTCTCGTACCATGCGAAATAACTTTTTTCCAAGCATATTTTTGGTCATCAGAGGTTGGATCCTCGGATTCAGCGGGTCGAAATACACCTAGAAACTCACCCATTATAGTCCGATTTTGATTCCGAAAACAAATATTTTCGATCATCTCTTTTTCGTACCATGCGAAATAACTTCTTCCCAGGTGTATTTTCGTGTAACAAAGGTTGGATTTTTGGATTCAGCGGGTCAGAATACACCTATGAACCCACCCATCAAAGTTCGATTTCGATTCTGGAGACAGATATTTTCGACCATCTCTTTTTCGTACCATGCGAAATAACTTTTTTCCAAGCATATTTTTGGTCATCAAAGGTTGGATTTTCGGATTCAGCGGGTCGAAATACACCTACAAACTCACCCATCAAAGTCCGATTTTGATTCTGAAAAAAAATATTTTCGATCATCTCTTTTTCGTACCATGCGACATAACTTTTTTCCAAGCATATTTTTGGTCATCAGAGGTTGAATCTTCGGATTCAGCGGCTCGAAATACACCTAGAAACTCACCCATTAAAGTCCGATTTTGATTCTGAAAAAAAATTTTCCGATCATCTCTTTTTCGTACCATGCGAAATAACTTCTTTCCAGGTGTATTTTCGTGTAACAAAGGTTGGATTTTTGGATTCAGCGGGTCAAAATACACCTATGAACCTACCCATCAAAGTTCGATTTCGATTCTGGAGACAGATATTTTCGATCATCTCTTTTTCGTACCATGAGAAATAACTTTTTTCCAAGCATATTTTTGGTCATCAAAGGTTCGATTTACGGATTCAGCGGGTCGAAATACGCCTAGAAACTCACCCATCAACGTCCGATTTTGATTCTGACAAAAAATATTTTCGATCATCTCTTTTTCGTACCGTGCGAAATAACTTTTTTCCGAGCATATGTTTGCTCATAAGAGGTTGGATTTCTGGACTCAGCGGGTCGAAATACACCTAGAAACTCACCCATCGAAGTTCCATTTCGATTCTGGAGACAGATATTTTCGATCATCTCTTTTTCGTACCATGCGAAATAACTTTTTTCCAAGCATATTTTTGGTCATCAAGGCTTGGATTCTCGGATTCAGCGGGTCAAAATACACCGATAAACCCACCCATCAAAGTTCGATTTCGATTCTGGAGACAGATATTTTCGATCATCTCTTTTTCGTACCATGCGAAATAACTTTTGTCCAAGCATATTTTTGGTCATGAAAGGTTGGATTTTCGGATTCACTGGGTCGAAATACGCCGAGAAACTCACCCATCAAAGTCCGATTTTGATTCTGAAAAAAAATATTTCCGATCATCTCTTTTTCGTACCATGCGGAATAACTTCTTTCCAAGCGTATTTTTGGTCATCAAAGCTTCGTTTTTCGGATTCAGCGGGTCAAAATACACCGATAAACCCACCCATCAAAGTTCGATTTCGATTCTGGAGACAGATATTTTCGATCATCTCTTTTTCGTACCATGCGAAATAACTTTTGTCCAAGCATATTTTTGGTCATCAAAGGTTGGATTTTCGGATTCAGCGGGTCGAAATACACCTAGAAACTCACCCATCAAAGTCCGATTTTGATTCTGAAAAAAAATATTTTCGATCATCTCTTTTTCGTACCATGCGACATAACTTTTTTCCAAGCATATTTTTGGTCATCAGAGGTTGGATCTTCGGATTCAGCGGGTCGAAATACACCTAGAAACTCACCCATTAAAGTCCGATTTTGATTCCGAAAACAAATATTTTCGATCATCTCTTTTTCGTACCATGCGAAATAACTTCTTTCCAGGTGTATTTTCGTGTAACAAAGGTTGGATTTTTGGATTCAGCGGGTCGAAATACACCTATGAACCCACCCGGCAAAGTTCGATTTCGATTCTGGAGACAGATATTTTCGATCATCTCTTTTTCGTACCATGCGAAATAACTTTTTTCCAAGCATATTTTTGGTCATCAAGGCTTGGATTCTCGGATTCAGCGGGTCAAAATACACCGATAAACCCACCCATCAAAGTTCGATTCCGATTCTGGAGACAGATATTTTCGATCATCTCTTTCTCGTACCATGCGAAATAACTTTGTTCCCAGCATATTTTTGGTCATCAAAGGTTGGATTTTTGGATTCAGCGGGTCAAAATACACATATAAACCCACCCATCAATGTTCGATTTCGATTCTGGAGACAGATATTTTCGATCATCTCGTTTTCGTACCATGCGAAATAACTTTTTTCCAAGCATATTTTTGGTCATCAGAGGTTGGATTTTCGGATTCAGCGGGTCGAAATACACCTAGAAACTCACCCATCAAAGTCCGATTTTGATTCTGAAAAAAAATATTTTCGATCATCTCTTTTTCGTACCATGCGACATAACTTTTTTCCAAGCATATTTTTGTTCATCAGAGGTTGGATCTTCGGAATCAGCGGGTCGAAATACACCTAGAAACTCAGCCATTAAAGTCCGATTTCGATTCTGAACGAAAATATTTTCGATCATCTCGTTTTCGTACCATGCGAAATAACTTCTTTCCAGGTGTATTTTCGTGTAACAAAGGTTGGATTTTTGGATTCAGCGGGTCAAAATACACATATAAACCCACCCATCAAAGTTCGATTTCGATTCTGAAAAAAAATATTTTCGATCATCTCTTTTTCGTACCATGCGAAATAACTTTTTTCCAAGCATATTTTTGGTCATCGAAGGTTGGATTTTCGGATTCAGCGGGTCGAAATACACATAGAAACTCACCCATCAAAGTCCGATTTTGATTCTGGAAAAAAATATTTTCGATCATCTCTTTTTCGTACCATGCGGAATAACTTCTTTCCAAGCATATTTTTGGTCATCAGAGGTTGGATCTTCGGATTCAGCGGGTCGAAATACACCGATAAACCCACCCATCAAAGTTCGATTCCGATTCTGGAGACAGATATTTTCGATCATCTCTTTCTCGTACCATGCGAAATAACTTTGTTCCCAGCATATTTTTGGTCATCAAAGGTTGGATTTTTGGATTCAGCGGGTCAAAATACACCTATAAACCCACCCATCAATGTTCGATTTCGATTCTGGAGACAGATATTTTCGATCATCTCGTTTTCGTACCATGCGAAATAACTTTTTTCCAAGCATATTTTTGGTCATCAGAGGTTGGATTTTCGGATTCAGCGGGTCGAAATACACCTAGAAACTCACCCATCAAAGTCCGATTTTGATTCTGAAAAAAAATATTTTCGATCATCTCTTTTTCGTACCATGCGACATAACTTTTTTCCAAGCATATTTTTGTTCATCAGAGGTTGGATCTTCGGAATCAGCGGGTCGAAATACACCTAGAAACGCAGCCATTAAAGTCCGATTTCGATTCTGAACGAAAATATTTTCGATCATCTCGTTTTCGTACCATGCGAAATAACTTCTTTCCAGGTGTATTTTCGTGTACCAAAGGTTGGATTTTTGGATTCAGCGGGTCGAAATACACCTATGAACCCACCCATCAAAGTTCGATTTCGATTCTGGAGACAGATATTTTCGATCATCTCTTTTTCGTACCATGCGAAATAACTTTTTTCCAAGCATATTTTTGGTCATCAAGGCTTGGATTCTCGGATTCAGCGGGTCAAAATACACCGATAAACCCACCCATCAAAGTTCGATTCCGATTCTGGAGACAGATATTTTCGATCATCTCTTTCTCGTACCATGCGAAATAACTTTGTTCCCAGCATATTTTTGGTCATCAAAGGTTGGATTTTTGGATTCAGCGGGTCAAAATACACCTATAAACCCACCCATCAATGTTCGAATTCGATTCTGGAGACAGATATTTTCGATCATCTCGTTTTCGTACCATGCGAAATAACTTTTTTCCAAGCATATTTTTGGTCATGAAAGGTTGGATTTTCGGATTCACTGGGTCGAAATACGCCTAGAAACTCACCCATCAAAGTCCGATTTTGATTCTGAAAAAAAATATTTCCGATCATCTCTTTTTCGTACCATGCGGAATAACTTCTTTCCAAGCGTATTTTTGGTCATCAAAGCTTGGTTTCTCGGATTCAGCGGGTCAAAATACACCGATAAACCCACCCATCAAAGTTCGATTTCGATTCTGGAGACAGATATTTTCGATCATCTCTTTTTCGTACCATGCGAAATAACTTATGTCCAAGCATATTTTTGGTCATCAAAGGTTGGATTTTCGGATTCAGCGGGTCGAAATACACCTGGAAACTCACCCATCAAAGTCCGATTTTGATTCTGAAAAAAAATATTTTCGATCATCTCTTTTTCGTACCATGCGACATAACTTTTTTCCAAGCATATTTTTGGTCATCAGAGGTTGGATCTTCGGATTCAGCGGGTCGAAATACACCGATAAACCCACCCATCAAAGTTCGATTCCGATTCTGGAGACAGATATTTTCGATCATCTCGTTTTCGTACCATGCGAAATAACTTTTTTCCAAGCATATTTTTGGTCATCAGAGGTTGGATTTTCGGATTCAGCGGGCCGGAATACACCTAGAAACTCACCCATCAAAGTCCGATTTTGATTCTGAAAAAAAATATTTTCGATCATCTCTTTTTCGTACCATGCGACATAACTTTTTTCCAAGCATATTTTTGTTCATCAGAGGTTGGATCTTCGGAATCAGCGGGTCGAAATACACCTAGAAACGCAGCCATTAAAGTCCGATTTCGATTCTGAACGAAAATATTTTCGATCATCTCGTTTTCGTACCATGCGAAATAACTTCTTTCCAGGTGTATTTTCGTGTACCAAAGGTTGGATTTTTGGATTCAGCGGGTCGAAATACACCTATGAACCCACCCATCAAAGTTCGATTTCGATTCTGGAGACAGATATTTTCGATCATCTCTTTTTCGTACCATGCGAAATAACTTTTTTTCAAGCATATTTTTGGTCATCGAAGGTTCGATTTACGGATTCAGCGGGTCGAAATACGCCTAGAAACTCACCCGTCAACGATCGATTTTGATTCTGAAAAAAAATATTTTCGATCATCTCTTTTTCGTACCATGCGAAATGACTTTTTTCCAAGCATATTTTTGGTCATCAAAGGTTGGATTTTCGTATTCAGCGGGTCGAAATACACCTAGAAACTCACCCATTAAAGTCCGATTTTGATTCCGAAAACATATATTTTCGATCATCTCTTTTTCGTACCATGCGAAATAACTTCTTTCCAGGTGTATTTTCGTGTACCAAAGGTTGGATTTTTGGATTCAGCGGGTCGAAATACACCTATGAACCCACCCATCAAAGTTCGATTTCGATTCTGGAGACAGATATTTTCGATCATCTCTTTTTCGTACCATGCGAAATAACTTTTTTTCAAGCATATTTTTGGTCATCGAAGGTTCGATTTACGGATTCAGCGGGTCGAAATACGCCTAGAAACTCACCCATCAACGTCCGATTTTGATTCTGACAAAAAATATTTTCGATCATCTCTTTTTCGTACCATGCGAAATAACTTTTTTCCGAGCATATTTTTGCTTATAAGAGGTTGGATTTCTGGACTCAGCGGGTCGAAATACACCTAGAAACTCACCCATCGAAGTTCCATTTCGATTCTGGAGACAGATATTTTCGATCATCTCTTTTTCGTACCATGCGAAATAACTTCTTTCCAAGCATATTTTTGGTCATCAAGGCTTGGATTCTCGGATTCAGCGGGTCAAAATACACCGATAAACCCACCCATCAAAGTTCGATTCCGATTCTGGAGACAGATATTTTCGATCATCTCTTTCTCGTACCATGCGAAATAACTTTTTTCCAAGCATATTTTTGGTCATCAGAGGTTGGATCTTCGGATTCAGCGGGTCGAAATACACCTAGAAACTCACCCATTATAGTCCGATTTTGATTCCGAAAACAAATATTTTCGATCATCTCTTTTTCGTACCATGCGACATAACTTTTTTCCAAGCATATTTTTGTTCATCAGAGGTTGGATCTTCGGAATCAGCGGGTCGAAATACACCTAGAAACTCAGCCATTAAAGTCCGATTTCGATTCTGAACGAAAATATTTTCGATCATCTCGTTTTCGTACCATGCGAAATAACTTCTTTCCAGGTGTATTTTCGTGTAACAAAGGTTGGATTTTTGGATTCAGCGGGTCAAAATACACATATAAACCCACCCATCAAAGTTCGATTTCGATTCTGAAAAAAAATATTTTCGATCATCTCTTTTTCGTACCATGCGAAATAACTTTTTTCCAAGCATATTTTTGGTCATCGAAGGTTGGATTTTCGGATTCAGCGGGTCGAAATACACATAGAAACTCACCCATCAAAGTCCGATTTTGATTCTGGAAAAAAATATTTTCGATCATCTCTTTTTCGTACCATGGGAAATAACTTCTTTCCAGGTGTATTTTCGGGTATCAAAGGTTGGATTTTTGGATTCAGCGGGTCAAAATACACCTATGAACCCACCCATCAAAGTTCGATTTCGATTCTGGAGACAGATATTTTCGATCATCTCTTTTTCGTACCATGCGAAATAACTTTTTTCCAAGCATATTTTTGGTCATCAAAGGTTGGATTTTCGGATTCAGCGGGTCGAAATACACCTACAAACCCACCCATCAAAGTCCGATTTTGATTCTGAAAAAAAATATTTTCGATCATCTCTTTTTCGTACCATGCGACATAACTTTTTTCCAAGCATATTTTTGGTCATCAGAGGTTGAATCTTCGGATTCAGCGGGTCGAAATACACCTAGAAACTCACCCATTAAAGTCCGATTTTGATTCTGAAAAAAAATTTTCCGATCATCTCTTTTTCGTACCATGCGAAATAACTTCTTTCCAGGTGTATTTTCGTGTAACAAAGGTTGGATTTTTGGATTCAGCGGGTCAAAATACACCTATGAACCTACCCATCAAAGTTCGATTTTGATCCTGGAGACAGATATTTTCGATCATCTCTTTTTCGTACCATGAGAAATAACTTTTTTCCAAGCATATTTTTGGTCATCAAAGGTTCGATTTACGGATTCAGCGGGTCGAAATACGCCTAGAAACTCACCCATCAACGTCCGATTTAGATTCTGACAAAAAATATTTTCGATCATCTCTTTTTCGTACCATGCGAAATAACTTTTTTCCGAGCATATTTTTGCTCATAAGAGGTTGGATTTCTGGACTCAGCGGGTCGAAATACACCTAGAAACTCACCCATCGAAGTTCCATTTCGATTCTGGAGACAGATATTTTCGATCATCTCTTTTTCGTACCATGCGAAATAAATTTTTTCCAAGCATATTTTTGGTCATCAAGGCTTGGATTCTCGGATTCAGCGGGTCAAAATACACCGATAAACCCACCCATCAAAGTTCGATTCCGATTCTGGAGACAGATATTTTCGATCATCTCTTTCTCGTACCATGCGAAATAACTTTGTTCCCAGCATATTTTTGGTCATCAAAGGTTGGATTTTTGGATTCAGCGGGTCAAAATACACCTATAAACCCACCCATCAATGTTCGATTTCGATTCTGGAGACAGATATTTTCGATCATCTCGTTTTCGTACCATGCGAAATAACTTTTTTCCAAGCATATTTTTGGTCATGAAAGGTTGGATTTTCGGATTCACTGGGTCGAAATACGCCTAGAAACTCACCCATCAAAGTCCGATTTTGATTCTGAAAAAAAATATTTCCGATCATCTCTTTTTCGTACCATGCGGAATAACTTCTTTCCAAGCGTATTTTTGGTCATCAAAGCTTGGTTTCTCGGATTCAGCGGGTCAAAATACACCGATAAACCCACCCATCAAAGTTCGATTTCGATTCTGGAGACAGATATTTTCGATCATCTCTTTTTCGTACCATGCGAAATAACTTTTGTCCAAGCATATTTTTGGTCATCAAAGGTTGGATTTTCGGATTCAGCGGGTCGAAATACACCTGGAAACTCACCCATCAAAGTCCGATTTTGATTCTGAAAAAAAATATTTTCGATCATCTCGTTTTCGTACCATGCGACATAACTTTTTTCCAAGCATATTTTTGGTCATCAGAGGTTGGATCTTCGGATTCAGCGGGTCGAAATACACCGATAAACCCACCCATCAAAGTTCGATTCCGATTCTGGAGACAGATATTTTCGATCATCTCTTTCTCGTACCATGCGAAATAACTTTGTTCCCAGCATATTTTTGGTCATCAAAGGTTGGATTTTTGGATTCAGCGGGTCAAAATACACCTATAAACCCACCCATCAATGTTCGATTTCGATTCTGGAGACAGATATTTTCGATCATCTCGTTTTCGTACCATGCGAAATAACTTTTTTCCAAGCATATTTTTGGTCATCAGAGGTTGGATTTTCGGATTCAGCGGGTCGAAATACACCTAGAAACTCACCCATCAAAGTCCGATTTTGATTCTGAAAAAAAATATTTTCGATCATCTCTTTTTCGTACCATGCGACATAACTTTTTTCCAAGCATATTTTTGTTCATCAGAGGTTGGATCTTCGGAATCAGCGGGTCGAAATACACCTAGAAACGCAGCCATTAAAGTCCGATTTCGATTCTGAACGAAAATATTTTCGATCATCTCGTTTTCGTACCATGCGAAATAACTTCTTTCCAGGTGTATTTTCGTGTAACAAAGGTTGGATTTTTGGATTCAGCGGGTCAAAATACACATATAAACCCACCCATCAAAGTTCGATTTCGATTCCGGAGACAGATATTTTCGATCATCTCTTTTTCGTACCATGCGAAATAACTTTTGTCCAAGCATATTTTTGGTCATCAAAGGTTGGATTTTCGGATTCAGCGGGTCGAAATACACCTAGAAACTCACCCATCAAAGTCCGATTTTGATTCTGAAAAAAAATATTTTCGATCATCTCTTTTTCGTACCATGCGACATAACTTTTTTCCAAGCATATTTTTGGTCATCAGAGGTTGGATCTTCGGATTCAGCGGGTCGAAATACACCTAGAAACTCACCCATTAAAGTCCGATTTTGATTCCGAAAACAAATATTTTCGATCATCTCTTTTTCGTACCATGCGAAATAACTTCTTTCCAGGTGTATTTTCGTGTAACAAAGGTTGGATTTTTGGATTCAGCGGGTCGAAATACACCTATGAACCCACCCGGCAAAGTTCGATTTCGATTCTGGAGACAGATATTTTCGATCATCTCTCTTTCGTACCATGCGAAATAACTTTTTTCCAAGCATATTTTTGGTGATCAAAGGTTCGATTTACGGATTCAGCGGGTCGAAATACGCCTAGAATCTCACCCATCAACGATCGATTTTGATTCTGAAAAAAAATATTTTCGATCATCTCTTTTTCGTACCATGCGAAATGACTTTTTTCCAAGCATATTTTTGGTCATCAAAGGTTGGATTTTCGGATTCAGCGGGTCGAAATACACCTAGAAACTCACCCATCGAAGTTCGATTTCGATTCTGGAGACAGATATTTTCGATCATCTCTTTTTCGTACCATGCGAAATAACTTTTTTCCAAGCATATTTTTGGTCATCAAAGGTTGGATTTTCGGATTCAGCGAGTCGAAATACACCTAGAAACTCATCCATCAAAGTCTGATTTTGATTCTGAAAAAACATATTTTCGATCATCTCTTTTTCGTACCATGCGACATAACTTTTTTCCAACCATATTTTTGGTCATCAGAGGTTGGATCTTCGGATTCAGCGGGTCGAAATACACCTAGAAACTCACCCATTAAAGTCCGATTTTGATTCTGAACAAAATTTTTCCGATCATCTCTTTTTCGTACCATGCGAAATAACTTCTTCCCAGGTGTATTTTCGTGTATCAAAGGTTGGATTTTTGGATTCAGCGGGTCAAAATACACCTATGAACCCACCCATCAAAGTTCGATTTCGATTCTGGAGACAGATATTTTCGATCATCTCTTTTTCGTACCATGCGAAATAACTTTTTTCCAAGCATATTTTTGGTCATCAAAGGTTCGATTTACGGATTCAGCGGGTCGAAATACGCCTAGAAACTCACCCATCAACGTCCGATTTTGATTCTGAAAAAAAATATTTTCGATCATCTCTTTTTCGTACCATGCGACATAACTTTTTTCCAAGCATATTTTTGGTCATCAGAGGTTGGATCTTCGGATTCAGCGGGTCGAAATACACCTCAAAACTCACCCATTAAAGTCCGATTTTGATTCTGAAAAAAATTTTTCCGCTCATCTCTGTTTCGTACCATGCGAAATAACTTTTTTCCAGGTGTATTTTCGTTTATCAAAGGTTGGATTTTTGGATTCAGCGGGTCAAAATACACCTATGAACCCACCCATCAAAGTTCGATTTCGATTCTGGAGACAGATATTTTCGATCATCTCTTTTTCGTACCATGCGAAATAACTTTTTTCCAAGCATATTTGTGGTCATCAAAGGTTCGATTTACGGATTCAGCGGGTCGAAATACGCCTAGAAACTCACCCATCAACGTCCGATTTTGATTCTGAAAAAAAATATTTTCGATCATCTCTTTTTCGTACCACGCGAAATAACTTTTTTCCGAGCATATTTTTGCTCATATGAGGTTGGATTTTTGGACTCAGCGGGTCGAAATACACCTAGAAACTCACCCATCGAAGTTCGATTTCGATTCTGGAGACAGATATTTTCGATCATCTCTTTTTCGTACCATGCGAAATAACTTTTTTCCAAGCATATTTTTGGTCATCAAAGCTTGGATTCTCGGATTCAGCGGGTCAAAATACACCGATAAACCCACCCATCAAAGTTCGATTTCGATTCTGGAGACAGATATTTTCGATCATCTCTTTTTCGTACCATGCGAAATAACTTTTTTCCAAGCATATTTTTGGTCATCAAAGGTTGGATTTTTGGATTCAGCGGGTCAAAATACACCTATAAACCCACCCATCAATGTTCGATTTCGATTCTGGAGACAGATATTTTCGATCATCTCTTTTTCGTACCATGCGAAATAACTTTTTTCCAAGCATATTTTTGGTCATCAAAGGTTGGATTTTCGGATTCACTGGGTCGAAATACGCCTAGAAACTCACCCATCAAAGTCCGATTTTGATTCTGAAAAAAAATATTTCCGATCATCTCTTTTTCGTACCATGCGAAATAACTTTTTTCCAAGCGTATTTTTGGTCATCAAAGCTTGGATTCTCGGATTCAGCAGGTCAAAATACACCGATAAACCCACCCATCAAAGTTCGATTTCGATTCTGGAGACAGATATTTTCGATCATCTCTTTTTCGTACCATGCGAAATAACTTTTTTCCAAGCATATTTTTGGTCATCGAAGGTTGGATTTTCGGATTCAGCGGGTCGAAATACACATAGAAACTCACCCATCAAAGTCCGATTTTGATTCTGGAAAAAAATATTTTCGATCATCTCTTTTTCGTACCATGGGAAATAACTTCTTTCCAGGTGTATTTTCGTGTATCAAAGGTTGGATTTTTGAATTCAGCGGGTCAAAATACACCTATGAACCCACCCATCAAAGTTCGATTTCGATTCTGGAGACAGATATTTTCGATCATCTCTTTTTCGTACCATGCGAAATAACTTTTTTCCAAGCATATTTTTGGTCATCGAAGGTTCGATTTACGGATTTAGCGGGTCGAAATACGCCTAGAAACTCACCCATCAACGATCGATTTTGATTCTGAAAAAAAATATTTTCGATCATCTCTTTTTCGTACCATGCGAAATGACTTTTTTCCAAGCATATTTTTGGTCATCAAAGGTTGGATTTTCGGATTCAGCGGGTCGAAATACACCTAGAAACTCACCCATCGAAGTTCGATTTCGATTCTGGAGACAGATATTTTCGATCATCTCTTTTTCGTACCATGCGAAATAACTTTTTTCCAAGCATATTTTTGGTCATCAAAGGTTGGATTTTCGGATTCAGCGGGTCGAAATACACCTACAAACTCACCCATCAAAGTCCGATTTTGATTCTGAAAAAAAATATTTTCGATCGTCTCTTTTTCATACCATGCGACATAACTTTTTTCCAAGCATATTTTTGGTCATCAAAGGTTGGATTTTTGGATTCAGCGGGTCAAAATACACCTATAAACCCACCCATCAATGTTCGATTTCGATTCTGGAGACAGATATTTTCGATCATCTCTTTTTCGTACCATGCGAAATAACTTTTTTCCAAGCATATTTTTGGTCATCAGAGGTTGAATCTTCGGATTCAGCGGGTCGAAAGACACCTAGAAACTCACCCATTAAAGTCCGATTTTGATTCTGAAAAAAAATTTTCCGATCATCTCTTTTTCGTACCATGCGAAATAACTTCTTTCCAGGTGTATTTTCGTGTAACAAAGGTTGGATTTTTGGATTGAGCGGGTCAAAATACACCTATGAACCTACCCATCAAAGTTCGATTTCGATTCTGGAGACAGATATTTTCGATCATCTCTTTTTCGTACCATGCGAAATAACTTTTTTCCAAGCATATTTTTGGTCATCAGAGGTTGAATCTTCGGATTCAGCGGGTCGAAAGACACCTAGAAACTCACCCATTAAAGTCCGATTTTGATTCTGAAAAAAAATTTTCCGATCATCTCTTTTTCGTACCATGCGAAATAACTTCTTTCCAGGTGTATTTTCGTGTAACAAAGGTTGGATTTTTGGATTCAGCGGGTCAAAATACACCTATGAACCTACCCATCAAAGTTCGATTTCGATTCTGGAGACAGATATTTTCGATCATCTCTTTTTCGTACCATGAGAAATAACTTTTTTCCAAGCATATTTTTGGTCATCAAAGGTTAGATTTACGGATTCAGCGGGTCGAAATACGCCTAGAAACTCACCCATCAACGTCCGATTTTGATTCTGACAAAAAATATTTTCGATCATCTCTTTTTCGTACCATGCGAAATAACTTTTTTCCGAGCATATTTTTGCTCATAAGAGGTTGGATTTCTGGACTCAGCGGGTCGAAATACACCTAGAAACTCACCCATCGAAGTTCCATTTCGATTCTGGAGACAGATATTTTCGATCATCTCTTTTTCGTACCATGCGAAATAACTTTTTTCCAAGCATATTTTTGGTCATCAAGGCTTGGATTCTCGGATTCAGCGGGTCAAAATACACCGGTAAACCCACCCATCAAAGTTCGATTCCGATTCTGGAGAGAGATATTTTCGATCATCTCTTTCTCGTACCATGCGAAATAACTTTGTTCCCAGCATATTTTTGGTCATCAAAGGTTGGATTGTTGGATTCAGCGGGTCAAAATACACCTATAAACCCACCCATCAATGTTCGATTTCGATTCTGGAGACAGATATTTTCGATCATCTCGTTTTCGTACCATGCGAAATAACTTTTTTCCAAGCATATTTTTGGTCATGAAAGGTTGGATTTTCGGATTCACTGGGTCGAAATACGCCTAGAAACTCACCCATCAAAGTCCGATTTTGATTCTGAAAAAAAATATTTCCGATCATCTCTTTTTCGTACCATGCGGAATAACTTCTTTCCAAGCGTATTTTTGGTCATCAAAGCTTGGTTTCTCGGATTCAGCGGGTCAAAATACACCGATAAACCCACCCATCAAAGTTCGATTTCGATTCTGGAGACAGATATTTTCGATCATCTCTTTTTCGTACCATGCGAAATTACTTTTGTCCAAGCATATTTTTGGTCATCAAAGGTTGGATTTTCGGATTCAGCGGGTCGAAATACACATAGAAACTCACCCATCAAAGTCCGATTTTGATTCTGGAAAAAAATATTTTCGATCATCTCTTTTTCGTACCATGCGAAATAACTTCTTTCCAGGTGTATTTTCGTGTAACAAAGGTTGGATTTTCGGATTCAGCGAGTCGAAATACACCTAGAAACTCATCCATCAAAGTCTGATTTTGATTCTGAAAAAACATATTTTCGATCATCTCTTTTTCGTACCATGCGACATAACTTTTTTCCAAGCATATTTTTGGTCATCAAAGGTTGGATTTTCGGATTCAGCGAGTCGAAATACACCTAGAAACTCATCCATCAAAGTCTGATTTTGATTCTGAAAAAAAATATTTCCGATCATCTCTTTTTCGTACCATGCGAAATAACTTTTTTACAAGCGTATATTTGGTCATCAAAGCTTGGATTCTCGGATTCAGCAGGTCAAAATACACCGATAAACCCACCCATCAAAGTTCGATTTCGATTCTGGAGACAGATATTTTCGATCATCTTTTTTTCGTACCATGCGAAATAACTTTTTTCCAAGCATATTTTTGGTCATCGAAGGTTGGATTTTCGGATTCAGCGGGTCGAAATACACATAGAAACTCACCCATCAAAGTCCGATTTTGATTCTGGAAAAAAATATTTTCGATCATCTCTTTTTCGTACTATGGGAAATAACTTCTTTCCAGGTGTATTTTCGTGTATCAAAGGTTGGATTTTTGGATTCAGCGGGTCAAAATACACCTATGAACCCACCCATCAAAGTTCGATTTCGATTCTGGAGACAGATATTTTCGATCATCTCTTTTTCGTACCATGCGAAATAACTTTTTTCCAAGCATATTTTTGGTCATCGAAGGTTCGATTTACGGATTTAGCGGGTCGAAATACGCCTAGAAACTCACCCATCAACGATCGATTTTGATTCTGAAAAAAAATATTTTCGATCATCTCTTTTTCGTACCATGCGAAATGACTTTTTTCCAAGCATATTTTTGGTCATCAAAGGTTGGATTTTCGGATTCAGCGGGTCGAAATACACCTAGAAACTCACCCATCGATGTTCGATTTCGATTCTGGAGACAGATATTTTCGATCATCTCTTTTTCGTACCATGCGAAATAACTTTTTTCCAAGCATATTTTTGGTCATCAAAGGTTGGATTTTCGGATTCAGCGGGTCGAAATACACCTACAAACTCACCCATCAAAGTCCGATTTTGATTCTGAAAAAAAATATTTTCGATCATCTCTTTTTCGTACCATGCGACATAACTTTTTTCCAAGCATATTTTTGGTCATCAGAGGTTGAATCTTCGGATTCAGCGGGTCGAAATACACCTAGAAACTCACCCATTAAAGTCCGATTTTGATTCTGAAAAAAAATTTTCCGATCATCTCTTTTTCGTACCATGCGAAATAACTTCTTTCCAGGTGTATTTTCGTGTAACAAAGGTTGGATTTTTGGATTCAGCGGGTCAAAATACACCTATGAACCTACCCATCAAAGTTCGATTTCGATTCTGGAGACAGATATTTTCGATCATCTCTTTTTCGTACCATGAGAAATAACTTTTTTCCAAGCATATTTTTGGTCATCAAAGGTTCGATTCACGGATTCAGCGGGTCGAAATACGCCTAGAAACTCACCCATCAACGATCGATTTTGATTCTGAAAAAAAATATTTTCGATCATCTCTTTTTCGTACCATGCGAAATGACTTTTTTCCAAGCATATTTTTGGTCATCAAAGGTTGGATTTTCGGATTCAGCGGGTCGAAATACACCTAGAAACTCACCCATCGAAGTTCGATTTCGATTCTGGAGACAGATATTTTCGATCATCTCTTTTTCGTACCATGCGAAATAACTTCTTTCCAGGTGTATTTTCGTGTAACAAAGGTTGGATTTTTGGATTCAGCGGGTCAAAATACACCTATGAACCTACCCATCAAAGTTCGATTTCGATTCTGGAGACAGATATTTTCGATCATCTCTTTTTCGTACCATGAGAAATAACTTTTTTCCAAGCATATTTTTGGTCATCAACGGTTCGATTTACGGATTCAGCGGGTCGAAATACGCCTAGAAACTCACCCATCAACGTCCGATTTTGATTCTGACAAAAAATATTTTCGATCATCTCTTTTTCGTACCATGCGAAATAACTTTTTTCCGAGCATATTTTTGCTCATAAGAGGTTGGATTTCTGGACTCAGCGGGTCGAAATACACCTAGAAACTCACCCATCGAAGTTCCATTTCGATTCTGGAGACAGATATTTTCGATCATCTCTTTTTCGTACCATGCGAAATAACTTTTTTCCAAGCATATTTTTGGTCATCAAGGCTTGGATTCTCGGATTCAGCGGGTCAAAATACACCGATAAACCCACCCATCAAAGTTCGATTCCGATTCTGGAGACAGATATTTTCGATCATCTCTTTCTCGTACCATGCGAAATAACTTTGTTCCCAGCATATTTTTGGTCATCAAAGGTTGGATTTTTGGATTCAGCGGGTCAAAATACACCTATAAACCCACCCATCAATGTTCGATTTCGATTCTGGAGACAGATATTTTCGATCATCTCGTTTTCGTACCATGCGAAATAACTTTTTTCCAAGCATATTTTTGGTCATGAAAGGTTGGATTTTCGGATTCACTGGGTCGAAATACGCCTAGAAACTCACCCATCAAAGTCCGATTTTGATTCTGAAAAAAAATATTTCCGATCATCTCTTTTTCGTACCATGCGGAATAACTTCTTTCCAAGCGTATTTTTGGTCATCAAAGCTTGGTTTCTCGGATTCAGCGGGTCAAAATACACCGATAAACCCACCCATCAAAGTTCGATTTCGATTCTGGAGACAGATATTTTCGATCATCTCTTTTTCGTACCATGCGAAATTACTTTTGTCCAAGCATATTTTTGGTCATCAAAGGTTGGATTTTCGGATTCAGCGGGTCGAAATACACCTAGAAACTCACCCATCAAAGTCCGATTTTGATTCTGAAAAAAAATATTTTCGATCATCTCTTTTTCGTACCATGCGACATAACTTTTTTCCAAGCATATTTTTGGTCATCAGAGGTTGGATCTTCGGATTCAGCGGGTCGAAATACACCTAGAAACTCACCCATTAAAGTCCGATTTTGATTCCGAAAACAAATATTTTCGATCATCTCTTTTTCGTACCATGCGAAATAACTTCTTTCCAGGTGTATTTTCGTGTAACAAAGGTTGGATTTTTGGATTCAGCGGGTCGAAATACACCTATGAACCCACCCGGCAAAGTTCGATTTCGATTCTGGAGACAGATATTTTCGATCATCTCTTTTTCGTACCATGAGAAATAACTTTTTTCCAAGCATATTTTTGGTCATCAAAGGTTCGATTTACGGATTCAGCGAGTCGAAATACGCCTAGAAACTCACCCATCAACGATCGATTTTGATTCTGAAAAAAAATATTTTCGATCATCTCTTTTTCGTACCATGCGAAATGACTTTTTTCCAAGCATATTTTTGGTCATCAAAGGTTGGATTTTCGGATTCAGCGGGTCGAAATACACCTAGAAACTCACCCATCGAAGTTCGATTCCGATTCTGGAGACAGATATTTTCGATCATCTCTTTTTCGTACCATGCGAAATAACTTCTTTCCAGGTGTATTTTCGTGTAACAAAGGTTGGATTTTTGGATTCAGCGGGTCAAAATACACCTATGAACCTACCCATCAAAGTTCGATTTCGATTCTGGAGACAGATATTTTCGATCATCTCTTTTTCGTACCATGAGAAATAACTTTTTTCCAAGCATATTTTTGGTCATCAACGGTTCGATTTACGGATTCAGCGGGTCGAAATACGCCTAGAAACTCACCCATCAACGTCCGATTTTGATTCTGACAAAAAATATTTTCGATCATCTCTTTTTCGTACCATGCGAAATAACTTTTTTCCGAGCATATTTTTGCTCATAAGAGGTTGGATTTCTGGACTCAGCGGGTCGAAATACACCTAGAAACTCACCCATCGAAGTTCCATTTCGATTCTGGAGACAGATATTTTCGATCATCTCTTTTTCGTACCATGCGAAATAACTTTTTTCCAAGCATATTTTTGGTCATCAAGGCTTGGATTCTCGGATTCAGCGGGTCAAAATACACCGATAAACCCACCCATCAAAGTTCGATTCCGATTCTGGAGACAGATATTTTCGATCATCTCTTTCTCGTACCATGCGAAATAACTTTGTTCCCAGCATATTTTTGGTCATCAAAGGTTGGATTTTTGGATTCAGCGGGTCAAAATACACCTATAAACCCACCCATCAATGTTCGATTTCGATTCTGGAGACAGATATTTTCGATCATCTCGTTTTCGTACCATGCGGAATAACTTTTTTCCAAGCATATTTTTGGTCATTAAAGGTTGGATTTTCGGATTCACTGGGTCGAAATACGCCTAGAAACTCACCCATCAAAGTCCGATTTTGATTCTGAAAAAAAATATTTCCGATCATCTCTTTTTCGTACCATGCGGAATAACTTCTTTCCAAGCGTATTTTTGGTCATCAAAGCTTGGTTTCTCGGATTCAGCGGGTCAAAATACACCGATAAACCCACCCATCAAAGTTCGATTTCGATTCTGGAGACAGATATTTTCGATCATCTCTTTTTCGTACCATGCGAAATTACTTTTGTCCAAGCATATTTTTGGTCATCAAAGGTTGGATTTTCGGATTCAGCGGGTCGAAATACACCTAGAAACTCACCCATCAAAGTCCGATTTTGATTCTGAAAAAAAATATTTTCGATCATCTCTTTTTCGTACCATGCGACATAACTTTTTTCCAAGCATATTTTTGGTCATCAGAGGTTGGATCTTCGGATTCAGCGGGTCAAAATACACCTAGAAACTCACCCATTAAAGTCCGATTTTGATTCCGAAAACAAATATTTTCGATCATCTCTTTTTCGTACCATGCGAAATAACTTCTTTCCAGGTGTATTTTCGTGTAACAAAGGTTGGATTTTTGGATTCAGCGGGTCGAAATACACCTATGAACCCACCCGGCAAAGTTCGATTTCGATTCTGGAGACAGATATTTTCGATCATCTCTTTTTCGTACCATGCGAAATAACTTTTTTCCAAGCATATTTTTGGTGATCAAAGGTTCGATTTACGGATTCAGCGGGTCGAAATACGCCTAGAAACTCACCCATCAACGATCGATTTTGATTCTGAAAAAAAATATTTTCGATCATCTCTTTTTCGTACCATGCGAAATGACTTTTTTCCAAGCATATTTTTGGTCATCAAAGGTTGGATTTTCGGATTCAGCGGGTCGAAATATACCTAGAAACTCACCCATCGAAGTTCGATTTCGATTCTGGAGACAGATATTTTCGATCATCTCTTTTTCGTACCATGCGACATAACTTTTTTCCAAGCATATTTTTGGTCATCAAAGGTTGGATTTTCGGATTCAGCGAGTCGAAATACACCTAGAAACTCATCCATCAAAGTCTGATTTTGATTCTGAAAAAAAATATTTCCGATCATCTCTTTTTCGTACCATGCGAAATAACTTTTTTCCAAGCGTATTTTTGGTCATCAAAGCTTGGATTCTCGGATTCAGCAGGTCAAAATACACCGATAAACCCACCCATCAAAGTTCGATTTCGATTCTGGAGACAGATATTTTCGATCATCTTTTTTTCGTACCATGCGAAATAACTTTTTTCCAAGCATATTTTTTGTCATCGAAGGTTGGATTTTCGGATTCAGCGGGTCGAAATACACATAGAAACTCACCCATCAAAGTCCGATTTTGATTCTGGAAAAAAATATTTTCGATCATCTCTTTTTCGTACCATGGGAAATAACTTCTTTCCAGGTGTATTTTCGTGTATCAAAGGTTGGATTTTTGGATTCAGCGGGTCAAAATACACCTATGAACCCACCCATCAAAGTTCGATTCCGATTCTGGAGACAGATATTTTCGATCATCTTTTTTTCGTACCATGCGAAATAACTTTTTTCCAAGCATATTTTTGGTCATCGAAGGTTCGATTTACGGATTCAGCGGGTCAAAATACACCGATAAACCCACCCATCAAAGTTCGATTCCGATTCTGGAGACAGATATTTTCGATCATCTCTTTCTCGTACCATGCGAAATAACTTTGTTCCCAGCATATTTTTGGTCATCAAAGGTTGGATTTTTGGATTCAGCGGGTCAAAATACACCTATAAACCCACCCATCAATGTTCGATTTCGATTCTGGAGACAGATATTTTCGATCATCTCGTTTTCGTACCTGCGAAATAACTTTTTTCCAAGCATATTTTTGGTCATCAAAGGTTGGATTTTCGGATTCAGCGGGTCGAAATACACCTACAAACTCACCCATCAAAGTCCGATTTTGATTCTGAAAAAAAATATTTTCGATCATCTCTTTTTCGTACCATGCGACATAACTTTTTTCCAAGCATATTTTTGGTCATCAGAGGTTGAATCTTCGGATTCAGCGGGTCGGAATACACCTAGAAACTCACCCATTAAAGTCCGATTTCGATTCTGAAAAAAAATTTTCCGATCATCTCTTTTTCGTACCATGCGAAATAACTTCTTTCCAGGTGTATTTTCGTGTAACAAAGGTTGGATTTTTGGATTCAGCGGGTCAAAATACACCTATGAACCTACCCATCAAAGTTCGATTTCGATTCTGGAGACAGATATTTTCGATCATCTCTTTTTCGTACCATGAGAAATAACTTTTTTCCAAGCATATTTTTGGTCATCAAAGGTTCGATTTACGGATTCAGCGGGTCGAAATACGCCTAGAAACTCACCCATCAACGATCGATTTTGATTCTGAAAAAAAATATTTTCGATCATCTCTTTTTCGTACCATGCGAAATGACTTTTTTCCAAGCATATTTTTGGTCATCAAAGGTTGGATTTTCGGATTCAGCGGGTCGAAATACACCTAGAAACTCACCCATCGAAGTTCGATTTCGATTCTGGAGACAGATATTTTCGATCATCTCTTTTTCGTACCATGCGAAATAACTTTTTTCCAAGCATATTTTTGGTCATCAAAGGTTGGATTTTCGGATTCAGCGAGTCGAAATACACCTAGAAACTCATCCATCAAAGTCTGATTTTGATTCTGAAAAAACATATTTTCGATCATCTCTTTTTCGTACCATGCGACATAACTTTTTTCCAAGCATATTTTTGGTCATCAGAGGTTGGATCTTCGGATTCAGCGGGTCGAAATACACCTAGAAACTCACCCATTAAAGTCCGATTTTGATTCTGAACAAAATTTTTCCGATCATCTCTTTTTCGTACGATGCGAAATAACTTCTTCCCAGGTGTATTTTCGTGTATCAAAGGTTGGATTTTTGGATTCAGCGGGTCAAAATACACCTATGAACCCACCCATCAAAGTTCGATTTCGATTCTGGAGACAGATATTTTCGATCATCTCTTTTTCGTACCATGCGAAATAACTTTTTTCCAAGCATATTTTTGGTCATCAAAGGTTCGATTTACGGATTCAGCGGGTCGAAATACGCCTAGAAACTCACCCATCAACGTCCGATTTTGATTCTGAAAAAAAATATGTTCGATCATCTCTTTTTCGTACCATGCGACATAACTTTTTTCCAAGCATATTTTTGGTCATCAGAGGTTGGATCTTCGGATTCAGCGGGTCGAAATACACCTAGAAACTCACCCATTAAAGTCCGATTTTGATTCTGAAAAAAATTTTTCCGCTCATCTCTTTTTCGTACCATGCGAAATAACTTTTTTCCAGGTGTATTTTCGTGTATCAAAGGTTGGATTTTTGGATTCAGCGGGTCAAAATACACCTATGAACCCACCCATCAAAGTTCGATTTCGATTCTGGAGACAGATATTTTCGATCATCTCTTTTTCGTACCATGCGAAATAACTTTTTTCCAAGCATATTTGCGGTCATCAAAGGTTCGATTTACGGATTCAGCGGGTCGAAATACGCCTAGAAACTCACCCATCAACGTCCGATTTTGATTCTGAAAAAAAATATTTTCGATCATCTCTTTTTCGTACCATGCGAAATAACTTTTTTCCGAGCATATTTTTGCTCATATGAGGTTGGATTTTTGGACTCAGCGGGTCGAAATACACCTAGAAACTCACCCATCGAAGTTCGATTTCGATTCTGGAGACAGATATTTTCGATCATCTCTTTTTCGTACCATGCGAAATAACTTTTTTCCAAGCATATTTTTGGTCATCAAAGCTTGGATTCTCGGATTCAGCGGGTCAAAATACACCGATAAACCCACCCATCAAAGTTCGATTTCGATTCTGGAGACAGATATTTTCGATCATCTCTTTTTCGTACCATGCGAAATAACTTTTTTCCAAGCATATTTTTGGTCATCAAAGGTTGGATTTTTGGATTCAGCGGGTCAAAATACACCTATAAACCCACCCATCAATGTTCGATTTCGATTCTGGAGACAGATATTTTCGATCATCTCTTTTTCGTACCATGCGAAATAACTTTTTTCCAAGCATATTTTTGGTCATCAAAGGTTGGATTTTCGGATTCACTGGGTCGAAATACGCCTAGAAACTCACCCATCAAAGTCCGATTTTGATTCTGAAAAAAAATATTTCCGATCATCTCTTTTTCGTACCATGCGAAATAACTTTTTTCCAAGCGTATTTTTGGTCATCAAAGCTTGGATTCTCGGATTCAGCAGGTCAAAATACACCGATAAACCCACCCATCAAAGTTCGATTTCGATTCTGGAGACAGATATTTTCGATCATCTCTTTTTCGTACCATGCGAAATAACTTTTTTCCAAGCATATTTTTGGTCATCAAAGGTTGGATTTTTGGATTCAGCGGGTCAAAATACACCTATGAACCCACCCATCAAAGTTCGATTCCGATTCTGGAGACAGATATTTTCGATCATCTCTTTTTCGTACCATGCGAAATAACTTTTTTCCAAGCATATTTTTGGTCATCGAAGGTTCGATTTACGGATTTAGCGGGTCGAAATACGCCTAGAAACTCACCCATCAACGATCGATTTTGATTCTGAAAAAAAATATTTTCGATCATCTCTTTTTCGTACCATGCGAAATGACTTTTTTCCAAGCATATTTTTGGTCATCAAAGGTTGGATTTTCGGATTCAGCGGGTCGAAATACACCTAGAAACTCACCCATCGAAGTTCGATTTCGATTCTGGAGACAGATATTTTCGATCATCTCTTTTTCGTACCATGCGAAATAACTTTTTTCCAAGCATATTTTTGGTCATCAAAGGTTGGATTTTCGGATTCAGCGGGTCGAAATACACCTACAAACTCACCCATCAAAGTCCGATTTTGATTCTGAAAAAAAATATTTTCGATCATCTCTTTTTCGTACCATGCGACATAACTTTTTTCCAAGCATATTTTTGGTCATCAGAGGTTGAATCTTCGGATTCAGCGGGTCGAAATACACCTAGAAACTCACCCATTAAAGTCCGATTTTGATTCTGAAAAAAAATTTTCCGATCATCTCTTTTTCGTACCATGCGAAATAACTTCTTTCCAGGTGTATTTTCGTGTAACAAAGGTTGGATTTTTGGATTCAGCGGGTCAAAATACACCTATGAACCTACCCATCAAAGTTCGATTTCGATTCTGGAGACAGATATTTTCGATCATCTCTTTTTCGTACCATGAGAAATAACTTTTTTCCAAGCATATTTTTGGTCATCAAAGGTTCGATTTACGGATTCAGCGGGTCGAAATACGCCTAGAAACTCACCCATCAACGATCGATTTTGATTCTGAAAAAAAATATTTTCGATCATCTCTTTTTCGTACCATGCGAAATGACTTTTTTCCAAGCATATTTTTGGTCATCAAAGGTTGGATTTTCGGATTCAGCGGGTCGAAATACACCTAGAAACTCACCCATCGAAGTTCGATTTCGATTCTGGAGACAGATATTTTCGATCATCTCTTTTTCGTACCATGCGAAATAACTTTTTTCCAAGCATATTTTTGGTCATCAAAGGTTGGATTTTCGGATTCAGCGAGTCGAAATACACCTAGAAACTCATCCATCAAAGTCTGATTTTGATTCTGAAAAAACATATTTTCGATCATCTCTTTTTCGTACCATGCGACATAACTTTTTTCCAAGCATATTGTTGGTCATCAGAGGTTGGATCTTCGGATTCAGCGGGTCGAAATACACCTAGAAACTCACCCATTAAAGTCCGATTTTGATTCTGAACAAAATTTTTCCGATCATCTCTTTTTCGTACCATGCGAAATAACTTCTTCCCAGGTGTATTTTCGTGTATCAAAGGTTGGATTTTTGGATTCAGCGGGTCAAAATACACCTATGAACCCACCCATCAAAGTTCGATTTCGATTCTGGAGACAGATATTTTCGATCATCTCTTTTTCGTACCATGCGAAATAACTTTTTTCCAAGCATATTTTTGGTCATCAAAGGTTCGATTTACGGATTCAGCGGGTCGAAATACGCCTAGAAACTCACCCATCAACGTCCGATTTTGATTCTGAAAAAAAATATTTTCGATCATCTCTTTTTCGTACCATGCGACATAACTTTTTTCCAAGCATATTTTTGGTCATCAGAGGTTGGATCTTCGGATTCAGCGGGTCGAAATACACCTAGAAACTCACCCATTAAAGTCCGATTTTGATTCTGAAAAAAATTTTTCCGCTCATCTCTTTTTCGTACCATGCGAAATAACTTTTTTCCAGGTGCATTTTCGTGTATCAAAGGTTGGATTTTTGGATCCAGCGGGTCAAAATACACCTATGAACCCACCCATCAAAGTTCGATTTCGATTCTGGAGACAGATATTTTCGATCATCTCTTTTTCGTACCATGCGAAATAACTTTTTTCCAAGCATATTTGCGGTCATCAAAGGTTCGATTTACGGATTCAGCGGGTCGAAATACGCCTAGAAACTCACCCATCAACGTCCGATTTTGATTCTGAAAAAAAATATTTTCGATCATCTCTTTTTCGTACCATGCGAAATAACTTTTTTCCGAGCATATTTTTGCTCATATGAGGTTGGATTTTTGGACTCAGCGGGTCGAAATACACCTAGAAACTCACCCATCGAAGTTCGATTTCGATTCTGGAGACAGATATTTTCGATCATCTCTTTTTCGTACCATGCGAAATAACTTTTTTCCAAGCATATTTTTGGTCATCAAAGCTTGGATTCTCGGATTCAGCGGGTCAAAATACACCGATAAACCCACCCATCAAAGTTCGATTTCGATTCTGGAGACAGATATTTTCGATCATCTCTTTTTCGTACCATGCGAAATAACTTTTTTCCAAGCATATTTTTGGTCATCAAAGGTTGGATTTTTGGATTCAGCGGGTCAAAATACACCTATAAACCCACCCATCAATGTTCGATTTCGATTCTGGAGACAGATATTTTCGATCATCTCTTTTTCGTACCATGCGAAATAACTTTTTTCCAAGCATATTTTTGGTCATCAAAGGTTGGATTTTCGGATTCACTGGGTCGAAATACGCCTAGAAACTCACCCATCAAAGTCCGATTTTGATTCTGAAAAAAAATATTTCCGATCATCTCTTTTTCGTACCATGCGAAATAACTTTTTTCCAAGCGTATTTTTGGTCATCAAAGCTTGGATTCTCGGATTCAGCAGGTCAAAATACACCGATAAACCCACCCATCAAAGTTCGATTTCGATTCTGGAGACAGATATTTTCGATCATCTCTTTTTCGTACCATGCGAAATAACTTTTTTCCAAGCATATTTTTGGTCATCAAAGGTTGGATTTTTGGATTCAGCGGGTCAAAATACACCTATGAACCCACCCATCAAAGTTCGATTCCGATTCTGGAGACAGATATTTTCGATCATCTCTTTTTCGTACCATGCGAAATAACTTTTTTCCAAGCATATTTTTGGTCATCGAAGGTTCGATTTACGGATTTAGCGGGTCGAAATACGCCTAGAAACTCACCCATCAACGATCGATTTTGATTCTGAAAAAAAATATTTTCGATCATCTCTTTTTCGTACCATGCGAAATGACTTTTTTCCAAGCATATTTTTGGTCATCAAAGGTTGGATTTTCGGATTCAGCGGGTCGAAATACACCTAGAAACTCACCCATCGAAGTTCGATTTCGATTCTGGAGACAGATATTTTCGATCATCTCTTTTTCGTACCATGCGAAATAACTTTTTTCCAAGCATATTTTTGGTCATCAAAGGTTGGATTTTCGGATTCAGCGGGTCGAAATACACCTACAAACTCACCCATCAAAGTCCGATTTTGATTCTGAAAAAAAATATTTTCGATCATCTCTTTTTCGTACCATGCGACATAACTTTTTTCCAGGTGTATTTTCGTGTAACAAAGGTTGGATTTTTGGATTCAGCGGGTCAAAATACACCTATGAACCTACCCATCAAAGTTCGATTTCGATTCTGGAGACAGATATTTTCGATCATCTCTTTTTCGTACCATGAGAAATAACTTTTTTCCAAGCATATTTTTGGTCATCAAAGGTTCGATTTACGGATTCAGCGGGTCGAAATACGCCTAGAAACTCACCCATCAACGATCGATTTTGATTCTGAAAAAAAATATTTTCGATCATCTCTTTTTCGTACCATGCGAAATGACTTTTTTCCAAGCATATTTTTGGTCATCAAAGGTTGGATTTTCGGATTCAGCGGGTCGAAATACACCTAGAAACTCACCCATCGAAGTTCGATTTCGATTCTGGAGACAGATATTTTCGATCATCTCTTTTTCGTACCATGCGAAATAACTTTTTTCCAAGCATATTTTTGGTCATCAAAGGTTGGATTTTCGGATTCAGCGAGTCGAAATACACCTAGAAACTCATCCATCAAAGTCTGATTTTGATTCTGAAAAAACATATTTTCGATCATCTCTTTTTCGTACCATGCGACATAACTTTTTTCCAAGCATATTTTTGGTCATCAGAGGTTGGATCTTCGGATTCAGCGGGTCGAAATACACCTAGAAACTCACCCATTAAAGTCCGATTTTGATTCTGAACAAAATTTTTCCGATCATCTCTTTTTCGTACCATGCGAAATAACTTCTTCCCAGGTGTATTTTCGTGTATCAAAGGTTGGATTTTTGGATTCAGCGGGTCAAAATACACCTATGAACCCACCCATCAAAGTTCGATTTCGATTCTGGAGACAGATATTTTCGATCATCTCTTTTTCGTACCATGCGAAATAACTTTTTTCCAAGCATATTTTTGGTCATCAAAGGTTCGATTTACGGATTCAGCGGGTCGAAATACGCCTAGAAACTCACCCATCAACGTCCGATTTTGATTCTGAAAAAAAATATTTTCGATCATCTCTTTTTCGTACCATGCGACATAACTTTTTTCCAAGCATATTTTTGGTCATCAGAGGTTGGATCTTCGGATTCAGCGGGTCGAAATACACCTAGAAACTCACCCATTAAAGTCCGATTTTGATTCTGAAAAAAATTTTTCCGCTCATCTCTTTTTCGTACCATGCGAAATAACTTTTTTCCAGGTGTATTTTCGTGTATCAAAGGTTGGATTTTTGGATTCAGCGGGTCAAAATACTCCTATGAACCCACCCATCAAAGTTCGATTTCGATTCTGGAGACAGATATTTTCGATCATCTCTTTTTCGTACCATGCGAAATAACTTTTTTCCAAGCATATTTGCGGTCATCAAAGGTTCGATTTACGGATTCAGCGGGTCGAAATACGCCTAGAAACTCACCCATCAACGTCCGATTTTGATTCTGAAAAAAAATATTTTCGATCATCTCTTTTTCGTACCATGCGAAATAACTTTTTTCCGAGCATATTTTTGCTCATATGAGGTTGGATTTTTGGACTCAGCGGGTCGAAATACACCTAGAAACTCACCCATCGAAGTTCGATTTCGATTCTGGAGACAGATATTTTCGATCATCTCTTTTTCGTACCATGCGAAATAACTTTTTTCCAAGCATATTTTTGGTCATCAAAGCTTGGATTCCCGGATTCAGCGGGTCAAAATACACCGATAAACCCACCCATCAAAGTTCGATTTCGATTCTGGAGACAGATATTTTCGATCATCTCTTTTTCGTACCATGCGAAATAACTTTTTTCCAAGCATATTTTTGGTCATCAAAGGTTGGATTTTTGGATTCAGCGGGTCAAAATACACCTATAAACCCACCCATCAATGTTCGATTTCGATTCTGGAGACAGATATTTTCGATCATCTCTTTTTCGTACCATGCGAAATAACTTTTTTCCAAGCATATTTTTGGTCATCAAAGGTTGGATTTTCGGATTCACTGGGTCGAAATACGCCTAGAAACTCACCCATCAAAGTCCGATTTTGATTCTGAAAAAAAATATTTCCGATCATCTCTTTTTCGTACCATGCGAAATAACTTTTTTCCAAGCGTATTTTTGGTCATCAAAGCTTGGATTCTCGGATTCAGCAGGTCAAAATACACCGATAAACCCACCCATCAAAGTTCGATTTCGATTCTGGAGACAGATATTTTCGATCATCTCTTTTTCGTACCATGCGAAATAACTTTTTTCCAAGCATATTTTTGGTCATCAAAGGTTGGATTTTTGGATTCAGCGGGTCAAAATACACCTATAAACCCACCCATCAAAGTTCGATTTCGATTCTGGAGACAGATATTTTCGATCATCTCTTTTTCGTACCATGCGAAATAACTTTTTTCCAAGCATATTTTTGGTTATCAAAGGTTGGATTTTCGGATTCAGCGGGTCGAAATACGCCTAGAAACTCACCCATCAAAGTCCGATTTTGATTCTGAAAAAAAATATTTTCGATCATCTCTTTTTCGTACCATGCGAAATAACTTTTTTCCAAGCATACTTTTGGTCATAAGAGGTTGGATTTTTGGATTCAGCGGGTCGAAATACACCTAGAAACTCACCCATTAAAGTCCGAAAGAAAAGGACCATTATTTTCATGCATCTATACCGAGAGAGTTTCTTGAAACCACCTGCTCAGACTGCGTCGGCGCCAAGTCTGTGCCGGTGGCCAACTTCGTTAAAATGTTATTAGGTTGATTGAATTGCGAATCGCGTCTGCTATTGCAGACAGCTCGCTATCAAATGTCGAGAGGTTATGTCACGTTTGTCGTAGCGTAATTAGCAGCCCTTGAAAATTATGCTACTGATGGTTAAAACGAATTAATCGAATAATTGGAAGCGATTAATCAGTGAACTGTGCTATTTTTGTTTAAACGAAAATGATTATTTTTGTTATTTCGAGTATGTAGAAGATGAAAATGAACTAAATTCCGTCGATCGATGAATCTAGTCACTGAAAATTCGACAGCAATTGATTTCATTTTGCATAATCGTCTTAAGTTGAATAAAAAAAAAATCTCAGTCAGGTCTGTGTGTTAGGTATTCAGTCCATGAGTCGACTCCAAAAAGACAAAATCTAACATAAAACAGCTGATGCAGAGAATCAGGTATGTGAAAATGAATTCTTTGGTTCAATTTCGTGTTTATTCAATAAATGTCAGCAAAACTTGTTATCGAATTTACAATTAAATAACTTAAAATAAATGGCGCGTGGTTTCTTCTCGTGGAAGTGAAAGAGCTGTGGCGAGTTGTCTGTTTTTGACCTCTGCATCGCGGTTCTCCGTTGCAGTATCGTCTACCGTGCCTTACGTCGAAAACATGCTCGCTGGTTTTAAGCTGTTCTAGCTATCTCATTTTAGGCGGCTGAGCATTTGAAACTTCAAGGTAATAACTATCATTCAATCAAAAAAAAATGTTGGGAACGTTTCTAAAAATCATACTTCTTTTAAACCTCATTTTCTTGGAAACAAACAAACATTGCTGGAACAAAAAACCAATGGCAATCAAAATACTGAATTTTACAAAACAAATGTGAAATTTGTGTAAAAGTTAATTTAATTTACCTTCCTGGTATTAAATTTTGCAGTATTCCAACAACAGCTTCCTCCACGGTCAATGCTGTACAGATGGGCTCCGTCGTGCCAACATAGATAGAGATTAACCCTATCGTACTTCAGGGTAGCTACATCATGCAAGTTTCGTACGGATCACCAGGCTCGACACCAACCTCGCCAGTTGAGAACACTCCCTCCTTCGTATCGGGCAGCCACGACCGTTTGACTCATCATAAAAAGAAATCTTCAAGTCGATTTGAGTCAGTCTGGAGATCTACATAAATTTCTAGAATAATGCCTCACGATTGACGTTCTTGTTAAGGAGAAACTTTATTGAAATTTAAAAAAAGGCTAAAAATAGTCGCTCAAAACAGATCATAGCACAAATTTTCAAATTATGGCCGTATGTACAGTAATGTTGCTGAATGGGTTGCCTAACGTCTAATTTCTATTTCTCGATTTTGTCCGAAATAAGTTTCCTTTCTAAACGTATCTCATGTTCCTATGGCCGGCGGGGCAGGGCAGGGCAGGGCAGGGCAGAACAGGGCAGGGCAGGACAGGGCAGGGCAGGGCAGGGCAGGGCAGGGCAGGGCAGGGCAGGGCAGGGCAGGGCAGGGCAGGGCAGGGCAGGGCAGGGCAGGGCAGGGCATGAAAGGGAAGGGAAGGGAAGGGAAGGGAAGAAGATTATGAAGTAGAACAAGAACAGGAACACAGACACGAACAAGAACAAGAACACGAACACAAACAGTATTGCGAACAAAAACGCGAACGCAAACAAGAACAGGAACAAGAACAAGAACATAAACGAGAACTGGAACAAGTACGAGAGCAAAACCGAGAACGGTAACAAGAACAAGAACAAGAACACAAACAAGGACAGAATGATACACGAGAACAAGTACACGAGGAGGAACAAGAACAAGCACATGCGCACGAAACAGAACCAGAACAAAAACATGAACGAGAACAAGATCGAGAACACGGACACGAACAAGAACAAGAAAGAGAACTAGAACATGTACAAGAACGAAAACCAGAACGAGAACATGAACAAGAACAAAAACAAGAACACGAACAAGAACGAGAACACTAACAAGAACGAAAACGAGTACCAGAACATGTACACGGACAAAAACGAGAACGTAACATGAACAAGATCAAGAACAAAAACAGAAACAAGAACAAGCACATGTACACGAACACGGAGAAGAACAAGCACATGAACGAGAACAAGATCGAGAACACGTATACGAACAAGAACAAGGACAAGAACTGTAACATGGACAAGAAAGAGAACTAGAACGAGAACAAGAACACGGAAACGTACGTGATTGAGAACAAGAACACGAACAGGAACAAAAACAGGAACATGAACAAGAACAAGTCAAAGTACATGTACACGAACAAAAACAAGAACGTAACATAAACAAGAACAAGAACACGAACAGGAACAAGAACAAGCACATGTACACGAACAAGAACAAGAACAAGCACATGAACGAGAACAAGTTCAAGAACACGGATACGAACAAGAACAACAGGAAAAACTAGAACATGTACATGAACGAGAACAAGAACGAAAACATGGACCATATCAAAAACAAGAACACGAACAAGAACAAAAACACAAACAAGAACAAGAACGAGAACAAGAACATGTACACGAACAAGAACGAGAACGAGAACATGAACGAGAGCAAGAACAAGAACAAAAACAAGAACGGGACCGAGATCAGGAACAAGAACAAGAACGAAACCGAGAATAAGAACAAGAACACGAACGAGAACGAGATCGAGAACACGAACACGAACACGAACAAGAACATGAACCAGAACAAGAACACGTACACGAACGAGAACAGTAACGTGAACATGAACAAGAACGTAAACAAGAACAGGATCACAAACAAGAACAAGAAAAAGAACGAGTACAAGAACATGTACACGAACGAGAACAAGAACGAGAACATGAACTAGAACAAGAACAAGGACACGGACACGAACGAGAACAAGAACACGAATACGAACAGGATTGAGAACAAAATCAAGAACAAGAACTCGAACGGGAACCAAAACGGGAACGAGAACAAGAACATAAACATAAACGGAAACACGAACGAGAACGATAACAGAAACAAGAACAAGAACGAGAACATGAATACGAACAAGAACACGAACAAGAACAAGATCAAGTACAAGAACGTGTACGCGAACAAGAACCGGAACAAGAACATGGACGAAAACAAGAACAAGGACACGGACACGAACAAGAATGAGAACACGAACACGAACAGGTACAAGAACAGGAACAAAAACGAGCATTAGAACAGAAACAAGAACAAGAATGAGAACAAAAACGAAAACAGAAACAATGACGAGAGCAAGAATGAGAACTGGAACGAGAACACGAACCAAAACAGGAACAAGAACACGAACAAGAACAAGAACACGGACAAGAACAAGAACAAATACAAGAGCAAGAATGAGAACTGGAACGAGAACACGAACCGAAATAGGAACAAGAACACGAACAAGAACACGAACACGATCGAGAACAAGAACAAGAACAGAACCAAGAACAAGCACATGTACACGCACGAGAACGAGAACAATAACATGAACGAGAATGAAATCCAGAACACGGACACGAACATGAACAAGGACGAGGACAAGAACGCGAACAAGAACACGAACATGTACGCGAACAAGAACAAGAACACGTACGGAAGGCAAAACAAAAACGGGAATAAGAACGAGAACAAGAACGAGAACAAGAACAAGTAAAAGGACATGTACGCGAACGAGAACATGACCGAGATCAGGATCAGGAACAGGAGCACTATCGAGCACATGTACACCAGAAGGAACAAGAACAAGAACATGAACGAGAACAAGATCGAGAACACGGACATGTCCACGAACGAGAACAGGAACTAAAACACGAACGAGAACAAGAACGAGAACATGAACGAGAACAAGAACATGGAAAAGAACAAGCACATGTACATGAGCATGAACACGAACAAGAACATGATCGAGAACCAGATCAAGAACATGGACACGTACAAGAACGAGACGGAAAACTAGCACATGTACATGAACGAGATCAAGACCGAGACCATGAACAGGAACAAGACCGAAAACACGAAGCAGACCATGACCATAAACATCAACAGAATCGTGTTCACGAACTTGTACGCGAACGAGAACAAAAACGAAAATATGAACGAGAACAAGAACAGGAACAACACCACGAACAAGCACAGGAACAAGACCAAGCACATGTACAAGAACACGAACAAAAACAAGATCATAAACGATAAAAGGTCGAGAACACGGACACCAACATGATTAAAAACAAGAACATGAACAAGAACGAGAACACAAACAAGATCGAAAAGATGTACGAGAGGACAAGAACAGGAACAGAAACAAGCACATATACACGAACGAGAACAAGAACGAGACCATGAACAAGAACACGAACAAAAACACGTTCAAGGACAAGAACACGAACAAGAAAAAAATAGACCACGAACATGTACATGAACGAGGACAAGAACGAGCACATGAACAAAAAAAAACCAGGACACGAACCAGAATAAGAGCATGAACGAGAACAAGAACAAGTACAAGAACATGTACACGAACGAAAACAAGAACGAGAACATGAACCAGAACAAGAACAAGAACACAGACACGAACACGAACAAGAACACGAACACGAAAAGGATTGCAAACACGAACACGGAAAGGATTGCGAACACGAACACGAACGGAAACAAGAACAGGAACGAGAACAAGAACACGAACGGAAAAGGGAACAGAAACGAGAACAAGAACGAGAACGGCAACGAGAACAAGAACAAGAACACAAACAAGAACAGTAAGATGTACGAGAACAAGTACACGAACAGGATCAAGAATGAGCACATGCGCACAAAACAGAACAAGAACAAGATCATGGACGAGAACGAGAATGAGATTACGAACATGAACAAGAACATTAAGGAGAACACGATCGAGAACACGGACACGAACAATAACAAGGAGGAGAACTAGGACATGTACACTAACGAGAACAAGAACAATTACAAGAACATGTACACGAACGAGCAGGAGATCGAGAACATAAACAAGAACAAGAACAAGAACAAGAACAAGAACACGGACATGACCGAGAACAAAAACACGAACACGAACAGGATCGAGAACAAAAACTAGAACAAGAAAACGAACGGAAACAAAAACAGGAACGCGAACGAGACCATAAACGAGAACAGGAACAAGAACGAGAGCAAGGAAGGTAACGGTAACAAGAACAAGAACAAGAACACAAACAAGAACAGCAAGATGAACGAGAACAAGGACAAGAAATAGAACACGAACACGAACGAGAACAAGAACAAGAATAGGAACAAGAACAAGCACATGTACACGAACGAGAACAAGAACAATTAAATGAACGAGAATAAAATCCAGAACACGGACACGAACATGAACACGGACGAGGACAAGAACGCTAACAAGAACAAGCACATGTACGCGAACAAGAACGAGAACGTGACCGAGAACAGGATCAAGAACAGAAGCACTAACGAGCAGATGTACACCAGAAGGAACAAGAACAAGAACATGCACGAGAACAAGATCGAGAACACGGACATGTCCACGAACGAGAACAAGAACTAAAACACGAACGAGAACAAGAACGAGAACATGAACAAGTACAAGAAGAGAAACAAAAACAAGTACAAGATCATATACACGAACGAGAACATGAACAAGAACAAAAACAAGAACAGGAACGAGGACAAGAACATCAACGAGTACAGGAACAAGAATCAAATCTAGAACAAGAACGGTCGCAAGACCCAGACCACGGACACGAACATGTCCAAGAACAAGAACAAGAACGCGAACACGAACAGTAATGGGAACTAGAACGAGAAGAAGAATATGAACACGAACAGGAACAAGAACAGGAACAGGAACAAGAATTAGAACAAGAACGAAAATAAGAACAAGAACAAGATCAAGAATACGAACGCGAACAAGAATGGGAACTGGAACAAGAACAAGAATAAGGACACGAACAGGAACAAGAACAGGAACGGGAACAAGAACGAGTACATGAACGAGAACGAGAACTAGAACATGGACAATAACAAGAACCAGAACGATTGCATGAACGCGAACAAGAACAGTAACGAGAACAAGCACATAGACACGAACATGAACAAGAACGAGAACATGAACGAGAATAAGATCGAAAACACGGACACGAACAAGAACAAGAACACGAACACGAACAGGATTGCGAACAAAAACAAGAACAAGAACGGGAACATGAACTAGAACGAGAACAAGAACACGGACACGAACAAGAACAAGAACACGAACACGAACAGGATTGCGAACGAAAACAAGAACAAGAACAAGAACACGAACGAGAACAAGAACAGGAACGCGAACGAAAACATAATCGAGAACGGGAACAAGAACGAGAACACGAACAAGAACGGTAAGACTTACGAGAACAAGTACATGATCAGGAACTAGAATGAACACATGCGCACAAAACAGAACAAGAACAAGAACGTAGACGAGAACAAGATCACGAACACGGACACGAACAAGAATACGAATAAGGACACGAACATGTACACGAACGAGGACAAGAACAAGAACAAGATTACGGAGGAGAACACGAACACGAACAAGAACAAAATCAAGTTCAAGAACATGTACACGAAAGAGAACGAGAACGATAACATAAACGTAAACAAGATGAAGAACACGGACACGAATACGAGCAAGAAAAAGAACTAGAACATAAACACGGACGAGAACGGGAACGAGAACATGAACGCGATCAAGAACATAAACACGAACAGAATGATGGACGAGAACGAGAACGAGAACAAGAACAAGAACCAGCACGTGTACACAAAAGAGAACGAGACCACGAACATGGATGAGCACGAGATCGAGAACACGGACACGAACAAGAACACGAACGAGAACATGAACTAGAACAGGAACACGAACACGGACGGCAGCAAGAACAAGAAAACGAACACGAACAGGACTGCAAACAAAAACGAGAACAAGATCAAAAACGAGAACGAGAACAACAACGAAAACAAAAACTCGATCAAGAACGAGAACACGAACGAGAACACGAACAACTAGAAGAACATGTATACGAACGAGAACAAGAACGAGAACACGAACAGGAATGCGATCAAAAACAAGAAGACGACCAAGGATACGACCAAGAACAAGAACGAGAACGAGAACGGGAACGAGATCAACAACAAGAACAAGAACAAAAACGAGAACAAGAACAAGAACGTGAACGAGAACGAGATCGAGATTACGGACACGAACAAGAACGAGAACAAGAACAAGAACAATAACATGTACATGAACGAAAACAAGAACAAGATCATGAACAAAAACAAGAACAAGAACAAGAACCCGAACGAGAACAAGAACAGGAATAGAAACAAGAACAAGCACATGTACACGAACGAGAACGAGAACAATAACATGAACGAGAATAAAATCCAGAACACGGGCACGAACATGAACAAGGACAAGGACAAGAACGCGATCAAGAACAAGAACATGTACGCGACCAAGAACAAGAACGAGAACATGATCAAGAACAAGATCAAGAACGGAAAGGAGAACAAAAACGGGATTAAGATCGAGAACAAGAACGAGAACAAGAACAAGTACAAGGACATGTACACGAACGGGAACATGACCGAGAACAGGATCAAGCACAGAAGCACTAACGAGCACATGTACACCAGAAGGAACAAAAACACGAGCAATAAAAAAAAACAACAAGAACATGTACATGAACGAGAACATGAACGAGCACATGAACAAAAAAAAACCGGGACACGAACCAGAACAAGAGCACGAACGAGAACAAGAACAAGTACATGAACATGTACCCGAACGAGAACAAGAATGATAACATGAACCAGAACAAGAACAAGAACACAGACACGAACAAGAACAAGAACACGAACACGAAAATGATTACGAACACGATTACGAACGGGAACAAGAACAGGAGGGAGAACAAGAACACGTACAAGAACATGTACACGAACGAGAACACGATCGAGAACATGGACCACAACACGAACAAGAACACGGACACAGACTAGAACGAGAACACGGACACGGACAGGATTGCGAACAAGAACACGAACGGGAACAAGAACAGTAACCAGAACAAGATCGCGAACGGAAACAAGAACAGGAACGAGAACAAGAACATAAACGGGAACCGGAACAAGAACGAGAGCATGAACGAGAACGGTATCAAGAACACGATCACGAACACAAACAAGAACGGTAAGACTTACGAGAACAAGTACACGAACAGGTACAAGAATGAACACATGCGCACAAAACAGAACGAGGACAAGAACGTAGACGAGAACAAGATCACGAACACGGACACGAACAGGACCAAGAATATGGACAAGAACATGTAAACGAACAAGGACAAGAACAAGAACAAGATAACGAAGGAGAACACGAACACGAACAAGAACAAAAACAAGTTCCAGAACATGTACACGAAAGAGAACGAGAATGAGAACATGAACGAAAACAAGATGAAGAATACGGACACGAATACGAACAAGAAAAAGAACTAGAACGTGAACACGATCGAGAACGGGAACGAGCACATAAACGCGATCAAGAACATAAACACGAACAGGAAGATGGACGAGAACGAGGACAAGAACAAGAACAAGAACCAGCACGTGTACAAAAACGAGAACGAGAACACGAACATGGACGAGAACGAGATCGAGAACACGGACACGAACAAGAACACGAACGAGAACATGAACTATAACAGGAAAAGGAACACGGACGGGAGCAAGAACAAGAAAACGAACACGAACAGGACTGCGAACGAAAACAAGAACAAGAACAAGAACAAGAACACGAACAAGATCAAGAACTCAAACGAGAACAAGCACAAGTACAGGAACATTTACACGAACCAGAACAAGAACGAGAACATGAACGAGAATAAGAACACGAACAAGAACACGACCAAGAACAAGAACAAGAACAAGAACGGAAACGGGAACGAGATCAAGAACGAGAACGAGAACAAATCCGAGAACCAGAACGAAAACGAGAACAAGAACAAGATCAAGAACAAGATCAAGAACACGAGCAAGAACAAGAACGAGAACAAGGACGAGACCACGAACAAAAGCAGGACAAAGAACAAACACATGTACACGAACAAGAACCAGAACAAAAACAAGTACAAGAACAAGAACACGAAAAAGAACTAGAACACGAACGAGAACAAGAACACGAACAAGAACGAGAACAATTACAAGAACATGTACACGAACAAGAACAAGAACACAAACACAACAGAGTACAGGTTCGCGAACACGGACCCAAACAAGAACAAGACGAAGAACTAGAACATGTACATGACCGAGAACAAAAACAAGACAATGAACAGGAACACGGACAAGAACACGAACAAGTACGAGAACATGAACGAGAACAAAAACGAGTACCAGAACATGTACTCGAACGAGAATAAGAACGAAAACATGAACGAGAACAAGAACAAGAACACGGACACGGACAAGAACAAGAACACGGACACGAACAGGAATGCGATCAAAAACAAGAACAAGAACTCGAACAAGAACAAGCACAAGTACATGAACATGTACACGAACAAGAACAAGAACGAGAACATGAACGAGAATGAGAACACGAACAATAACAGGACCAAGAACAAGAACAAGAACAAGAACGGGAACGAGAACGAGATCAAGAACGAGATCGAGAACAACACCAAAAACAGGAACACAAACATGAACGAGAACGTGATCGAAAACACGGGCACGAACAAGAACAATAACAAGAACAAGAACATGTACACGAACCAAAACGAGAACGAGAACAAGAACAAGAACAAAAACAAAACCGAGAACAAGAACAAGAACATGAACGAGACCGAGATCGGAAACAAGGACACGAACAAGAACATGAACACGAACAAAAACATGAACACGAACAAGAACGCGACAGGAACAAGAACAAGTACGAGAACGTGTACACGAACGAGACCATGAACGAGAACAAGAACAGAAACGAGAACAAGCACATGTTCACGAACAAGAACAAGGACGTGAACATGGACGAAGACACAGACAAAAACAGGAAAACGAACAAGCACATGTACACAAACAACAACAAGAACAGAAACATGAACGAGAACAAAATCGAGAACATGAACACGAACACGAACGAGAAGGAGAACAAGAACACGAACAAGAACACGAACTCGAACGAGAACAAGCACAAGTACATGAACATATACACGAACAAGAACAAGAACGAGAACATGAACGAGAACAAGAACAAGAACACGGCCGCGAACAAAAACCAGAATACGAACACGACCAGGATTGCGAACACAAACACGAACAAGAACAAGAACACGAACAAGATCAAGAACTCGTCCGAGAACAAGCACAAGTACATGAACATATACACGAACAAGGACACGAACAAGAACATGAACACGAACAAGAACATGAACACGAACAAGAACGCGACAGGAACAAGAACAAGTACGAGAACGTGTACACGAACGAGACCATGAACGAGAACAAGAACAGAAACGAGAACAAGCACATGTTCACGAACAAGAACGAGGACGTGAACATGGACGAAGACACGGACAAAAACAGGAAAACGAACAAGCACATGTACACAAACAACAACAAGAACAGAAACATGAACGGGAACAAAATCGAGAACATGAACACGAACACGAACGAGAAGGAGAACAAGAACACGAACAAGAACACGGACTCAAACAGGATCGCGAACAAAAACGAGAACAAGAACAAGAACAAGAACACGAGCAAGAACAAGAACGAGAACAAGAACAAGGAAGATACGAGAACATGTACACGAACAAAAACAAGAACGAGAACATGAACGAGAATAAGAACGCGAACAAGAACACGACCACGAACAAGAACAAGAACATGAACAAGAACAAGAACACGAACAAGAACAAGAACACGAACGAGATCAAGAACTCGAACGAAAACAAGCACAAGTACATGAACATATACACGAACAAGAACAAGAACGAGAACATGAACGAGAATAAGAACACGAACACGAACACGACCAAGAACAAGAACAAGAACAAGAACGGAATCGGGAACGAGATCAAGAACGAGAACGAGAACAAAACCGAGAACCAGAACGTAAACATGAACGAGAACGAGATCGAGAACACGTACACGAACAAGAACGAGAACACGGACACGAACAGGAACAAGAACACGGACTCGAACAGGATCGCGAACAAAAACGAGAACAAGAACAAGAACAAGAACACGAGCAAGAACAAGAACGAGATCAAGAACAAGAAAAAATACAAGAACATGTACACAAACAAAAACAAGAACGAGAACATGAACGAGAATACGAAGACGAACAAGAACACGACCACGAACAAGAACAAGAACAAGAACGGGAACGGGAACGAGATCAAGAACAAGATCAAGAACGAAACCGAGAACAAGATCGAAAACATGAACGAGAACAATATCGAGAACACGGACACGAACCGGAACAAGAACACGGACTCGAACAGGATCGTGAACAAAAACGAGAACAAGAACAAGAACAAGAACGGGAACGAGAACGAGATCAAGAACGAGATCGAGAACAACACCAAAAACAGGAACACAAACATGAACGAGAACGTGATCGAAAACACGGGCACGAACAAGAACAATAACAAGAACAAGAACATGTACACGAACCAAAACGAGAACGAGAACAAGAACAAGAACAAAAACAAAACCGAGAACAAGAACAAGAACATGAACGAGACCGAGATCGGAAACAAGGACACGAACAAGAACATGAACACGAACAAGAACATGAACACGAACAAGAACGCGACAGGAACAAGAACAAGTACGAGAACGTGTACACGAACGAGACCATGAACGAGAACAAGAACAGAAACGAGAACAAGCACATGTTCACGAACAAGAACAAGGACGTGAACATGGACGAAGACACAGACAAAAACAGGAAAACGAACAAGCACATGTACACAAACAACAACAAGAACAGAAACATGAACGAGAACAAAATCGAGAACATGAACACGAACACGAACGAGAAGGAGAACAAGAACACGAACAAGAACACGAACTCGAACGAGAACAAGCACAAGTACATGAACATATACACGAACAAGAACAAGAACGAGAACATGAACGAGAACAAGAACAAGAACACGGCCGCGAACAAAAACCAGAATACGAACACGACCAGGATTGCGAACACAAACACGAACAAGAACAAGAACACGAACAAGATCAAGAACTCGACCGAGAACAAGCACAAGTACATGAACATATACACGAACAAGGACACGAACAAGAACATGAACACGAACAAGAACATGAACACGAACAAGAACGCGACAGGAACAAGAACAAGTACGAGAACGTGTACACGAACGAGACCATGAACGAGAACAAGAACAGAAACGAGAACAAGCACATGTTCACGAACAAGAACGAGGACGTGAACATGGACGAAGACACAGACAAAAACAGGAAAACGAACAAGCACATGTACACAAACAACAACAAGAACAGAAACATGAACGGGAACAAAATCGAGAACATGAACACGAACACGAACGAGAAGGAGAACAAGAACACGAACAAGAACACGGACTCAAACAGGATCGCGAACAAAAACGAGAACAAGAACAAGAACAAGAACACGAGCAAGAACAAGAACGAGAACAAGAACAAGGAAGATACGAGAACATGTACACGAACAAAAACAAGAACGAGAACATGAACGAGAATAAGAACGCGAACAAGAACACGACCACGAACAAGAACAAGAACATGAACAAGAACAAGAACACGAACAAGAACAAGAACACGAACGAGATCAAGAACTCGAACGAGAACAAGCACAAGTACATGAACATATACACGAACAAGAACAAGAACGAGAACATGAACGAGAATAAGAACACGAACACGAACACGACCAAGAACAAGAACAAGAACAAGAACGGAATCGGGAACGAGATCAAGAACGAGAACGAGAACAAAACCGAGAACCAGAACGAAAACATGAACGAGAACGAGATCGAGAACACGTACACGAACAAGAACGAGAACACGGACACGAACAGGAACAAGAACACGGACTCGAACAGGATCGCGAACAAAAACGAGAACAAGAACAAGAACAAGAACACGAGCAAGAACAAGAACGAGAACAAGAACAAGAAAAAATACAAGAACATGTACACAAACAAAAACAAGAACGAGAACATGAACGAGAATACGAAGACGAACAAGAACACGACCACGAACAAGAACAAGAACAAGAACGGGAACGGGAACGAGATCAAGAACAAGATCAAGAACGAAACCGAGAACAAGATCGAAAACATGAACGAGAACAATATCGAGAACACGGACACGAACCGGAACAAGAACACGGACTCGAACAGGATCGTGAACAAAAACGAGAACAAGAACAAGAACAAGAACACGAAGAAAATCGAGAATTCGAACACGGACAAAACCAAGAACATGAACATGTACACGAGCAAGAACAAGAACTAGAACTTGAACGAGAACAAGAACAAGAACAAGAACACGCTCGAGGACAACAACGAGAACAAGAACGGGAACGAGATCAAGAACACGAACAAGAACACCACAGAAAAAAGAAGAAGTACAAGAACATGTACACGAACGAGAACACGAACGAGAACAGAAACAAAAACAAGAACATGTACTCGAACGAGAAGAAGAACGAGAACATGAACGAGAACAAGACCAAAAACATGAACGAGAACAAGATCGAGAACACGCACACGGACGAAAACATGAACGAGAACAAGATCGAGAACACGCACACGAACAAAAACAAGAACACGGACTCGAACAGGATTGCGAACAAAAACGAGAACAAGTACAAGAACAAGAACACGAACAAAAACAAGAACATGAACATGTACACGAACAAAAACGAGAACGGGTACATGAACAGGAACCAAAACAAGAACACGAACAAGAAGATGTACACGGAAGAGATCAAGTACGGGTACATGAACAAGAACAAAAACACAAACACGAACAAGGACAAGAACACGAACACGAACACGAACCGGGCTGCGAACGAAAACAAGAACAAGAAAAAGAACACGAACAGCAAGTAAAACAGGAACGAGAACAAGAACATGAACAAAAACAGAAACAAGAACGAGAGCGAGGACGAGAACGGTAACAAGAACAAGAACAAAAACACGATCAGGAACAGGAAGATGTACGCGAACAAGTACGGGAACAGGAACAAGAACAAGCACATGTGCACAAAACATAACAAGAACGCGAACATGAACGAGAACAAGATCGAAAACACGGACACGATCAAAAACAAGAACATGTACAGGAACCAGTACGAGAACATGTACAAGAACAAGAACAAGAACGAGAACATGAACGAGAACAAGAACACGAACAAGAACACGACCAAGAACAGGAACAATAACACGAACAAGAACAAGTACACAAACATGAACACAAACAAGAACAAGAACGAGAACATGAACGAGAACAAGAACACGCACGAGAACACGACCAAGAACAGGACCAATAACACAAACAAGAACAAGTACAAAAACACGTACACGAATAAGAACACGAACAAAAACACAACAGAGTACAGGTTCTCGAACACGGACACAAACAAGAACAAGACGAAGAACTAGAACATGTACATGACCGAGACCAAAAACAAGACAATGAACAGAAACACGGACAAGAACACGAACAAGTACGAGAACATGAACGAGAACGAAAATGAGTACCAGAACATGTACTCGAACGATAATAAGAACGAAAACACGAACAAGCACAAGAACAAGAACACGGACACGGACAAGAACAAGATCACGGACACGAACAGGAATGCGATCAGAAACGAGAACAAGAACTCGAACAAGAACAAGCACAAGTACATGAACATGTACACGAACAAGAACAAGATCGAGAACATTAACAAGAATGAGAACACGAACAATAACAGGACCAAGAACAAGAACAAGAACAAGAACGGGAACGGGAATGAGATCAAGAACGAGATCGAGAACAACACCAAAAACAAGAACAAAAACATGAACGAGAACGTGATCGAAAACACGGGCACGAACAAGAACAAGAACAAGAACAAGAACATGTACACGAACCAAAACGAGAACGAGAACAAGAACGAGAACATGAACGAGACCGAGATCGGAAACAAGAACACGAACAAGAACATGAACACGAACAAGAACGCGACAGGAACAAGAACTAGTACGAGAACATGTACACGAACGAGACCATGAAAGAGAACAAGAACAGAAACGAGAACATGCCCATGTTCACGAACAAGAACAAGGACGTGAACATGGACGAAGACACAGACAAAAACAGGAAAACGAACAAGCACATGTACACAAACAACAACAAGAACAGAAGCATGAACGCGAACAAAATCGAGAACATGAACACGAACACGAACGAGAAGGAGAACAAGAACACGAACAGGAACACGAACTTGAACGAGAACAAGCACAAGTACATGAACATATACACGAACAAGAACAAGAACGAGAACATGAACGAGAACAAGAACAAGAACACGGCCGCGAACAAGAACCAGAATACGAACACGACCAGGATTGCGAACACAAACACGAACAAGAACAAGAACTCGAACAAGATCAAGAACTCGAACGAGAACAAGCACAAGTACATGAACATATACACGAACAAGAACAAGGACGAGAACATGAACGAGAATAAGAACCCGAACAAGAACACGACCAAGAACAAGAACAAGAACGAGAACGGAAAAGGAAACGAGATCAAGAACGAGAACGAGGACAAAACCGAGAACCAGAACGAAAACATGAACGAGAACGAGATCGAGAACACGGACACGAACCAGAACAAGAACACGGACACGAACAAGAACAAGAACACGGACTCAAACAGGATCGCGGACAAAAACGAGAACAAGAACGAGAACACGAACACGAGCAAGAACAAGAACGAGAACAAGAACAAGGAAAATACAAGAACATGTACACGAACAAAAACGAAAACGAGAACATGAACGAGAATAAGAACACGAACAAGAACACGACCACGAACAACAACAAGAACACGAACGAGAACAAGAACACGGACACGAACAAGAACAAGAACACGGACTCGAACAGGATCACGAACAAAAACGAGAACAAGAACAAGAACAAGAACACGAGCAAGAACAAGAACGAGAACAAGGACGAGACCACGAACAAAAACAGGACAAATAACAAACACATGTACACGAACAAGAACCAGAACAAAAACAAGTTCACGAACAAGAACACGAACAAGAACTAGAACACGAACGAGAACAAGAACACGAACAAGAACGAGATCAAGTACAAGAACATGTACACGAACAAGAACAAGAACAAAAACACAACAGAGTACAGGTTCGCGAACACGGACACAAACAAGAACAAGACGAAGAACTAGAACATGTACATGACCGAGAACAAAAACAAGACAATGAACAGGAACACGGACAAGAACACGAAGAAGTACGAGAACATGAACGAGAACAAAAACGAGTACCTGAACATGTACTCGAACGAGAATAAGAACGAAAACATGAACGAGAACAAGAACAAGAACAAGAACGAGAACATGAACGAGAATGAGAACACGAACAATAACAGGACCAAGAACAAAAACAAGAACAAGAACGGGAACGGAAACGAGATCGAGAACAACACCAAAAACAGGAACAAAAACATGAACGAGAACGTGATCGAAAACACGGGCACGAACAAGAACAAGAACAAGAACATGTACACGAACCGAAACAAGAACGAGAACAAGAACAAGAACAAAAACAAAACCGAGAACAAGAACAAGAACATGAACGAGACCGAGATCGGAAACAAGGACACGAACAAGAACATGAACACGAACAAGAACGCGACAGGAACAAGAACAAGTACGAGAACATGTACACGAACGAGACCATGAACGAGAACAAGGACATGTTCACGGACAAGAACAAGGACGTGAACATGGACGAAGACACAGACAAAAACAGGAAAACGAACAAGAACATGTACACAAACAACAACAAGAACAGAAACATGAACGAGAACAAAATCGAGAACATGAACACGAACACGAACGAGAAGGAGAACAAGAACACGAACAAGAACACGAACTCGAACGAGAACAAGCACAAGTACATGAACATATACACGAACAAGAACAAGAACGAAACCATGAACGAGAATAAGAACACGAACAAGAACACGACCAAGAACAAGAACAAAAACAAGAACGGAAAAGGGAACGAGATCAAGAACGAGAACGAGAACAAAACCGAGAACCAGAACGAAAACATGAACGAGAACGAGATCGAGAACACGGACACGAACAAGAACAAGAACACGGACACGAACAAGAACAAGAACACGGACTCAAACAGGATCGCGAACAAAAACGAGAACAAGAACAAGAACAAGAACACGAGCAAGAACAAGAACGAGAAGAAGAACAAGGAAAATACAAAAACATGTACACGAACAAAAACAAGAACGAGAACATGAACGAGAATAAGAACACGAACAAGAACACGACCACGAACAAGAACAAGAACACGAACAAGAACACGAACATGAACGAGATCAAGAACTCGAACGAGAACAAGCACAACTACATGAACATATACACGAACAAGAACAAGAACGAGAACATGAACGAGAATAAGAACACGAACAATAACAGGACCAAGAACAAGAACACGAACAGGAAAAGGATTGCGAACACAAACACGAAAAGGATTGCGAACACGAACACGAACGGGAACAAGAACAGGAACGAGAACACGAACACGGACGGAAAAGGGAACAGAAACGAGAACAAGAACAAGAACACAAACAAGAACAGTAAGATGTACGAGAACAAGTACACGAACAGGATCAAGAATGAGCACATGCGCACAAAACAGAACAAGAACAAGATCATGGACGAGAACAAGATCGTTAACACGGACACGAAAAAGAACAAGAACAAGAACACGAACATGTACACGAACACGAACAAGAACGAGAACATGAACTAGAACAATAACACGAACAAGGATACGACCAAGAACAAGAACAAAAACAAGAACGGGAACGAGATCACGATCACGAACAAGAACAAACCCGAGAACAAAAACAAGAACATGAACGAGAACGAGAATGAGATTACGAACATGAACAAGAACATGAAGGAGAACACGATCGAGAACACGGACACGAACAATAACAAGGAGGAGAACTAGAACATGTACACTCACGAGAACAAGAACAATTACAAGAACATGTACACGAACGAGCACGAGATCGAGAACATGAACAAGAACAAGAACAAGAACACGGACATGGACCAGAACCAAAACACGAACACGAACAGGATCAAGAAGAAAAACTAGAACAAGAAAACGTACGGAGACAAAAACAGGAACGCGAATGAGACCATAAACGAAAACAGGAACAAGAACGAGAGGAAGAAAGGTAACGGTAACAAGAACAAGAACATGAACACAAACAAGAACAGCAAGATGAACGAGAACAAGGACAAGAAATAGAACACGAACACGAACGAGAACAAGAACGAGAACATGAACAAGTACTAGAAGAAAAACTAGAACAAGAACAGAAACGAGGACAAGAACATCAACGAGTACAGGAACAAGAACCAAATCGAGAACAAGAACGGTCACAAGACCCAGAACACGGACACGAACATGTACAAGAACAAGAACAAGAACGCGAACACGAACAGTAATGGGAACTAGAACGAGAACGAGAATATGAACACGAACAGGAACAAGATCAGGAACAGGAACAAGAATTAGAACAAGAACGAAAATAAGAACAAGAACAAGATCAAGAATACAAACACGAACAAGAATGGGAACTAGAACAAGAACAAGAATAAGAACACGGACAGGAACAAAAACAGGAACGGGAACAAGAACGAGTACATGAACGAGAACGAGAACTAGAACATGGACAATAACAAAAACAAGAACGATTGCATGAACGCGAACAAGAACAGTAACGAGAACGAGCACATAGACACGAACATGAACAAGAACGAGAACATGAACGAGAATAAGATAAAAAACACGGACACGCACAAGAACAAGAACACGAACACGAACAGGATTGCGAACAAAAACAAGAACAAGAACGGGAACATGAACTAGAACGAGAACAAGAACACGGACACGAACAAGAACAAGAACACGAACACGAACAGGATTGCGAACGAAAACAAGAACAAGAACAAGAACACGAACGAGAACGAGATCAGGAACGCGAACGACAACATAATCGCGAACGGGAACAAGAACGAGAACACAAACAAGAACGGTAAGACTTACGAGAACAAGTACACGAACAGGAACAAGAATGAACACATGCGCACAAAACAGAACAAGAACAAGAACGTAGACGAGAACAAGATCACGAACACGGACACGAACAGGAACAAGAATATGGACACGAACATGTAAACGAACAAGGACAAGAACAAGAACAAGATAACGAAGGAGAACACGAACACGAACAAGAACAAAAACAAGTTCAAGAACATGTACACGAAAGAGAACGAGAATGAGAACATGAACGAAAACAAGATGAAGAACACGGACACGAATACGAGCAAGGAAAAGAACTAGAACATAAACACGAACGAGAACGGGAAAGAGAACATGAACGCGATCAAGAACATAAACACGAACAGAATGATGGACGAGAACGAGGACAAGAACAAGAACAAGAACCAGCACGTGTACACAAGAGAGAACGAGACCACGAACATGGATGAGAACGAGATCGAGAACACGGACACGAACAAGAACACGAACGAGAACATGAACTAGAACGGGAACAGGAACACGGACGGCAGCAAGAACACGAAAACGAACACGAACAGGACTGCGAACAAAAACGAGAACAAGAACAAAAACGAGAACGAGAACAACAACTAAAACAAAAACTCGATCAAGAACGAGAACACGAACGAGAACACGAACAAGTAGAAGAACATGTATACGAACGAGAACAAGAACGAGAACATGTACTACATCAAGAACAAGAACACGGACACGAACAAGAACAACAACACGAAAAGGAATGCGATCAAAAACAAGAAGACGACCAAGGATACGACCAAGAACAAGAACGAGAACGAGAACGGGAACGAGATCATCAACAAGAACAAGAACAAAACCGAGAACAAGAACAAGAACATGAACGAGAACGAGATCGAGATTACGGACACGAACAAGAACGAGAACAAGAAAAAGAACAATAACATGTACATGAACGAAAACAAGAACAAGATCATGAACAAAAACAAGAACAAGAACAGGAACCCGAACGAGAACAAGAACAGGAACAGAAACAAGAACAAGCACATGTACATGAACGAGAACAAGAACAATAACATGAACGAGAATAAAATCCAGAACACGGGCACGAACATGAACAAGGACAAGGACAAGAACGCGAACAAGAACAAGAACATGTACGCGATCAAGAACACGAACGAGAACATAAACAAGAACAATATCAAGAACGGAAAGGAGAACAAAAACGGGATTAAGAACGAGAACAAGAACGAGAACAAGAACAAGTACAAGGACATGTACACGAACGGGAACATGACCGAGAACAAGATCAAGCACAGAAGCACTAACGAGCACATGTACACCAGAAGGAACAAAAACATGAGCAATAAAAAAAAAGAACAAGAACATGTACATGAACGAGAACAAGAACGAGCACATGAACAAAAAAAAACCAGGACACGAACCAGAACAAGAGCGCGAACGAGAACAAGAACAAGTAAATGAACATGTACCCGAACGGGAACAAAAATGATAACATGAACCTGAACAAGAACAAGAACACAGACACGAACAAGAACAAGAACACGAACACGAATAGGATGACGAACACGAACACGAACGGGAACAAGAACAGGAACGAGAACAAGAACACGTACAAGAACATGTACACGAACGAGAACACGACCAAGAACATGGACCACAACGAGAACAAGAACACGGACACAGACTAGAACAAGAACACGGACACGGACAGGATTGCGAACAAGAACACGAACGGGAACAAGAACAGTAACCAGAACAAGAACGCGAACGGAAACAAGAACAGGAACGAGAACAAGAACATAAATGGGAACCGGAACAAGAACGAGAGCATGAACGAGAACGGTATCGAGAACAAGATCACGAACACAAACAAGAACGGTAAGACTTACGAGAACAAGTACACGAACAGGAACAAGAATGAACACATGCGCACAAAACAGAACAAGAACAAGAACGTAGACGAGAACAAGATCACGAACACGGACACGAACAGGAACAAGAATATGGACACGAACATGTAAACGAACAAGAACAAGATAACGAAGGAGAACACGAACACGAACAAGAACAAAAACAAGTTCAAGAACATGTACACGAAAGAGAACGAGAATGAGAACATGAACGGAAACAAGATAAAGAACACGGACACGAATACGAACAAGAAGAAGAACTGAAACGTGAACACGAACGAGAACGGGAACGAGAACATAAACGCGATCAAGAACATAAACACGAACAGGAAGATAGACGAGAACGAGGACAAGAACAAGAACAAGAACCAGCACGTGTACACAACAGAGAACGAGAACACGAACATGGATGAGAACGAGATCGAGAACACGGACACGAACAAGAACACGAACGAGAACATGAACTATAACAGGAACAGGAACACGGACGGGAGCAAGAACAAGAAAACGAACACGAAAAGGACTGCGAACAAAAACAAGAACAAGAACAAGAACATAATCGACAACACGAACAAGTAGAAGAACATGTATGCGAACGAGAACAAGAACGAATACATGTACTTCAACAAGAACAAGAACACGGACACGAACAAGAACAAGAACACGAACAGGAATGCGATCAGAAACAAGAAGACGAACAAGATCAAGAACTCGAACGAGAACAAGCACAAGTACATGAACATTTACACGAACAAGAACAAGAACGAGAACATGAACGAGAATAAGAACACGAACAAGAACAAGAACACGAACAGGAATGCGATCAGAAACAAGAAGACGAACAAGATCAAGAACTCGAACGAGAACGAGCACAAGTACATGAACATTTACACGAACAAGAACAAGAACGAGAACATGAACGAGAATAAGAACAAGAACTAAAACAACACCAAGTACAAGAACATGTACACGGACGAGAACAGAAACAAGAACAAGACCAAGAACAAAAACAAAACCAAGAACAAGAACAAGAACATGAACGAGAACAAGATCGAGAACACGGACACGAACGTGAACATGAACACGAGCAAGATCACGACAGGAACAAGAACAAGTACATAAACAAGTACACGAACGGAAACATGAACGAGAACGAGAAAAGCAACGAAAACAAGCTCGTGTACACGAACAAAAACCAGAACGAGAACATGGACGAGAACAGAGACAAAAACAGGAAACAGAACAAGCACATGTACACAAACAACAACAAGAACAGAAACACGAACGAGAACAAAATCGAGAACACAAACACGAACAAGTTCAAGAACGAGAACCTGAACATGTACACGAACGGAATCAAGAACTGGTACATGAACAAAGACAAAAACGAAAACACGAACATGAACAAGAACACGAACACGAACGAGTACCAGAACATGTACTCGAATGAGAATAAGAACGAGAACATGAACGAGAACAAGAACAAGAACACGGACACGAACAAGAACACGAACACGAACACGAACAGGATTGCGAACAAAAACAAGAACAAGATCAAGAACACGAACAAGAACGAGAACTCGAACAAGAACAAGCACAAGTACATGAACATGTACACGAACAAGAACAAGAACGACAACATGAACGAGAATAAGAACACGAACAAGAACATGACCAATAACAAGAACAAGAACAAGAAGGGAAACGGGAACGAGATCAAGAACGCGATCGAGAACAGCACCAAGAACAAGAACAAAAACATGAACGAGAACGTGATCGAGAACACGGGGACGACCACGAACAAGATCAACAACACAAACATGTACACGAACCAGAACGAGAACGAAAACACGAACAAGAACACAAACAAAACCGCGAACAAGAACAGGAACATGAACGAGAACGAGATCGAGAACACGGACACGAACAAGAACGCGACAGGAACAAGAATAAGTACAAGAACATAAACACGAACGAGAACATGGACGAGAACGAGATCGAGAACACGGACACGAACAAGATCAAGAACACGAACACGAACAGAATTGCGAACAAAAACAAGAACAAGAACACGAACACTAACAAGAACAAGAACACGAACAAGAACAAGCACAAGTACATGATCATGTACACGAACAAGAACAAGAACGAGAACATTAACGAGAATGAGAACACGAACAAGAACACGACCAAGAACAAGAACACAAACATGAACGGGAACGGAAACAAGTACGAGAACATGTACTCGAACGAGAATAACAACGAGAACATGAACGAGAACGGGAACAAGAACACGGACATGAACAAGAACCCGAACGAGAATAGAAACAAGTACAAGAACATGAACTCGAATGAGAATAACAACGAGAACATGAACGAGAACAGAAACAAGAACACGGAAACGAACAAGAACGAGAACACGAACACAAACAGGATATCGGACGAAAACGAGAACAAAAACTCGAACAAGAACAAGCACAAGTACATGAACATGTACACGAACACGAACAAGAACGAGAACATGAACGGGAATAAGAACACGAACAAGAACACGACCAAGAACAAAAACAAGAACAAGAACGAAAACGGGAACGAGATCAAGAACGAGAACGAGAACAAAACCGAGAACAATAACGAAAACATGAACGAGAACGAGATCGAGAACACGGGCACGAACAAGAACAAGAACGAGAACAAGAACATGTACACGAACCAGAATGAGAACGAGAACAAGAATAAGAACGAAAACAAAACCGAGAACAAGAACAAAAACACGAACCAGAACGAGATCGAGATCAAGAACAAGGACAAGAGCATGAACAAGAACATGAACACGAACAAGAACACGACAGGAACAAGAAGAAGTACAAGAACATGTACACGAACGAGAACATGAACAAGAACGAGAACAAAAACAGGAACAGGCACAAGCACATGTACGCGAACAAGAACAAGAACATGAACATGATCGAAAACAAGAACAAGAACAAGTACAAGAACATGTACATGAACGAGAACACGAACGAGAACAAGATAAAAACAAGAACAAAACCAAGAACACAAACGAGAACACGTACGAGAATGAGATCGAGAACACGGAGGCGAACAAGAACATGAACACGAACAAGAACACGGCAGGAACAAGAACAAGTACAAGAACATGTACACGAACGAGAACACGAACGAGAACACGAACAGGAACGAGAACAACATCGAGAACACCAACACAAACAAGAATATGAAGGAGAACTAGAACATGTACACGAACGGATACAAGAACGCGTACATGAACGAGAACAACAACAAGAACACGAATATGAACAAGAACGCGAACAAGAGCTCGAACACGAATGAGAACAGAAACAAGTACAAGAACACGGACGCGAACAAGAACACGAACACAACAGGATTACGAACAAAAACAAGAAATAGAACAAGAACACGAACAAGAACAAGAACACGAACGAGAAAAAGCACAAGTACATGCACATGTACACGAACAAGAACAAGAACAAGAACATGAACGAGAATAAGAACACGAATAATAACACGAGCACGAACAAGAACGGGAACAAGAACACGAGCAAGAAGGAGAACGAGAACAAGAACAAGAAAAACTACACGAACATGTTCACAAACAAAAACAAGAACGAGAACATGCACGAGAATAAGAAGAGTAACAACAACACGAACAATATCAGGCGCACGACCAAGCACATGTACCAGAACAAGAACAAAAACATGAACGAGAACAAGATCTAGTACAGGGACACGAACATGACCAAGGACAAGATCTAAAACGCGAACACGAACAAGAACATGTACGCGAACAAGAATAAACACAAGAACATGAACGAGACCGAGAACAAGAACGGGACGGAAAACAAAAACGGGAATGAGAACGAGAACAAGAACGAGGACGAAAACCGGAACACGAACAAGATGAAGAGCGAAAACAAGAATGGGAACATGAACAAAAACAGGACAATGAACAAGAACAAGCACATTAACATGTACACGAACAACAACAAGAACGAGAACATGAACGAGACCACGAACAAAAGCAGGAAAACAAACGAGCACATGTGGACAAACAACAACGAGAACAAAAACATGAACAAGAACGAGATCGAGAATAAAAATAAGAACAAGAACACGAACAAGAACAAGAACGAGAACAAGAACGAGGAAAACTACAAGAACATGTACGCAAACACGAACTAGAATGAGAACATGGACGAGAATAAGAACACGAACAAGAACATGACCAAGAACAAGAACAAGAACAAGAACGGGAACGGAAACGAGATCAGGATCAAGAACAAGAACGAAACCGAGAACAAGAACAAAAACGTGAACGAGAACAAAATCGAGAACACGGACACGAACAAGAACAAGAACACGGACACGAACATGAACAAGAACTAGAACATGAACAAGACCAAGAACAAGAACAAAAACACGCTCGAAAACAAGAACAAGAACAAGAACGTGAACGAGATCAAGAACACGATCAAGAACAAAACCGAGAACAAGAACGAGAACATGAACGAGAACGAGATCGAGAACACGGACACGAACGAAAACAAGAACAAGAACTGGAGCACGAACACGAACAAGAACACGAACAAGAACATGGACAAGAACAAGAACAAGTACAAGAACATGTAATCGATCGAGAACATGAACGAATACAAGAACAAGAACAGGAACACGAACAAGAACACAACAGAAACAAGAAGAAGTACACGAACATGCACACGACCGAGAACATGAACGAAAACGAGAACACGAACCCGAACGAAACCGAGAACAAGAACAAAAACTCGAACGAGAACGAGATCGAGAACACGGACACGAACAAGAACAAGAACACGGACACGAACAGGATTCCGAACAAAAACAAGAACGAGAACACGAACAAGAACACGAACAAGAACATGAAATCGAACAAGAACAAGAACAAGTACATGACACGTACACGAACAATAACACGAAATAGAACATGGACGAGAACAAGAACGAGAACAAGAACACGCTCAAGAACAAGAACAAGAAGAAGATCGGGAACGAGATCAAGAACACGAACAAGAACAAAACCGAGAACAAGAACAAGAACATGAACGAGAACAAGATCGTGAACACGGACATGAACAACAACAAGAACAAGAACAATAACCAATACATGTACACGAACGGGAACGAGAGCGGGTACATGAACACGAACAGAAACAAGAACACGAACAAGAAGATGTACACGAACGAGATCAAGAACGGGTACATGAACAAGAACAAAAACAAGAACACAATCAAGGAGAAGAACACGAACGAAAACAAGAATGAGAAGATGAACTAGAACCAGAACAACAAAACGGACACGAGCAAGAACAAGAACATGAACATGAACCGGATTGCGAACAAAAACGAGAACAAAAACAAGAACACGAACACGAACCGGATTGCGAACAAAAACAAGAACAAGAACGAGAACACGAACAGCAAGTAAAACAGGGACGAGAACAAGAACATGAACAAAAACAGAAACAAGAACGAGAGCGAGGACGAGAACGGTAACAAGAACAAGAACAAGAACACAAACAGGAACAGGAAGATGTACGCGATCAAGTACGAGAACAGGAACAAGAACAAGCACATGTGCACAAAACATAACAAGAACGCGAACATGAACGAGATTAAGATCGAAAACACGGAGGCGAACAAAAACAAGAACATGTACATGAACCAGAATGAGAAGATGTACAAGAACAAGAACAAGAACGAGAACATGAACGAGAACATGAACGATAACAAGAACACGAACGAGAACACGACCATGAACAAGGACAATAACACAAACAAGAACATGTACACAAACATGTACACGAACAAGAACAAGACCGATAACATGAACGAAAACAAGAACAAGATCAGGAACAAGAACATGTACACGAACGAGAACAAGAAAAAAAGCAACTCCAAAACCGAGAACAAGAACAACAACATGAACGAGAATGAGAACACGAACAATAACAGGACCAAGAACAAGAACAAGAACAAGAACGGGAACGGGAACCAGATCAAGAACGAGATCGAGAACAACACCAAGATCAAGAACAATAACATGAACGAGAACGTGATCGAGAACACGGGCACGTACAAGAACAAGAACAAGAACAATAAGAAGAACATGTACACGAACCAGAACGAGAACAAGAACAAAAACAAGAACAAAATCAACAACAAGAACAAGAACAAGAACATGAACGAGAACGAGATCGATAACACGGACACGAACAAGAACGCGACAGGAACAAGAACAAGCACAAGAACATGTACACGAATGAGAACATGAACGAGAACGAGATCGAGAACACGGACACTCACAATAACAAGAACACGATTGATATCACGAACATGTACACGAATGAGAACATGAACGGAAACAAGAACAAGAGCAGGAACAAGATCAAGCACATGTACACGTACAAAAACAAGAACGCGAACATAAACGAGAACAATATCAAGAACGGGAACGGAAACGAGATCAAGAACGAGAACGAGCACAAAACCGAGAACCAGAACAAAAACACGAACGAAAACGAGATCGAGACCACAGGCACGAACACGAACAAGAACAAGAATAAGAACATGTACACGAACCATAACGTGAACGAGAACATGTACAAGAACAAGAACAAGAACGAAAACAAGAACAAAAACAAGAACAAGGACACGACCAAGCACAAGATCAGAAACAAGAACAAGAAAATGTACAAGAACATGTACACAAACAAGAACACGAACGAGAACATGCACGAGAAAAAGAACACGAACAAGAACACGACCAAGAACAAGAACAAGAACGGGGATGGGAACAAGTACACCAACAAGAACAAGAACTTGAACAGAAACAAGTACCTGAACAAGAACACACTCCAGAACAACATCAAGAACAAGAATCGGGAACGAGATCAACAACACGAACAAGAACAAAAGCGAGACCAAGAACAAGAACATGAACGAGAACGAGATCGAGAACACGGACACGAACACAAACAAGAAAAAGAACAAAAACACGAACAAGAACAAGAACGTAAACAAGAACAAGAACAACAACAAGTACACGGACATATACACGGACGAGAACGAGAACGAGAACAAGAACAAGAACAAGAACAGGAACAAAACCGAGAACAAGAACAAGAGCATGAACGAGAACGAGATCGAAAACACGGACAAGAACAAGCACATGTACACGAAGAAGAAGAAGACCGAGAACATGGACGAGAACACAGACAAGAACAGGAAAAAGAACAAGCACATGTACACAAACAACAACACGGACAGAAACATGAAGGGGAACAAAATCGAGAACACGAACAAGAACAAGAACAAGAAGAAAAGCCAGAACATGTACACGAACGGAGACAAGAACGAGAACATTCACAAGAACGAGACCAAGAACGAGAACATGAACGAGAACATGAACACGAACAAAAACACGACCAAGAACAAGAACAAGAACAAGAACGGGAACGGGAACCAGATCAAGAACGAGATCGAGAACAACACCAAGATCAAGAACAATAACATGAACGAGAACGTGATCGAGAACTCGGGCACGTACAAGAACAAGAACAAGAACAATAAGAAGAACATGTAGAAGAAGAAGAAGTACGAAGAAGTACAATACCATGCACACGAATGAGAACATAAACGAAAACGAGAACAAGAACACGAACGCGAATAAGCGCATGTACACGAACAAGAACAAGAGCAAGAACGTGAACAAGAACTAAAACAACACCAAGTACAAGAACATGTACACGGACGAGAACAGAAACGAGAACAAGACCAAGAACAAAAACAAAACCGAGAACAAGAACAAGAACATGAACGAGAACAAGATCGAGAACACGGACACGAACGTGAACATGAACACGAGCAAGATCACGACAGGAACAAGAACAAGTACATAAACAAGTACACGAACGGAAACATGAACGAGAACGAGAAAAGCAACGAAAACAAGCTCGTGTACACGAACAAAAACCAGAACGAGAACATGGACGAGAACAGAGACAAAAACAGGAAACAGAACAAGCACATGTACACAAACAACAACAAGAACAGAAACACGAACGAGAACAAAATCGAGAACACGAACACGAACAAGATCAAGAACGAGAACCTGAACATGTACACGAACGGAATCAAGAACTGGTACATGAACAAAGACAAAAACGAAAACACGAACATGAACAAGAACACGAACACGAACGAGAACAGAAACGAGTACCAGAACATGTACTCGAATGAGAATAAGAACGGGAACATGAACGAGAACAAGAACAAGAACACGGACACGAACAAGAACACGAACACGAACACGAACAGGATTGCGATCAAAAACAAGAACAAGATCAAGAACACGAACAAGAACGAGAACTCGGACAAGAACAAGCACAAGTACATGAACATGTACACGAACAAGAACAAGAATGATATCATAAACGAGAACAAGAACAGTATCAACAACACGAACAATATCAGGCGTAAGACCAAGCATATGTACCAGAACAAGAACAAAAACATGAACGAGAACAAGATCCAGTACAGGGACACGAACATGACCAAGGACAAGAACTAAACCGCGAACAAGAACAAGAACATGTACGCGAACAAGAATAAAAACGAGAACATGAACGAGACCGAGAACAAGAGCAGGAAAAAAAACAAGCACACGTAGACAAACCACAACAAAAACAGAAACATGAACGAGAACGAGATCGAGAACAAGAATAAGAACAAGAACACGAACAAGAACAAGAACATGAACAAGAACGGGAACAAAAACGAGATCAAGAACAAGAACACGAACGAAACCGAGAACAAGAACAAAAACTTGAACGAGAACAAGATCGAGAACACGGACACGAACAAAAACAAAAACACGGACATGAACAGGATTGCGAACAAAAACGAGAACAAGAAAAAGGACAAGAACACGAACAAGAACAAGAACTTGAACAAGAACAAGAACAAGTACACGAACATATACACGAACAAGAACAAGAACGAGAACATGAATGAGAACAAGAACACGAACAAGAACACGCTCAAGAACATGGACAAGATCAAGAACGGGACCGAGATCAAGAACACGAACAAGAACAAAACCGAGAACAAGAACAAGATCATGAACAAGAATGAGATTGAGAACACGGCCACGAACGTGAACATGAACACGAACATGAACACGGCAGAAACAAGAACACGTACGAGAACATGTACACGAACGAGAACATGAATGAGAACAAGAACAGCAGCAAGAACAAGCACATGTACACGAACAAGAACAAGAACAAGAACATGGACGAGAACAAAATCGAGAACATGAACACAAACAAGAACGAAAAGGAGAACCAGAACATGTACACGAACGGTAACAAGATCGAGTAAATGAACAAGACAAAAGAAAAGAACACGAACATGAACAAGAACACGAACAAGAACAAGAACACGAACGAGAACAGGAACAAGAACACGAACAAGAACAAGAACACGAACGAGAACAGGAACAAGTACCAGAACATGTACTCGAACGAGAACAAGAACGAGAACATGAACGAGAACACGAACAAGAACAAAAACGGGGACGGGAACGGGAACGAGATCGAGATCAAGAACAAGAACGAAACCGAGTACAAAAACAAAAACAAGAACAAGATCACGAAAGCGAACAAGGACAAGAACAAAAACGGGAACGGGATCGAGATCAAGAACGAGATCGAGAACAACACCAAGATCAAGAACAAAAGCATGAACGAGAATGTGATCTAGAACACGGGCACGAACAAGAACAAGAACAAGAACAAGAACATGTACACGAACCAGAACGAGAACGAGAACAAGATCAAGAACAAAAACAAAACCGAGAACAGGAACAAGAACAAAAACCAAACCGAGAACAAGAATAAGAACATGAACGAGAACGAGATCGAGAACACGGACACGAACAAGAACGCGACCGGAACAAGAACACGTACAAGAACATGTACACGAACGAGAACATGAACGAAAACGAGATCTAGAACACGGACACGAACAAGAACAAGAACAAGATTATTATTAAGAACATGTACACGAACGAGAACATGAACGAAAACAAGAACAAGAACAGGAACATGAACAAGCACATGTACACGTACAGGAACAAGAACACGAACCTGAACGAGAACACGAACAAGAACGAGTACAAGAACATGTACACGAACGAGAACACGAACGAAAACAAGAACAAAAGCAAGACCAAGACCGAGAACAAGAACAATAACATGAACGAGAATGAGATTGAGAACACGGACACGAACGAGAACATGATCGAGAACAAGAACAGGAGTAAGCACAAGCACATGTACACGAACAAGAGCAAGAACGAGAACATGGACGAGAACACAGACAAGAACAGGAAAACGAGCAAGCACATGTACACAAACAACAACAAGAACAGAAACATGAACGAGAACAAAATCGAGAACACGCAGATAAACAAAAATAAGAAGGAGAACTAGAACATGTGCATGAACGTGAACAAGAACTGGTACATGACCGAGAACAACAACAAGAACACGAATATGAACAAGAACACGAACAAGAACACGAACATGAATGAGAACAGAAACAAGTACAAGAACATGTACTCGAACGAGAACAAGAACGAGAACATGAACGAGAACACGAACAAGAACAAGAACGGGGACGGGAACGGGAACGAGAGCGAGAACAAGAACAAGAACGAAACCGAGTACAAGAACAAAAACAAGAACAAGAACACGGACGAAAACAAGAACTCGAACACGAACAAAAACAAAAACATGACCATGTACATGAACAAGAACAAGAACTAGAACATGAACGAGAACAAGAACAAGATTAAGAACACGCTCAAGGACAAGAACGAGAACAAGAACGGGAACGAGATCAAGAACACGACCATGAACACGACAGAAACAAGAAGGAGTACAAAAACATGTACACGAACGAGAACAAGAACAGGAAAAAGAAGAAGCACATATACACAAACAACAACAAGAACAGAAACATGAACGAGAACAAAATCGAGAACACGAATACGAACAAGAACAAGAAGGAGATCTAGAACATGAACACGAAGTTCTTGTTCTTGTTCGTGTTCTTGTTCTTGTTCTTGTTCTTGTTTTTGTTCGCAATCCTGCTCGTGTCCGTGTTCTTGTTCTCGTTCGTGTCCGTGTTTTCGATCTTGTTCTCGTTCACGTTTTTGATCTTGTTCACAGTTTCGGTCTTTTTCCTGTTCTTGATCTCGTTTCCGTTCCCGTTCTTGTTCTTGTTCTTGTTCTTGGTCGTGTGCTTGTTCTTGTTCCTGTTCTCGTTCTTGTTCTCGTTGATGTACATGTTCTAGCTCTTCTTCGTGTTCTTGTATGTGTCCGTGTTCGCGGAACTGTTCATTTTTGTGTTCTTGTTCATGTTCTTGTTCGTGTTCTTGTGCTTGTTCGTGTTCCTGTTCTTGTTCTTGTTCTTGTTCATGTTATCGTTCTTGTTCTTGTTTGTGTACATGTGCTTGTTCTGTGTCCAGTTCTCGTTCGTGTTCTCGTTCGTGTTCTCGTTTCTGTTCGTGATCCTGTTCGAGTCCGTGTTTCTGTTCTTGTTCGTGTCCGTATTCTCGATCTTGTTCTCGTTCATGTTTATGTTCTTGTTCTCGGTTTCGTTCTTGATCTTGTTCTTGATCTCGTTCCCCTTCCCGTTCTTGTTCTTGTTCTTGTTCGTGGTCGTGTTCTTGTTCGTGTTCTTATTCTCGTTCATGTTCTCGTTCTTGTTTTTGTTTGTGTACATATTCTTGTACTTTGTCGTGTTCGTGTTCTCGTTCTTGTTCTGGCGCGTGTTCTTGTTCACGTTCTTGTTCTCGTTTTTGTTCGCGATCCTGTTCGAGTCCGTGTTCTTGTTCTTGTTCGTGTCCGTGTTCTCGATCTCGTTCTCGCTCATGTTTTTGTTCCGGTTCTCAGCTTTGTTCTCGTTCTCGTTCTTGATCTCGTTCTCGTTCATGTTCTTGTTCTTGTTCTCGGTTTTGTTTTTGTTCTTGTTCTGGTTCTTGTTCTCGTCCGTGCACATGTTCTTGTACTTGTTCTTGTTCTTGTCCCTGTTCTGGTTCGTGTTCTTGTTCTTGTGGTTGTGCTCGTTATCGTTCTTGGTCTCGTTCTTGTACATGATCTCGTTCACGTTCTGGTGCGTGTTCATGTTCTTGTTCTTGTTCTCGTTCATGTTCGGGCCCGTGTTGTCGATCTCGTTCTCGGTCATGTTTTTGTTCTGGTTCTCGGTTTTGTTCTCGTCCTCGTTCTCGATCCCGTTCTTGTTCTTGTTCTTGTTCGTGTTCTTATTCTCGTTCATGTTCTAGTTCTTGTTCTTCTTCGTGTACACGTTCATGTACTTGTTCTTGTTCTTGATCGAGTTCTTGTTTTTGTTCGTGTTCTTGTTCTTGTTCTTGTTCTTGTTTTTGTTCGCAATCCTGTTCGTATCCGAGTTCTTGTTCTTGTTCGTGTCCGTGTTCACGATCGTGTTCTCGTTAATGATTTAGGTTATTGTTCTCGGTTTCGTTCTTGTTCTTGTTCTTGGTCGTGTTCTTGTTCGTGTTCTTATTCTCTTTCATGTTCTCGTTCTTGTTCTTGTTTGTGTACATGTTGTTGTGCTTTTTCTTGTTCTTGTTCTCGTCCCTTTTCTTGGTCATGTTCTTGTTCTTGTTTTTGTGCTCGTTCTCGGTCTTCTTTTTGTCCTTGTACATGTTCCCGTTCACGTTCTCGTGCGTGTACATGTTCTGGTTCTTGTTCTTGTTCGTGTTCGTGCCCGTGTATTCGATCTCGTTCTCGTTCATGTTTTTGTTCTGGTTCTCGGTTTCGTCGTCGTTCTCGGTCTTGATCTCGTTTTCGTTCCCGTTCTTGTTCTCGTTCTTGTTCCTGGTCGGGTTCTTATTTTCGTTCATGTTCTCGTTCTTGTTCTTGTTCGTGTACATGTTCATGTACTTGTGCTTGTTCTCGTTCGGGTTTTTGTTCTTGGGCGTGTTCTTGTTCTTGTTCATGTTCTTGTTCGTGTTCATGTTCTTGTTCGTGTCCGTGTTCTCGATCTCGTTCTCGTTCATGTTCTTGTTCTTGTTCTCGGTTTTGGTTTTGTTTTTGTTCTGGTTCTCGTTCTTGTTCTCGTCCGTGCACATGGCCTTGTACTTGTTCTTGTGCTTGTTCTCGTTCATGTTCTTGTTCTCGTTCTTGTTCGTGTACATGTGCTTGTTCTTGTTTTTGATCTCGTTCTCGTTTTCGTTCTGGTTCTCGTTCGTGTGCATGTTCGTGTACTTCTTCTTGCTACTGTCGTGTTTCTGTTCTTGTGCATGTTCTTGTTTTTGTATTCGTTCATGTTCTCGTTCGTGTACATGTTTTTGTACTTTTTCTTGTTCTTGTCCCTGTTCTTGTTCGTGTTCTTGTTCTTGTGTTTGTGCTCGTTATCGTTTTTGTTCTCGTTCTTGTACATGTTCTCGTTCACGTTCCGGTGCGTGTTCATGTTCTTGTTCTTGTTCTTGTTCTTGTTCGTGCCCGTGTTGTCGATCTCGTTCTCGTTCATGTTTTTGTTCTGGTTCTCGGTTCTGTCCTCGTCCTCGTTTTTGATCACGTTCTCGATCCCGTTCTTGTTCCTGTTCTTGTTCGTGGTCGTGTTCTTGTTCGTCTCCTTATTATCGTTCATGTTCTAGTTCTTGTTCTTCTTCGTGTACACGTTCATGTACTTGTTCTTGTTCTTGTTCGAGTCATTGTTCTTGTTCGTGTTCTTGTTCTTGTTC